>LT598464.1:289294-488517 GCA_900074745.1 Lachancea mirantina
GCTTTTCTTGACAATAAAATCGGGCGACCGGATGTGTTGAGAGAGTTCAGAAATGTTTTCATAGCGTACGATTCAACCAAGCTGAACGGCATGAATCCTTCAATGAAAACATTTAATTGACTAAGCCTTAGCTTATTGAGGGATAGGAATTGAAGGAATCTCCTAGTAAACGAGAACGGCTCTTGGTTACTCGAAGAAACAGAGGGGAAAGCTTCTAGCATTATTTGGTTGCAGCTCAATTTTTTCTGGTATAGCTCATAATCAGCTTTATGTTGCCGCTTCAAATGCCTTGCAACGTTAGATGAAGTAGGATTGCCATGCAACGTAAATTTGTGTCTACAGTTGTCGAATTTGCAGACAGCATAAGGTGGGTTATCCTCCACTTTCGTGACCCAAATCCCAAACGGAGACAATGACAGCCAAGCATTAAATTTTTTAATGACTTGCTTATCGGCATCCTTTAGATTTGAATTCAAGATAAGAGAGGGTTTACTGAAAGGATTTAATGAAAAGCTTTCAAAACTAAAACCATATCTTTTTTCAAATGCTGACTCGGAATCAGGGAACGCTCTTTCTTCTATCCCTTTTCTAGCCCTGGTTCTACCCTCTAAGTCACTGTTATCATCATTTGATTCACCAGAGCTGCTGTAATGATGATATTGACTAGGTTGAAGAGAAACATCGTGTGACCTCTTTCTCGAATTAGCTGGCATAGTCCAATTCCGAGCGGGTAGCGTAATCAAATGGTTAATAGTAACTGTTCCGATTCGTTGAAGAGTGCGACCGGACATTTCTTGTGATATAATTGGATTCTCCTGGCTGTCGGCAGCAGGAATTTGCACTGTTTAAACCACTGTTGAAGCCTCATTTGCAGCAGATGTTTCTTTGACTGTCTGTTGAGCACCAATTGAGGAACCTCGTTCAAAAACCCCCTCGTAAGCTTCCGAAGAGCTCCTTTGGGTAACCTCAGGACTAGCATGTTCAATAACACGTTCTTCCTCGAGGGTGGGAGTGTCAGACTCGTTATCACTCACGGATATGCTATTGCGCAAGTCTTCTTCGATGGTTTCACCGCACGCAGAATGACGTAAGGTATCTTCATCCTGATGAGTGGAGCCATCGCATGATTCCAAGGTGTCGTCGACAAGTGTATTTGCGGAGCTGGAGTCACCAAAGGATTGCCTTTTTTCCGCGCACTGCTTCTTTCTCAAACAACCATTCAGCTCTCTATAATCTCTTTCCCTACCTGATCGAAAACTGTAAATTGTAGTGAGTTAAGCGAAGCGAAAGTTAACCGCGATTGAAAGTAACACATGGTGAAAGGAGAGAATGCGAAAGAGACGCGTAAATATTCTTATTTTTGATAAAATACGTGGCCGATGAATCGTCCATCTAAGTTGCCGGATTCGTGCCGGATTCGTTGTGCTTTTAATAGCTTTTTACGAATTGATTCGAATCCTCTAGCACTTTTTACGGTAGGATTCGTCCACCGGATTCGTGATTCGTCCCCAGTGCTGCACACAAGTAGACTTTATCACAGTGTACGTATAATACCCGTGAGATTCACGGGTAGCCTTCGAAGAAGGTAAACAAACGGCGGGTAGCCGCGGGTAGAATTCGTTTTGATCATGAACAAGATTTCTCACCGGCGCGAACACTCTGGTCTTATAAACCTTCTAAACGTACTTGGCACGTCACCAGCGGATCAGCAGACGGAAGAATGAGCTTTGGTTCCGGATACCACGAAACACTGCATGGAGATACGGAGCAGTGCTCTTCGATAGTGGAGCCCCTTTCACCAGGGCCAATTCAGGAGATGATGAAGAGGGAAACTCGGTCAGCGATGACTTGTTGAATATGCATCTCCATGAGAACCACAGGGATGCCGTCGAATTGGAGGAACAAACAAGTGGTGTTTCTTCTGAAGAGAGTTTGGATTCCCCGTCAAATGAGACCTTGCACCAGCAGCACCAACAATTCAATTTTAGGAGGCCTTCATCTTCTACTTTACGGAAAATCAGCGGCTGCCGAGCAGAAACCTTGAGGTAAGACCGTGTGCATCACGACTCGACTCTACAACCCGAGGATTTTTACCATCGTTCCATATCTGAGCCGTCTGACTGTGACCGTAGTTGTCAATCAATTGACGAAGATTCTCGAGACGCCCTGCAACGGAAAATGAAGCAAGTGGAAGCTGTCTTCACAAACCGAAATGCTATTGATTTCGATGAATATTCTATGAATCCATGCAAAATACCAAACGAAAACTACGAATCAAGTCAAACGCTTTCCGACGAGGTAATTGCCAAGGAATTCAAGAACTGGCTGTCGGCATCTCCATTCAGAATCTGGTTCACGAAGCATAGCGGGAACGAACCTTTTGCGCAGTGCAAGTATGATCATTGCCGTAAGGTATTCAGCTTCAGCAGAAATCTCACTTCTTCTAATTTGGTGAAGCACCTCAAAACAAATCATAGCTCCGATTATGACAAGTTTTACTCAAAAATACATCCCAAGCAAAACGAACTTACAAGCATGAAGAGCGTAATTTCTGAAGCTCGAAAGCCCTTTCAATTATGCGCTAGCCTTATTGACTTTTACAAACGGAATCCAGCGATGACCAAGGAACTGAATTTTTTTGTTGACAATTTGCTACCGTTCAGCTTAGTGGAGTCCCAGTCCTTTCGTGAATTGATTGCTGCTGCTCCTGACCGAAGCAGCGACCAATTCATTTTTTCTGGCAAAGCACTGGTGAAAGAAATTACGAACTATCACGACAAATTCGACAAGCAGCTGAGGTTCACCTTGGAAAGGACTTCAAAAATCAATATCCTGCTGGATATTTGGACTTCTGCTGTTAGTAAGAGCTATCTCGCCATTTCAGTATCATTTTGTCCAAACTTGGACCATCTCAATCAAAACTCCCAAAGAAAGGACGTCATATGCCGAGGGTTTCCTAATACTCACATCATCGATTTTCATGATGTAAGCGCTTCCCGCCACACAGGAGACTATTTGGGTCTGGTTTTATGTGATACACTGGATCACTACTCACTCAAACATAAAGTCGCGAGTGTCACGATAGACAATGCTACAAACAACCTTGCAATGCTTGATAAAATCGAGCCCGAGCTAATTGGAGATGGAGTTAATGAAGAAGGAGGAATCATAAAAATTCGTTGCTTGAACCATGTGCTTAACACAATTTTTAGACACATTGTTGAAAAGTTTGAGAAACAAAATGTGGAGCTCCTTCAAAGGATTGACGAACTGACTTCTAAGATCAAATACAACGTTTTTCTGGGTGATTACTTCAAAAGTTACGCTAGGAAAGCAATTCCGAAACATAATGAAACGCGGTTTGTGTCCCGCCATAAGCAATTGTCGTCCTTTTTGAATCTCACAAACTCTCTCAGGCAGTTCTACTTTAAGAATTACACCTATAGAAAGTTTCAGCTCAAAAAAGAGGACAGCAGACTTTTCCTTTATGAACCAGCAGAGATCTATCCTTTAAAGCTGTTTCTAAGACTCACTAATGTGTTTTCCGACTTAACAACGGATATGCAAGATGACGCGCTGAACAATCTCCCCAATGGCATACAGTTTTACACCTTGCTTCGCAAGTACTTTGAAGCATGCTCTCTAATTTCAAGCGGTGATGTTTCCGACGAAAATCTGACAATTGCAGGTATTCAGCTCAAGCACCTTGAGGCGGTGGAGGAAGCGCAAAGATCAAATATCTTGTCAACGATTATCGAGTCAAGGTCGCTTTTCGAAAAGTACTATAATCTTGCCAGTGCACAGATAGGATACTGGGTTGCTCACATATTGAGACCAGATATGAAGGCCCAATCAATATCCAAAATTCTTGACCCGGAGGCAGAGAAGCTTATAATCAGCAAAGCATCAAACTATGTCAATTACTATTTTGGTCAACATAACTTGAACATCCCGACAGATCTCACAGACATCGATGCAAGAACTTCATATCCCGGGAAAGAAAGGAGGCCCAAGAAAAAGCTCAAATCATTCAACAAGTTCTCTGGACTACTAAAAAGCACACCACCTGAGCGCCGGACATTACTTGAATGGGAGATCTACAATCAAGAACCGCTCGATTCTCGATTCGATTTTATCCACTATTGGATGGCTAACAGAGAAAAGTTTCCACGACTGTCTTCTTTGGCGTTATCTTTCTACTATACCAAATTATCCACGGTTGACGTAGAACGATGCTATTCAATCAGTAAGAGAGCTATCGAAGGGCGATTTTCACTATCTAGCGCGAATCTTAAGCGAGCAATGGTCTTGAGAAACCGCCTTAAGTGTTTTGGATTTCGTGAGAAGCTCAAGCATATCACGTCGATCGAAGAGGCCAGCTGGGCGGAAGACGACATGTCTGATGTCTCTCTTGACGAAGACAGCTTCAGTGATCAAGATTCTTACAGTTAGTGAGCACACTCCATTGGCAATTCAGATGGGAGCTAAGACTGGACGCAATTAATAGCGCAGTACAACTTTACTGCCCAGCTTTTGCTTGCACAGCGACAGAGACTAGATACATCTACCCGCGCAATCACGGGTAGACTTTATCACATTATATGTATCGTACTCGTGAGATTCACGGGTAGGCCTACCCGAGGCTACCCATCCCCAGTCCTGGTGCCAGTACTCATGAGTATATCTCTTTGTGCGTGGAGCCATCGCCGCTTGGACTTGCTTGGGCTCACCCGTGATGGTCAGGTGCAAAAATGGAGATTACGTGATCTTTGTTTAGGTTACCCGGATATTCATGCTCTCACTGTCCACGGCTTACGCGTCGCGTGTTGTGGTTAAAGAACGCGATGCCCCCTCCATTCGTGTCCTATCCCGGGACAAACATCGACCATGGCCCGACGCAAGCTTCCGAATGCACCTCCGAATGGGATAGGCGCCGGTGAGCGGCCGTCACTGGCGCCAAAGCCCTTGAATATTGAGGCTGCGCGCGTAAAGCTCACGCAACCCTTCAAGGTACCGATCAAGACTTCGGCACGCACGACCGCGGTGCGAGAACGCACCGCTCGCAAACGGCCCGTGACCTACGTCTACGAAGAATTTCCAGCTGCAGATGACAATGACGATGACTTCGACGGCAACACTGGCGAAGACCGCGACAGGTCTCTCCGAAAGAGAGTCGACGCGCTTTCAGCGCGTCGGCTCTCTGGCGATCCCGCGCGGCTGGGCCAGATAGAGACCGTACTTCGACGGTCGTTCACAGTTCCAATCCGGAACTACGTGTGCCGTCACAATTTGCCCCGCGCGCTGGGCACCAAGCCCAAAATTGTCATGGAACCACGGCCGCTTCACGATCCGACCGATGAGTTTGCCATTGTGCTTTTCGATCCGACCGTCGACGGCGAGATTACTATGCCCTCACAGGAAACGCTCCGGGCCTCGCCACCGCCCCCCATTAAGAGCAGCCCAACGTCACGCGCCGCGTCACCGACCGCGACGCAATTACAAACCCAAACCGCCGGCTTGTCGGCCTCGCAAGCTGCTGCCAAAAAAATGCTTTCCAATGGTGTTCCAAACAAGAGTCTTCGCGAGTTGCTGGGCGACCCAGAAAAGGAGAAAAGATTCGCCAATGTTCCGGTCGTAATAGATCCAATTTTAGCCAAGATTCTGCGTCCGCATCAAGTCGAAGGTGTTCGTTTCTTGTACAGATGCGTGACGGGTCTTGTAATGAAGGATTTCGAGGTCGCGCAAGCGATTGTCTCTAATGCGACGGAAGACGCCGCCATGGTGCCTTCACCCGCATCAGCCCCCAAAAAAATTGAGCAAAACAAGGGCGCCTACGGAGCCATTATGGCCGACGAGATGGGACTGGGCAAGACCTTACAATGCATTGCACTGATGTGGACACTGTTGCGACAGGGTCCGCAGGGTAAAAAAACCATAGATAAATGCGTTATCGTGTGTCCGTCCTCTTTGGTAAACAATTGGGCAAACGAAATCGTGAAATGGCTTGGGAGGGACACTCTTCCGTCATTGGCCGTCGATGGCAAGAAAAGCTCCCTCAACAACGGTACTGTGTCACAGGCGGTCAGAACATGGGCACAAGCATGCGGTCGTAACGTTGTTAAGCCCGTGCTGATCATATCTTATGAAACGCTTCGACGTAATGTCGAACATCTTAAAAACTGTGAAGTGGGACTTCTGTTAGCAGACGAAGGCCACCGCCTGAAAAATGCCGATTCTTTGACTTTCACTTCGCTGAACAGCATTGCATGCCCGAGACGTATAATTCTGTCCGGAACCCCTATTCAAAATGATCTTTCCGAATACTTTGCCCTTCTCAACTTTTCCAACCCCGGATTACTTGGCTCGAAATCTGATTTTCGTAAGAACTACGAAATGCCAATTTTACGCGGCCGAGATGCTTGTGCGACTGATTCGGAAGTAACGATTGGGAATTCTAAGTTGCAGGAGCTCTCTACGGTGGTGTCGAAGTTCATTATAAGGCGGACCAACGACATTTTATCCAAATACCTTCCTTGCAAATATGAGCATGTAATTTTTGTGAATCCCAGTCCGCTTCAAAAAGAACTTTATGCCCATTTCTTAAAGTCGAGAGAAGTGAAGGACCTCGTCACAAATAAGCCAAAACAACAACCTCTTAAAGCGATTGGACTGCTGAAGAAGCTTTGTAACCATCCGGCTCTTTTGGATTTGCCCAATGAGATTCGGGATTCCGAGAATTTTCTGCCGGAAGATTATCAGGATTTTACCTACAGCAAACGAGGCTCATCGGTGCAAATCAAATACTCCAGCAAATTCCTCATTCTACAGAGATTTTTGCATCAAATCAAAACTCAGTCCAATGACAAAATTGTCTTGATCTCAAATTATACACAAACTCTGGACATGATAGAAAGACTTTGCAGGGACTGTGATTACGGCGTTATTCGTCTGGATGGGACACTCGCCATCAATAAGAGACAGAAACTCGTTGACCGATTTAACGACCCGGAGGGTCAAGAATTTATTTTCCTTCTTAGTTCCAAGGCCGGTGGATGCGGTATAAACCTCATAGGGGCCAACAGATTGATTTTAATGGATCCCGACTGGAATCCAGCTGCAGATCAACAGGCATTGGCTAGAGTTTGGAGAGATGGTCAGAAAAAGGACTGTTTCATCTACAGATTTATTTCCACGGGCACCATAGAGGAGAAAATATATCAACGACAGTCGATGAAGATGAGTTTGAGTTCGTGCGTGGTTGACGAGAAAGAAGATGTAGAGCGCCTTTACTCCAACGAGAACTTAAAACAGCTTTTCGAGTTTAATCAAAATTCTGATTGCGATACTCACGATGGATACCAGTGCAAAAGATGTAAAAAGGGCAAACAAATTATAAAGCCTCGTGCAATGCTTTATGGTGATGCTACCACTTGGAATCATGTGGATAGAGATGCTCTTGCAAAGACGAATGATCATTTACTGAAGCGTGAAGCCTCATTTAATGACATAAGTTATGTCTTCCAGTACATCTCCTGCTGATGGTGTTCTTTCGATTTATTCTCACTACAGCAGTGTCTGGGTTCACGTACACAGCAGTGAGCAAGCCTTATGGAATATTAGATCGACTAGTGGGCAACGGTAAGAACTATACGTGGCCTCGATGTCTCAGGTCGCGGGCGGCTAGGCGGAGGCTCATTTTAAGTCAAAATAACTAAATTAAATCAGAGTGCGGTTAACCAGTGAGACACGAGGACATGCAGTAGAACTTCTCTGGCTTGACACGCAGTCTCGTGTCAGCCAAAGCTATAGTGCATCGATGTAAGATGAAGGAAGGGCAGAAAGACATAAGCTTTCATTATATATCAGTGATAAAGGTCCCCTAGAGCAAAAACTATAGCATCATATCAAACAAAACTCAATGCCGAAGATCATGAGAATATCACAACAATCAAAAGAATATATTACGAAAACCATCTATAAAACTAATTATTCTCATTAATAAATCTATTCCACCAGGATGAATGTAAACCGAGATTCCTGACAATAACCATTTCCCAAGTATTTCCGTCAAACCGTAAGCCCGCATGATTTTTGTCCAGAAAAGTCGTGCCTAGATTGAAAATGTAATCCGAAATCATCCTAATGACATTGAATAACAACTCATAACGAACACCTTCAGATTTCGAGCCTTTTAAACAAACACCAAACAATATATTAGGAGATTTAAAGTTACAGAACACACTCCCACTGGAGCAATAGAGAAAATCCATTCACAAGTCTGTCATCAAATTATCGAGTTCTGCGAAATTTAGGTCATTCATTGATTGGCCAGGGGACGGAGTTGTCATATATTTGGATGCGCGCAAAGGAGAATCATCAGAAGGTATGTCTGTTGCTTCAAAAGTATTCATCGGCGCAAAAAATGCGGGCTGATTATCATTAGTGTTCGATGCAAGGATTTGTTCTAGTTCTGAAGTTATGCTGGACGTGGGCTCCAAAAGGCGGTCGCTCAGATCGTCTACCGGAGATGTGTCGTTTGACAATTTGATGGCATAAGAGCTATCACCACGAGGCGAAGGTTTACTAGAGGAAGATCCCGCAACGGTGTCAAAATTGGACAAAATGGTAGGGTTGATACTTCCAGGGTGTGATGCCAAATCATTGTTTTTCACAGAATTGGAAAGAGGTATTCGTTGCTGTGAGTAATCTTGCCTATCACGTCGGCTCGCTATACTAGAATTACTTCTATCCAGAATGCGATCTGAAGGTACCCTTTGCATCGATGGAATATTGTCAGACTCATAGCGATGATTTCGATGTATGCTTACCGATCGTTTACGAGGATTAGAGACTGGGGGTTGAGGTAGGAAAGGGTTAGAGCTTGGGGCATATAATTTACTGTTGTCAGGGATATCCATGAAACTTGGGGTGATTGAAAGAACCTCGACACTTTGAACGCTTTCATTATCATGTCCTCCATCGAAGGAAGATCGCGTTTCATCTTGTACAGTATCAAGTTGGGGCGCAAACTGCCGATTGGAATAGGAATGATGCAACGGCTCGTGCAAGGGACCGCCATATTGAGAGGACAATAACGATTCCTCGCTTCTGAGGGGTGCTATAGATGGTCTCGCACGATCCAAAGAGTTATTGGTAAGGGTGCTTTTAGATTTGAAAATGAATGGGCGCTCTTGTTGAGAACATGATCTCGATTTCATCATATTTGGGGTGAAATTGTCCGGGGGAGATGGTCCTCCATCACGAGTATGGAAATCCAAAGATTTTCTTTGTTGATGATGATTGCTTTTCATCTGCGAGTAGTTTGTACTAGCCCTTGAAGTGTCTGCAAACAAATCTAACAACCCATTGCCGGATTCAAAAGAACTCCATTGAGTATTTTTGGGGAGTTCGGACGTGTCGCTCACGTTCCCGATGCCGTTTATGTCAGGTGGAACGTATTCTTCCAATGGAACGTTCACTTCGCCCACGCGTACTCGCGTAGATGCCGTGACGGGTTTCATGTGCGCCAGTGGGTCCAAACCAATACTGTTTTGGCTTCTGTCCAACATGTTGAGCCTCGACTCAGATCTAAGAGAGCTCGAAATGGAGTTAGTGTCCCAGTTGTTACCGTTTGAGTAGGCAGTAGATATAGTCGGGCTGGTGGCCAGCGCGAAATCTTGGTCCAGAGATTGCGATGAATGGAACGAGGTCAGTGACGGTAGGTTTTGTTGATTTTTGAAAACTTTGCCGAGATGATCTGAGGAATCGAAACCTAAGACGGACGAACTGTCGACGGAGTGTACCGAGGACAAAGCGGTCTTGGATTTGGACGAGGGCGTACGACGCGCTCGGCGACTCGTGTGGCAAACGCATTTTTCGCCGAGCCCGCACTTACAGTCTTCATCCTTCAGGCTTTTGCCCTTTGCACGGGCTTCCTCTTTGGCCTTTTGTGCCAGTCTCTTCTTCTCCTGCCTCCCGCACGAACAAACTCCGGTGGGATTGGCATTCTTATTTTTTCGGAGTTCTTTGCAATGCGCACATGTTGTCGAAGGTCTCCCCTTGGGTTTGATCATCATCAAGGGTTGGTCGGTGTGGTTGCAGGTCGTCACACGGTGCCCACGAATACATCTTTCGCAGGCGTATTTGACTCCGTTGATCAACACCATGCTCACCTCTCGCTTGTCTCGCTCGTCTCGCTGGTCTGAAAGAGTATGTACTTGCAAAGAGTGTGCGCCAAAAATTACCGCGGCTGCCACGCTTCTTGCTCTTCGTTGGCCTTTACGAAACCGCTCTCTGAGTTCCCTCTCGATTAGACGGAACACAGGGTTGATAAACTGGGATTTCTCGAAACTCGCCGATCGCCCAGCGCTCGTGCAAAATTTCCTGTTTCTGTTCTCTTTTAAATCCGCTCACTAATACAAAGCCAAAACGGGTCGTCGACAATAATCACCTATGAGAAAGCGTCAGTTACACAACGAAAACTGTAACAAATCCCAAGACCCTACTCTTCACCCGCACCGTGAATCTCTGTTTCTTATACGGCTGTACAGCAGATTTGTTTGTATTTTGGTGAAAGAGGGTCGAAATCTTTGTCTCTACCCTGTTAGCCCGAAAATTAACCGGTTGTCGCGAGTCCCTCTTCGCCCTCTCTCTTTTTCCAGTCCGGAACGTCGCGGTGCGATGGGCCGGTCTGCCTGCACGTTGGAACCGAACCTCCCAGAAAAAAAAGACCAAAAAAATCGCCACCGACGAAGGCGGCGGCGACATCGTACCACTTTTCCGTTTGCCCCGATCTTCACACCCCAGGCGCCCACACATCTGTCTCACAGAGCGCGTGCCGTTAAAGCAAATCGCTGGCTGCGTCTTGCTAAATGCATGCAGCACCTGCATGCATTGCATCTATTGTACGACGGCACCGAAACACCAACTGAATTGAATCTAAACCTACATAGGAATCAAAGGGCTCGAACTATATACAACTAGCATTTTTGACAATTACACTGGTTGGTAGGAAACTCAGTCGTAGTTCCTCAAGCCGCCCATAGCCCTTACTTATATATGTGAATTTCTTCTAGCCCCACTCTCCCCTCCCCGCGTCATGGCTTTTTTGCTTTCGCTCGAGACACAAAACCGCCTCCAACACGCACGGGGTATGGGTGTTCAGTTAACCGCTGAACCCCGACCCACCCCCCTTGCTCGGGCCGCTTCTGTGCTTCGAGCCCTTGCCCAACAAAAACAATCCCCTTAGATCCAGGCCGTGTATTCTAGCCTCGGCTCAAGTCCCAAATACCCCAATTCGTGCGTTGACTCACTATGGAAACCCCAATTCGGCTCCGGCGCGCATTTGATCCCTGTTTAAGCGGGCGGGGAAAAAAAGGGCTAGACGCAAATCTAAACGGCTCGCAGCGGTTCGGACCCTGGCTGGTTTGAACGAAGTTCTCCTTTCTTTCTTTTGGCATCGAGCCCTAGGGGGAACCCCTAGGGCGCGGAGTGTAAGAGCTGGGCCAGAGCTGGGCCAGAGCTGGGGCTAGTTGATAAGGTAAGATAGGGCTTAGCTTAGTTGGGTAGGCGGGGATTCAAAGCCCGAACCTTTAATAGACGCTGACGTACTGGTCCGCTCAGTGACTCGCTCTGTGGACCTCAATGCGTCTCAATGCTCGCGGGGTTGTGAAAATGAGTAGGGTAAACTCAGCCCGCATCCGTAGTATCCATAACCATGATATCCATAACAGCCGAATTAGAGTTCATATTTACATTAAGTCTTTACGTAATTGAGTAAGTTAAACACCGTGTTGGGAAATTCAGCTGGAAGCCTCTACCCGTCTCTGTTCGTTGATCATGCCTTGGTCGTTAAACTCCAGCTGCTCAACCTTCTCGAACAGCTCGTGTCTCTGGCGGGCCGTGAGCTCATTCTTCTTCTTGTTCTTGATCCAGTAGGATGGCGACAGCTGTCTGAGTGTCAGACTTCTGCAGAAGGGCAAGTGGCCTCTTTTTTCTTCGAACATCATCAGGAACAGCACAATCATAAGCACAAGCCAGTAAATGTTATAGCAAAGCATCGAAGACAAGTAGCCGGTGTTCTGCCAGCCAAGCAGTGCGTTGAAAATGTCCCACCCGTTGTCGAGCTCTGGATTGCAGCAGTTGACGTGGTACACGGCTTTTCTGATGTTGTAAGAGCCGTTTCCGTCGCCAGATTCAGAGGCGTCCCCGCCGGTGGCCTTGTTGAATCTGTAGTTCTCAAAATACCACGCGCCTCTGGAGAACAGACCCGCAGAGATCAGATACAGGATGCACGTAGACACCACCAGGAACACCTGCAGGGACGATTGAGATGTTCCGTAGTAAATGACGAACCCAACCGCCGACCCTGCGATGAGTCCGACCACGACGGGAAGCGGATAAGCCGTGGCGCTAGAACCCTGGGTGGTGATACCGGCGCCGGCAACAAAAACGACAGCCTCTAACCCCTCTCTCAAAACCGTGATAAATGGCAACAAAAACATCGCGTATCTTCTCGAGAGTGCGCCGATCTTGAACCGGTCTCTTTTACGCTCTGGAATTTCGACGAGGGCACGTGCAATTTTCACACGCCATTTAGCCTGCATCTTGTTCACTCTCAACATCGCAATACCCATGACAGAGATCATCACCGTAGCGATCATGCAGAAAATACCTTCCCAGAGGTCCTCGGCGCTACCGAAAATATCGTTGTCCAGTGCGTAGTACGCGCCAATGAACCCACCACCGATCGCCAAACAGATGACAAGGCCCGCTGCCACTCCGACCCAAACCTGCAGTCGAAGTCGCTTGTACACGGCCATGTCCTGGCTCCCAATGGACTGCTTCAAAAACGAGAGCAGCACGGAAACAATTACCACCGCTTCGAGACACTCTCTGAACACCACGAAGAACACCGCGACGTTAAACACTTTGTTACTGGACCCCATCGCTTACGCAATCCGTCTTTTTGCAGTTTAAACGAAATTCGATAAACGAGAGAGAAGAAGAAGAAAAAGTTCGTTCAACACAGGCTCTTTCTGGGACCCTGAACAATCGACAGTAGTCTCAAGCTTATCTTACGCTTCAGCAGACGCCCCACGTTATTGCTCTTATATTGCTCTTGTTCGAACACTTAAATAACTGCCTGGCTTGAGACGCTGCTGCTCAAGTTTGCCAAACCCTGCACCCAAGTCGGAATCGCTCACCTATCAACAATCATTTCATTGAGAAGACATCGTAGAAGACATCGTAGCGTCGTCGACACCTGTGCTCACACACTCACTTGCATAAGGGTGCAATTAGGTTCTCATTCGTTGCACAGCGCTGCGCTGCGCGCTGTGTGGGAAAAAAAAGAATTTTATGGGTGCAAACGTGCTAGGATTTTTCTTCCAAGCGGCTCGATCTCGAGGAACATAGATGTAACGTTTTACGATGTTGCATGAACTCAAGATCAGCTCTGGTGCGAATCCAGACCGTGAGAAATCACTAAAAGTGTACTTAGCGTAAGAATCCGAATAGACGAAGTTCAGCTATTAGATCATATCGTGCTTGCGAACAGGACAAGTGTTTGCTTAGTCGGCCCACATAACGTGCAATTCTTCAAATTTGTTAACATGAATAGCGACTTAAGGGCGGAGCGTCCGCAAATCACGTGGTCTGACGGATGTCTCATTCTTGACATTTCTATTACGTTAGCTAATGAAGGAAACAGATATAAAAAAATGCGCAAGCCCGGAATCGAACCGGGGGCCCATCGATGGCAACGATGGATTTTACCACTAAACCACTTGCGCTCTTGGACATTACAGAAAGGCAGGTATAGCAATATATAGTTTTATTAACAGATGATGCTACATTTCGTAAAGCCAGAAAATGTAAGTGAGATACACCGATACCGCTGTTAGGCGACAAGCTGAATGATTCTTTATCGTGGCAATTGGTCATGATTCTGACGTAACAAACTAGCAGGGTGTTTTTGTGAAGAACACCTGGCATCAAATGTCCGTGTGGTGCGTTTTTCAGATTCGCAAAAGTAAGTAGCTCTCAGTGAGGCTGCTCGAGTTTTCAATTTGTCAGTCTCCTCATTCAACCCTAGTGTGCTGCTAAAGGATTGACTAGTATCACATCAAGGATGATCTTGTCATATAGTTCTTCACGCTGGCCATGCGAGTTGCATTGACTTCTTATATTAGCCTTATCACAAACGTCCATAATCTGCATAGATAGCAGTTTCACGAGTTTTTGTAAAC
Organism: Lachancea mirantina; assembly: GCA_900074745.1. Classification (NCBI taxonomy): domain Eukaryota; kingdom Fungi; phylum Ascomycota; class Saccharomycetes; order Saccharomycetales; family Saccharomycetaceae; genus Lachancea; species Lachancea mirantina. The sequence continues at coordinate 303,544 of LT598464.1, forward strand.
ATTGACCTTCTTGAACTCAACTGCCAATAGGCCGTAGATTGCTAGCAGCTAGTTACAGCGATTCTTCATATTTCATCAAATGGAGTCCACTTAAGTATTAGACAGGGATGCAATTTTCCGTAAGTTGCGCAATAACTGCGTAATGGCCTGTCAGAAGGCCAGTCATTGAGACCGATGATTTGCCTTGGCAGTTGGTCTTTTTAGATCAGTAAGGCATCGGGGCGGGCTTCCTATATATTATGAAAAATTTTAGAAAATTGTTACTATGCCGAACACACAAATAATCCTCAAAGCTCAAAATGCTGAGGGGACGTCCTGCTCTTCGGTCCTTCGCGAGGTCATATATTGTTCCATCATTTGAGCATTTGTCAAAAGATAAAGGTCTGCCGGGTCTTTTTTCTGAGAAAGGTCTCAATACAGCATGGTTCGACAGAGCTGAATACTATACGGAAAAGCTTAATAAGTTGACTGGTCAAACCCATGAAAAGCCCCTAGAGAACATTATTCTTGAAAGTGCGAAATCTGCTTCAAAGAGGGATATTTTCAATTATGCATCTCTGCTTCACAACCTGAAATTCAGTTTTTCCACTCTACATGGGAATGCAAGCCCTCTACTCGAAAAGCCTGATGCCCAAAGTCTATTGAACACACCAGACTTGAGTTTAAAGTTTCAAAACGAGCCATCTGAAGTTGGAAACGCAGATTTGCGAGCAGCTTTGATAAACTCGTTCGGTTCAATTGTCGAATTCAGAACTCTACTTCTCAACTCTAATTTGGCCATCAGCGGTGATGGATTTACATGGTTGGTGGCCAGACAACATTCCTCTTCGCATGCAGGCGGAGTGTCCGGTGCCATTGAGTTCGATAAGCTTTTCATTTTGAACACATACAATGTGGGGTCTCCACACAATTTCAACAGAGTTGGCCATGTTCATGATCTCGCAAAACAGCTTGCCAAAAAAGAACCCATCCCGGAAGAGGACACAGACGCGCCTCCATTCCAGATCAAGAGCATCGAGGAGGCGAAGCAGACGGAGGCATATAAGAACATAGTTTACGTTCCGCTTCTTGCCATTGATGCTTCACCAAAAGCATGGCTTCACGACTATGGTGTCTTTGGCAAACAGCAATATCTGGATAGGGTTTGGGAAAGCACCGAATGGTCACAAGTGGAAAAAAGACTGCCCTCCAAGGCGCCCAGCCATGAGCTGACGTTATGATCCCTTATAATATATTTGTTCCTGTATATATAATTTGTCGCAGACACGAGCTCCAAAATGATGCAGTTCGAAATTGAGGCCCACATTTGCCTGGTGATACAGAAGCTTGAATCGGTGTACATTGCTCCGAAACGAACAATAAAAGAATTTATGAAGCTAAGCAAAGCTGGTTGAGAATCATTTCTCTTGCATCATTTGACTTCTCTGTAATTGTTCGTCGTCTCTGCTGCAGATGATGTTTGCATTGAGAACCTCATGGCCGAAGTTCCTTCAGACCCGTGTTATACTATAACAAAATTAGCTTTTTCGGCTGACTTTTAAGCTCTTTACTCTTCTCATCAATTTGTTACCGGTTGATTCTTTCTTGTCTCGTCCAGCGTTGGGGAGCCCAAGATAAGCGTCCTCGCCATCATCATTGTTATCGTACTCCAAATGACCTGAATGAGTCTTTGCTAGCTTTAGGGGCTCTCGCCGGTATCCATCCGGAGGAGTCAAATGATGATCTTGTCTATGAGCGCTAGCATTTTTGAGCCTGTTACTCAAGGATTTCTTCCTTTGAATGCCATGCGCTTGGTGTAATGCATCTTCCCTGATCGCAGATTGGGCCGCAGGAGCGCCGTCGAGGAAAGTCGTTGAACCGAGTCCCACCGTGGTAGGTCCGTGTACAAGTTCAGTTTTCTTACTGGTATCAAATTGCGTAACGCTCATATCTGGCTTGATTGCGCTAATAGTGGTGGAACTATTGTTGTTGTAAGGACGGAATTTGGATTTCCCATATAGATCGTCGTCTTCCGTTTCGTCACGCCCGAAAACCTCGTTCATGGCCGACTTGTTGTTAGAAACACCAGATATGGAAGAGTTGGGCCCGTCAACTGGGAAAGCCATGACAGGCGCAACTTTGTTGTTTCTGTTGCGGTGAGGCGTGCACGCATCGAAGGGACCGTCGTGATGAAACGCACCGCCAAAGAGGCCCGTGACGTCCAGTTTGTCGATAGTGTCAACGTTCTTGGGTGGAACTACTTTCTTGCCCTTTTTATCTTTGGTCCTGTGGCCTTTATGAGGCGACGTACCCCCTCCGCTCTCGCGCCGACGACTAGATCTGCGGCGATCGTGGTCACGGTCAGCACTATGCTCGCCTCTCTCCTTGGACTCGCGCTGGCGGTGATGCGACGGTCTCTCGCCAGACCTAGACGAATAATGAGACCCAGACGACTTGTAGCCAGTGCTCTGGGACTTCTCGCGTGGATATGTGGTTTTCTTGGGTCCGGACGCTGCAACCTCCTCATACGAAGGAGGCAGATCGCTTGAGGGTTCTGAGACGTTGGTCTGCTTGATATATTGTTGTCTCAAACGTGCTTTTTCCTCTTGAGCTGTAGGATAGCTTGTCCTGTCTTCGCCATTCCCATGATAGCTTGGAATGCTGCTGGAAAGCTCACTTTCTTCGCCACTCGCGACTGAGTTGCTGTCTAGATCTTCTAGAAAAGGGTTGTTTGACGCAGGACGTGGTGGCGGTGTCATACTGTCACAAAATTGGTTAAAAGTTAGTATATTCAATAAATGTCAGGTAACAGAGAGAGATGCTTGTTTGAGTGACAAATCAGTAATGATCGTTGTGGTCTCTGAGTTATTCAAATCCTAAAAAGCCTTGTTTCCAAACAGTCGCAATTTCGATAAACTTCAAAACAAGCTTTCCTTCTTAAACTTAAAGAATGTCCCATCCAAGTTAAGCCCAGAACAATATCCCAAGGAAACCTCGAAATGGTTGCCTCGGATTCTCACATGGCGAAGGAGAGCCTAACTCAGGGTAAACGACAAATCAATTGATTATGTCAACCAGTAATTAAAGTCACGTGATTCCCAAAAGACACATACCTAAAACTGTTTCGCGCACTCATTGGTCGAGGCGAGGAGTATCCGACGATGTCGTCGCCATCTAAGTTATCCGCGAAGCTATGAGCTGATTTCTCACGTTGTGCGATCGGCCTCGCGTACGTGGACGCGTTCGCAGACGCGTAAGACCCATTCCTAGAGACCCCCCTGAAGGTGTCCTTATTTGGCTGGTCCAATTGTATATCGCTGTCAATCGACGCGAGCCTGAATGGATTGTTTGAGGAATATGGTCGATTTCCACTCTGTTCACTGTTTGTGCGCATCATCATCCCGTCGGCGCTTCCTTTTCAAGATTAGCTTTTGTAAAAGACAGAAAAAACTTTCGGAAAAAGGGCCAAAACTGCACCAATTAGGCGTTGATAATAGCCAATTCTACAGGGTTGCAGCTACGAGCTTCTCAAATTAGTCTTTTATCCCAAGCGTATCTGGCAAAGACCCTGTATTTCGTGAACTTCCGCGCTCTGTTATCTATCAAAATTTTCTTATAAATGCGGTCTGGTTCGTGCAAGACTATCAACTAACGTCATTTTCCGTCGCACTACAAATATAGAAACGTCCAGCCGGAGTTTACTATATAAAGGCCAGGGTGATTGGTGCTTCTATGCTTGATGCTCGCGAGAGTTCGCATCCTTTGCCAAGAATTTGGTATAGCATGGCTGCCTCACCAAGGACAACACTTGTGTATAAGCCATCCTTTGTAGGCCTAAAAGTGAATAAACTTTTGAGAAAAATGCTCGTGGTCTCGCGCTGCGCTGGGTTTTATGTAGTCCCCGCGACCGATTTTCTCTTGTATTGCGCGGTGCAGATGCACGAGATAGTTTGTGTAGCTCTCGATCATCTCGATGGATTTGTCCTCGCAGAGAATTTGTTCCATAACACCAGAATAGTACATGTCGACGTTTGGACGCAGCGGTAAGACTGGCAGATAGCAGCAGTTTAGGATGTTGCACCAATTTTGGAGCAAATTGCGAGCCTTGACATTGATGTCGGTATCGAGCGTGGGCAGCGTGTTGGCGAACAGCAACACTGACTTGTAATCGTTTTGTTCCGCGTCGAGCCCGAGAAGGTCGCGCAGCAAGAACCTATTGGTGTTTTCGTTGAGCCACAAGTAAACCGTCGAACCATTGCAGATCAAATAGCAACCCCCATCGACCAAACTGGCCCTACTTGCCCGCACTGAAAGGCTCTCGGATGGGGTGATCTGGAGCAGTTTTGAGTTTTCATCGAAAAAAGTAAGATCTGTCTCTGAAAGGTGCTCGTGGAGCGGGATGATTTGTGGGTATAATTTTAGAGACATCTGGGCCGGTGTCATCGTGTGGTACAACATAAGATCGTGAACTCTAGTGTTTCCATGCGACGTCTTGTTGTTGTTTTTCATGAGCTCAGATTTCTCGAAAGCCAGCAAAAACGCCGGAAGAGTTTTCAAAGAATCCGGAAGAATTAACTGAGTGGAGGGAGATGTCGACACTAAAGCACGATATTGTGTGAGAACATCGCAAATTTTGCCATCAATGAGCTTGCGGATGTTGACAAAATTGCAATCACCTAACGTCGAAATAACGTCGTGAACCATTATGCTTAAAGAAGCATCTTGGCAAACAAATTTGAAAATCTCGTGAATATTGTCACTTGTAGCTCCAGATGTGTTCAGACATCTGACACGACGTTGGCCCTCGATATCAGTATACAGAACAGCGGCTTGAAAATACACGTCTTTTGAGACCGGCAATTGTCCGTCGTACTTGAAAAGAACAGTCAAATTTGAGTCCTTACTGAGAACGGGTATCGTTGGTTCGTGGTTCGAGTTGTTGCAGGATTCTGAGTAATAATTATAGATCGAAAGCTCTGAAGAACAGCGAACTTTGACAAGAGCTCCATACCCTACAATAGTCGAGATTCCATTCAGAACATCATTGACAAGCGTGAATTCATCCCGATCTATGTTGAAATGCGGGTAGTATTTGACCTTTCCGGAAGTGACGAGCGAGGGTTGTCCCACAGATATCATGTCGACATAGGCAGACGTGGTACAATACAAGTCGACAGAAATGTAAGAGGATAGCAAATCGCGACTGAGCTTGGCATAAAACTCGTTTTCACACTTCAATGATTTTTTCAAGGCATCGTCTGCCCTTAGTCGAAGGTTGCCGTTGCCAACTATAGGTTTCGAACATAAAGATGCCACTATTTTACCACCTTGACGACCGGTGACTGTGTCAAGAGCCAATTTTGCTGCCTCTAAGGCGGATCCATAGCACGCTTCAAATTTGTGGAAAAACTTTTCGTCCTCTATGAAAGTGGTGAGTTTGGAGAGCGTGTCTTGAATCACATGCATGGACTCCTCGGGTCTGACAAATAGGCCATTGTAAATAGGCAGAAAAGTTTCGTGAAGGTCGCTTACAATATATTCCTGGGCCTGAAAGTTTTCAGGCCTTAAATTGAAGAATCTGATCTTGTTATCGTAAGCGATAATGGCAACTTTGCATTGGGGTTGATTTTTGGCGATGTACTCAATAGACGTTCGCACTGCTTCGACCATGGCGAGAGAACTTTTGTTTTCATTCGCTAGAGTTGAGATGTCAATCAAAAAGACGTAATGCAAGGGAAGATTTGGCATATCTTTGATCGCATTGTACTGCTCGGGCAAAAGAAACTCGATTGTACCGTTTGATAGCTCTGGCCGTTCAGCAAAATCAGAACGAGTGCCATCCGGGTTCAATGGTGCTTGTTGGTGCTCCTCTAATCGCGTGCTCACCTGACAAAAATTGCACACTGCTTTTGAGTCGAATGTGAAAGAAAACCCTGCATTCACGTAGGCTCGACAACGCCTGCACCGCAGAGGACCTGAATCTGTGCTACAATCAATGACTGGGATGTCGTCCGAGGGAATAGAAGTTGCGAAGGGCTGTAAAAGAGCGCCTAATGGTAATTTTGTCGCAGATCGAAGATATTCGGTATGTGGGATATTGTACATGGTCAAGCGCATTTTACGGGGATCGCTGCTTCCCTGGTCAAAGGAGTAGAATTGCGAAACAGACAGCGGCGGAATACTATCCTGTGACGTGACAAAGCACTTGTTCATGAACGATTGTTGATCTTCGAGCCTTTCAGTAGGCACGAAATGCGAAACCACGGAGGAAACGGTCGAACTCGCTACATCGATACCTGCTGAGCCATTTTGTACACCATCACTGGTACCAAATGGCTTGGCAGCACCAAACGACAGTTTTGGACTTTCTTGGACTGTGCTTGTCTCGCCCAATTGATGGAAAGCTCTGTTGGGTCTCCTGCTTTTCTTGGAACTCGCTGTCGAACCCTGTAGTCCGTTCGTTTGATTCAGAGACAAGCTGGAAATGCTAGAATTGAGTCCCTGCATTTGTCTGCCACCAATGCCATCGAATTTATGGTGTTTACAGATATTTTCATTTCAGATCGGAAGCCGTTCCTAGAACAAGAAAATGCTTGAAAATTAATCACGATGCACGTTTGTGCCGGCATTCGGTATCAAACCATCACATTTCGAGTTGAATTCCACAGAAATCAAACGTGTTTCTAATTGCCAGCTTTTTGAAGAAGATTCCCCTGTCTGGCCTTTCGATTCAAGGTTTCTCTACTGAAGTTTATACCACGGTTCTAGTTACAATTAGATGGAAAGCAATAAACGACGCAATCCGACTTACATCTCGTCACATACTGTATTTTGCTTGGAGCTTGAAAATAATTAGGCGCTTACCAAGGCATTTTCAGTCATGTTTCCACCGTCGAAATCAGGTTCTTTTGTCTTGACGGTGTCTGTTTAGTTATTTGACATATAATTTATATGTCAATTTTCACACTAAGAAAGCTCATCATCATCGACATCACCGTCGAATCCGAACAACTCTCCAAAGTCAAATAAAATAGCTAGCAGTGGCATTGGCTAGTAGCCGAAGGTAACCGAACGACGACAATGTTACGATATTTGGGCGTTTTGGTTTGCATAGTGGCTAAGACGTTGGGAAACAGCACTTTGTCTTCCTCCTCGTTGACGTCCTCGACTTTTGATGTTAGTGAAGCGTTTCCCACATTGACCGTGGGACGGGACAATACTCTGTTGTTCTATGTCAACGCCTCGATAGGTACCCCGGGACAACATCAAATGCTCCGTGTGGACCTTGCACAGCCATACATGTGGGTCCCATCTGGAGATTCTTATGAAGCCTGTAACTCCACCGACGCGGCGTACGACGAATATAGCGACCAAGCCGGCGCTTGCGACGCGGAAACCGTTTTCTATACTGAGGACAGCTCGACTGCGCATGTGCTGAATGACAACAGGACTTATCGGATGGTGTTCCCGGATTTTATCTATTACAACGCAACGGCAGTGCAGGACATTGTGAACTTCACCTCCGTAACCGGTGACACTTCGCCATTCACATTCGAAGAACACAACAACGATACCAATATCTCTGGGACTTTTGCGGGGCCTGGTCTCCCGTTTCGAAAAATGTCTTTCTTTAGCGCAGAATCGTCGTATTACGTCAATGAAGGTGCGTTGGGACTTGCAGGCAAGGTCTCCTTGACAGGCTATGACAGCGACAGCGCTAACTTCGACACTTCCTTCTTTTTCCTTGAGCAACTGGTTCAAAACAATGTCATAAACACGAGCTCTTTCTCCCTCTGGCTGGGGAGAGGCGAGTACAGTTTTTACAACTATAGTAGCGATCCCGTCATAAACAATTGCGGGAGTTTGATCCTAGGAGGCGTTGACCAATCGCTATACACTGGAGACTTTGTGAAGTTTGACACGTTACCTTTCTACGACGTCAACACATTAAAGGTCTCATATGGATTCCCCATTGTTCCGTTAACGAAGGTTAGCGTTCAGGCCAGCTCTGGAGAATCTCTCAATCTAACCTCAGATTCCTTCATCGAGCCGGTTTTACTCGACTCCAGATACACTTACAGTTATTTACCTCTGAGCTTGATCGTACAAGTTGCGATCGAAATCAACGCCTATTACGTTGAGTCTCAAGAGAGGTGGTTAGTCGCGTGCGGTGTGAGCAGTCTAGGCGCTTCGATACTTTTCGAATTTGGCAATTTGGTCATCAAAGTTCCCCTCGATGATTTACTAGACAAGGCTTTCGATGACAATACCAACTCGACGCTGCGTTTTTCCAACGGTGAGGAAGCTTGTTTTGTTAGGATGTTCCCGAATACGATGACTGGCTTCAACATTCTGGGAGGACCATTCTTGAAAAATGTTTACCTCGCAGCGGAATTAGAGAGCAATCAAATTGCGATGGCACAGGCCAAAATAATTCATCTCTCTGACGACTCCTTGTTGGCTGCAAGTTCTGCTTCAAAAACCACATACCAGACCGGCAGTGCGAGCCAAACAATTACGTCGGGGCCTTCGCGCTCCTACAATCCGTCGGCGATCCGATCAAGCTACATTCCATTTGCGACAACCAACAATCTGACAGATAGCAGCTATTTGACACTTTACGAGTCTTACACTTACAGCGGTTCCACTACGTCGCAACTAGTCAACCAGTTCACTGCATTCATTTCATCGGACGGAGTTATTTTCACCGGAAGATCCTTCTACGAGACTTCCTATTCTGGACGAACGACGACAACTTCGTCATCCAATGGCACTGTCACCTCCACCGTACGTAATGGCGCAAATCAGGTGCGTCCTCTAATTCGAAAAAATTCGCAGGGGATCATATCAGCCACGGTGGTAGGAGCACTGTTTGTCCTCGCAGTGGGCCTCGTCGCCTCGATTTAAAAGTACCTAATGATAAACGTTTGTATTCAAAAGGCAGCTCTTCGTGAAGATTATAAATTTCATGAAATAAATGAATATTACACAGATGTTACAAGAAATGGAGTCAAGAAGGTAAATCACGATTTCATGGAGCTAGTATCAGGAGGTAGCATAATGAAATAGAATAAGAAATAGTCTAGTGATAACTTTCTCGTGCCCCACTTGTGTCTATTGGAGACAGATAATCGACACAAGCCTGTGGGCTAGGCTTGCACATACTCAACTCAGAAGCCAGTGTTTGCTTCAGTAGCTCAGTCGGAAGAGCGTCAGTCTCATAATCTGAAGGTCGAGAGTTCGAACCTCCCCTGGAGCACATTTTTTAGCGAATCGCGTAGAATATTTTTTTCGCCAAGAATCCCGCCTCACCAACTCCGTCGTCGTCAATAATTAAAATTTGTTCAGGCACGCACGACAAGGCCCACATGGATGATAATAATAACAAATCTGTAGTGATGCAGCCAACATGACATCAAATCTTGCTTGCAACACACTCTTTTACTCTACTTGATTATGAGGAGGCCGTGTGGATGGGTGGCGGCCTCTTTAGTTTTTGGTGAATGTTAATTAGTATGAACATGTGTCGCATTAAGGTCTAACTCAATATATTGTCAAAAAGGAGTTGGCGTGTTTCAATACGAAAAACCCTGTGCGGCGGAATATATAAACGTTGGGTTTTTCTGGTACCTCAAAATTATGCTGCTTGGTTTTAAGTTTCACCCTGCCCAAGAAACTCGAGATCTTAGGCATTTTAAGAATTACTGCGATAATGGAAATTACAGCAACGAAATCGGAGTCTGGCCGCGTTATCAGCTATGACGCTGATGCTAGAAGACAAAGAACTTTCGGCTCGAGAGAGCAGAGATTGGTGAATATTATCACTATTGTAGCTGCCGGTTTTGCCCTAATTTCCGATGGATACCAAAATAACGTCATGTCGATGTTAAACAAAGTTTTCCCCATTGAATACGGTAAAGAGGTTTACTCGTCAACAGTATCGACGCGAGTTTCCAATGCATCGTTGGTTGGCACCATTTTGGGACAGGTTTTCGTCGGGATTGCATGTGACTACATGGGCCGCAAATGGTCCATTCTCGTTGCAACCTTGCTTTTGGTAATCGGGACTCTCTTGTGTGCTGCTTCTCATGGTAGAACATTAAACGGTATGTTCTGGATGATGACCGTAATGCGCGGTGTCACGGGTTTTGGTATTGGTGCGGAATATCCGTGCTGTTCTGTGAGCGCTAACGAAGCCGCCAACGAGCACAGCGCGAAGAGACGCGGCGGGATAATGGTTTTGGTCACCAACTTGCCGCTTTCTCTCGGAGGCCCATTTGCTAACATCGTGTTCCTTATCGTGTATTCCATCTGTGGCAGGAACCATTTGGAGGCGGTTTGGAGAACTTTGTTCGCTTTGGGATGTTTCTGGCCCTTGAGTGTGTTCTATTTCCGGTGGAAAATGACGACCAATACGCTTTACAAAAAGGGTACCTTCAAATCTACGGTTCCTTACTGGCTTGTTATCAAGTACTGCTGGAAGGATTTGCTAGGGACTTGTGGTACGTGGTTTCTGTATGATTTCGTCACTTTCCCTAATGGAATATTCTCCAGTCAGATCATCAGCTCCGTTATGAAAGATAGCAATGATTTGAAAAAAGTGGCTGGTTGGAATCTACTCCTCGGTATAATCGCCGTCCCTGGGTGTTTTGTCGGTGCGTACTTGTGCGATAGAATTGGTAGAAAATATACGCTTATTTTTGGTTTCAGCGGATACCTGATTTTTGGTTTGATTATCGGATGCGCTTTTGAGCAGCTATCACGCATCACTCCACTCTTTATCATCTTTTATGGTTTCATGAATGGCATGGCCAACGCGGGCCCCGGTGACATGATGGGAGTCGTGTCAAGTGAATCATTCCCAACCGCGGTACGCGGGACCTGCTATGGATTGAGCGCCGCTTTAGGTAAAGTCGGCGCCGTGGTAGGTACGCAATGTTTTACGCCAATCAGAGACAATTTAGGCAAACGCTGGACTTTTATCATTGCCGCGCTTTGTGGGCTGGCAGGCATTATTGTCAGTACCTTCTTGATCAGACACTTGAGAGAGGATGACCTGATGAGACAAGATATCGACTTCCACAACTTTTTAATCGAACACGGTTGGGAAGGCAGGATGGGTTTCGATGAAAGCGATTCTGACGACGCTGTTCCTAGTCAATCCTCTGAAAACCTACACTCGACCAAAAAGTCTGATGTCGAAGTCCTGGCTCGCGAAATTTCTAATATCTAAAAGATAAAATCATTGGATGTTTGGCTAGCTGTCTGTACCATCTGCTGGACTGGCGTTGGTTGATTTTTCCGGTATACTCGCACAATTCCCCAGCTAGTTCTGGAGCAAGAAGCCTACAGAGACTTTTAAGTTTACTTTTAGTTGGATAAGAATGTTCAATGTTGTATAGGTACGTATATACATAACGATAAAAGCTTGCAACTAACGAATGGGATTCTCGATGCTTTCTTGAACGAAGTGGGACGTTTTGATGTTTTGACCACCAATCTGTCATGATGATCATGTGATTGGTAAAATTTCCTATTTAGGAAAGTACGTTTGCACGAATAGGAAACGGGTCTGGGAAGGTTTTCATAATTTGGAAAAACCAAACCACGACTAGAACCGCTAACCAATTGTCAAACGGAACTTCAACAAACAAGGGCTACAGTCATGTCATTTGTGGCCCAAATTGACGACTTTGTGTCAAATATGACCAATAGTGCAGATGACATGGCATCTCGATACCAGGGTCTGTCCGAATTGTGTGACATCATAGAACCATTAAGCTCATCACCGGACTATGAATCTTTTCTCAGGAAGACCGTACCGGTATTTCTTAATGAACTCAGCTCGGTACCAGTGTCGTTTGACAGTGGCTCAATAGAGCATAAACTACGCAACATGTCGTTGGAGGCGCTTAACAGATGCGCGTTGAATGAAGCATTTTCCAGCTGGGCGCCAGAAGTGTTAGAAAGGCTAATGGACGTTTTACAAAACGACAATGAGGAAAACGGAGTACTCTCAATGAGAGTCTTGACTGGCTTGTTTAAGACCTACAAGGTGGCGCTCCTGAACCGTGTTGAAAAGTTTATTCAGGTTGTTATGGAGATTTACAAAGAGGTTCCTAGCCTTGTCAACAAGACCTTCCAGGAAGATCCAATACAAGATAGTCCAGTGGGGGTCAATGGATCGTTTGATACGTTTGATTCGGGTGATTTAGATGTAATAGACTCGCAATCGAATTCTAGCCACCTTACGCATTTCTCATCGAACAAACGCCTCAGACACTCAATGCACTCGTTCAAGGTCTTAGCCGAGTGTCCGATTACTATGGTGACACTTTATTCATCTTTCAAACAATTGACCACGTCGTCTTTACCCCAATTCATGCCCCATATTATTGAGCTGCTCTTAATGGAGGCAGATGAACAAAAAGCCACCCGAGTGCGAGCGGAAGCCAAAGGTGAGATCTGGACCGGGATGTCACCAGACGTTAAAAATCGTGAAGCCTATTGTGATTTTGTTCTGGCACAAATAAAGGCTACTTCATTTTTGGCGTATATTTTTATCCGTGGATACGCTTCGGAATATCTCCAGAATTATGTCAACTTCGTACCGGAATTAATTATAAGGCTACTCCAGGACTGTCCGGCTGGAATGTCTTCTGCAAGGAAGGAACTTTTGCATGCAACGAGGCACATCTTGTCCACTAATTACAAAAGACTTTTTCTGCCTCAGATTAATTTACTCTTTAACGAAAAGATTTTGATCGGAGACGGCTTCACTTCGCATGAGACCCTCAGACCACTTGCTTATAGCACAGTGGCAGATTTTATACACAATGTCAGAGGAGAGTTAAGTTTAGAAGATATTGAAAAGACGGTCCAAATGTACACCGGTTTTTTATTGGACGAAAGCCTGGCGCTTACCGTCCAGATTATGAGCGCGAAACTCCTTTTAAATTTGGTTGAGAGAATTCTTAAATTAGGAAAAGAAGTTCAAAATCAAGCAGTGCGAGCTAAGAAACTGTTGATTATAATTATTGACGCTTATATTACGCGCTTTCAAAATCTCAACAAACAGTATGACAATCTTTTAAAACATCATGACGTTTACGAAAAAGATAAAGCCCAAAAAGTTGCTTTGATCAAGCAGGATGCCACTACTGAAGTCGAAACGCCGGAGACGTGGGTTGCGAAAATAATGGAAGATAATTTTGGTTTGGCACTCAAAACTGACAGCGACGGTGACCAAAACATGGAGGACGCTACGGCTTCACGGGTCATTGCCAGCGATAGGGATGAAATGGAGGCCACTGAAAATGGCAGTTCACCCCTGGATGTGTTGGACCTAAAATATCGCTCGCCGATTCTGATCGTTGCACCTCCATCTAGTGATCCACTCAAAGATGCTTTTTATCTTTATCGCACACTGATGTCCTTTCTCAAGACTATCATCCACGATATAAAGGTTTTCAATCCTCCTTCGACTGATTACACCGGAATGAATCCAAAGTTGTGGTCTTCCCTTTCAAGAATTTTCTCATATGAGGAGGTCTTGGTTTTCAAGAAGTTATTTCACGAATGTATTTTGGGACTGCACTTCTTTTCTAGTCCTCATGGAAAGAATCCTATTCAAGAGCGGAAGTTCTTTGACATAACAGCACCAAGTTTACCGGTCTCGGCTACTAAAGATGGTCGAGAACTTATGGACTATTTTGCCATTATGTTCATGCAAATCGATAGTTCCACATTTAACGATATATTAGAGACAGAAATTGAGTTTCTCTATCAGTCCATGCTTCGGGATTCAGCTTTGCTTCATGTTGCACAGTCATTTTTAACTAGTGAAATAACGTCTCCTAATTTCACTGGGATTCTTTTAAGATTTTTGAAGTCCAAACTGAGCACCTTGGGAAACGTCGATTGGAATAAATCAAATATTTTAATCAGACTTTTCAAGCTCTCCTTCATGTCCGTTAATCTTTTTCCTGTATCAAATGAATCTGTTCTTCTTCCACATTTAAATGACCTGATTCTGGATTCTTTGAAATATGCGACCACAGCCAAAGAACCACTTGTTTATCTTTATTTGATAAGAACGTTGTTCCGAAGCATTGGGGGGGGAAGATTCGAAAATCTTTACAGATCAATTAAACCAATTCTTCAGATCCTTTTGCAGTCTCTGAATCGTATGATTGCTACAGCCAGAAGGCCTCACGAACAGGACCTTTACGTTGAGCTTTGTCTTACAGTTCCCGTTCGTTTGAGTGTTTTAGCGCCCTATCTTGGCTATCTGATGAAACCTCTTGTTTATGCCTTACAGGGATTTCCAGAGCTTATAACTCAAGGCTTGAGAACTTTAGAGCTTTGCATTGATAATCTTACGGCAGAATATTTTGATCCTATCGTCGAGCCAGTTGTTGAAGACGTAATACGTTCTCTCTTTAAGCTGCTTCAACCTCAACCTTTCAATCATCAAATCAGTCATACTGCTGTTAGAATTTTAGGTAAATTGGGCGGCAGAAATCGTCGATTTATTAAACCTCCTGCTGACTTAAGGTTCGAGTCGGAATTTGATATCGGTGTAAATGCGCTCTTCAAAATTGAAGGCATCAGCGAAGACGTCCCATTGTCAGTAACTGCGGGCGTCGAATCGTGTCTTGAAATTTTGCAAGATCAAAAAGCTACATTACATTACAAGAGGAACGCTTTTCGTTACTTGGAAGCGGTACTGAAATTAATTTTGCAGACCTCCTTGAAGGTCCCGGATGATTTAGAACATTCTATAAGAGCTGGAGTGGAGCTGCTAACTCATCAAGATGTTAGGATTTCGGCAGATTTTAGTGATGAGAGAGTAAAAGATGCCAGGTTGTTACGCAATAAGGAAGTTTTGCTCCTTAAATTGCTCGAAACTATTTTCTTTTCTGCTTCTATCCCTGAGATTAGAGACGAAGCTTCAACAATAGCTTTAAACCTGGTGAATCATTTCTGCCTCCTTCAAGTGAATTCAGCTTTGAATGAAAAGAGCAGAAAGCCCGACGTTTTTAGTGTCGATGTGAAACAGCCAGATGTTACGATTGACATCAGCATTATTTTAGAGGCAATATCCTCTTCTTTGGGATCGTTCGTCAAAGAAATTAGATTACTAGCAATCGAAGCTATAAGGCATTTGGTTAAAATCAGCGAAATCATTTATGGTGAAGAGCTCATGCTGAAATGTTCGTTTATTCCTCAGATGCTAAAATGCTTTGTACGCCATTGCTATGATGAGACCTTCTACGACAAAAGCAGCGGGGTTTTAGGAATCAAAATTTTAATTGAGGAAGTAGATTTACCCGTTGAATTTTGGCGCAAATACCAATTTGATCTCGTCACTGGTCTCCTATTTGTTTTAAAAGATATTTCCACTGAAGCACCGGGCGTTATCAAAAATCGATCCGAAGATCTCATAATGGCAATACTAAAGTTGACTTGTGAAGGTATTACAGTCTCATCTCTCAGTGAAAAGGCTTTGGAAAACACCTTGACAGACATAGTGTGCGAACTAAGCAATGCCAATAAAGTTGTGAGGAAAGCCTGTCAAGAAGCTTTATCGACAATATCGAACGTGTCATCCATACCCGTTGTCGAACTCATGCAACACGCGAAAAGTTTTCTCCTGTCTCCCATTTTTGCCAAGCCCCTAAGGGCGCTTCCGTTTCCTATGCAAATAGGTAATGTTGATGCAATAATATATTGCCTTAACCTCCCAGGCTCATTTTTAGAATTCAATGAAGAGCTTTACCGTCTTTTGCATGAGGCAATCGCTCTTGTGGATGCGGAAGACGAGTCTCTTGCCAGCGCTCATAGAGTGAGTGAACATCAAACTGCTGACCAGTTGGTGCAACTGAGAGTTGTATGCATCAAGCTACTAGCGCTTGCACTAAAGAACGAGGAATTTTCTGCAGCCCAGCAGGGCGCTACAAGAATTAGAATTTTAGCCGTTTTCTTTAAAACAATGTTGAAAAACTCCTCGGAGATAATCGAGGCGACCTATCAGGGCCTTAAAAGCGTTCTAGCAGATAATCCGAAGCTACCTAAAGAGCTCCTGCAAAATGGTTTGAAGCCGATGTTGATGAACCTATCCGACCATCAGAAGTTAACGGTGTCCGGGTTAGAAGCTTTGGCGCGATTATTGGAGCTGCTCATTGCGTATTTCAAGGTTGAGATCGGTAAGAAACTCTTGGACCACCTTGATGCGTGGTGCAGAACAGAAGTGCTTGACACTTTCTTCGGCAAAGACCTACACGAGCAGACTCCTACAAAAATTATTTTTGGCATTATCAATATCTTCCATCTGCTGCCACCGCAGGCGGACGTGTTTCTGAATGACCTTCTCCTTAAGGTTTTGCACCTCGAGAAAAAGCTGCGGCTTCATTTAGTTTCTCCATTTCGTGAGCCACTAGCAAAATATCTGGATAGGTTCCATGTATCAGTACTGAACTACTTCAAGAGCAATCTGGGATCTCGAGAACTTGTACTTCTCATGTGTGACATTATCCAGAGAAGTGAAGCCAAGCAATTAGAGCAGGATTTCAAAATGGAGTTTTCCAATATCTTTGAATTCTATATGGCTGGGTTGTCGACGAGTAAAGTCAGAGCAGTCAGCTTCTTTGCAAACTCCGTTGATCTATTCGATACTTTGCATAAAGTAGAAGGAGACCAATGGCTCCGTGAAAATAAGAACAAGCTGATGGAATTAGGCGAAATGTTACGGCTTTGTCTAATCACTGTCAGGGAAGGCAATTTTCACTTCGACATGCTGCAGTTTCACCAAGCCTTGGCAAAATATCAAAAGCTTTTTTTGAAACTAATCGAAATCAAGGAATCCGAGTCTGATCTTCTTTTCGATTTAGTCGAATTTACTTTTACAAACGGTCTCAGTCCTCCGGAAGCCCTATTTGATCACATAAATGAACATGTTATTTCGAATGAAAGCAGTACAGTAAAGGCCACCTATCTCGGAAAGGCTTTAAACTTCATCACCAGGGACAAACCTCTCGATGCCAGCGTTTTCATCCTAAAGCACTTGGTGAACAAAACGCTTTTATATGAAGGACTTCAACACAAGTCGCTGAATAATCTCGAGACTTCCCCAGAAGCGGGACCCCAGTGGCTCGATTTGGTTAGTTCCAAAATATGGCGAGGAGCAAACAATACCCTTTTTACCAGCACATCGGGCCACTTCGATGTTTTCAGGTTTGAACTTTTACAACAGTCGGCTATCCTTGTCAAGTATGGAATAGGCATTGATCCAGAGAAAAGAAAGGAAATAATAAAGTTCTGCTGGAATTTCATAAAATTGGAGGACTCTCTGGTTAAACAAGCTGCTTACATGGTAACTTCATACTTCATCCATAGCTATGAGTTTCCAATTAAGATTGTTACGCAAGTATTTGTTGCTCTTTTGAGGTCAACACAAGGTGAATCACGCTTTATGGTGAAGCAGTCACTGGATTTATTAGCCCCAGTGATGCACGGCAGAATGGCTGCTGCAGGCTCTCCGCAAACGTGGGTCAACTGGGTCAGGAGAGTTTTGTCCGAAAGGGGACCTGCACAGAACACTTTACTTTATCAATTTCTCATCAATCACTCTGAAGAATTTTATCAATCTAGAGAGGTTTTCGTCTCTAGTATTATAGCTTTCATGGGTAAACTCACTTTAATGACTAATTCGAATGCCGAAAACCAAGCTCTGGCTGTCGATTGTGCAAGCTTGATTTTAAAATGGGAAAAGAAAGCCGAAGAACAGCAGAAAAACTTTGATATGACCCATGAAGCTGAAACAGATCATTCGCATATTTATTTCACGCCACCAAACAAGAGAGAAGCTTGCATTACCTTTTTAATTCGACAAATCTGTGTCAGTAATCACCGTGCTTTGGAAACTGAAAGCGGTGCGAAAGCTTTGAGAATTTTGACAGAACTATTATCTGACGCTCACTGGTCAGAGGTTGGAGTTAAGCTCCCGTATTTCGAAAAATTTCTTGTACAACAAGACTTTTCCTCTACAAACATACTATATTACTGCATGAATGCTCTTGACGTGCTCTACGTTTTACTAAAAAGTAAAAGTTCGAAATGGATCGTATCTAATTTGACTCCCATCAGAACTTTGCTTGATAAATGTTTAAGAGCTGATCATCATGACGTTCAACAAGTCTTACAAAAGGTGCTCTCGACTATGCTCTCTGCCGTGCATGAAGAAGAAGACGATAGTATGGACAGTGAAGAGGAGACACAGGGAAAATCTTTTTTGAACAATCTGACCGCTGTGATCTCGGAAGATCTTCAAGGCACCTCCTCCATCGCTGCTGGAGTCACTTTATCGTGGACTCTTTTCCTTCATTTTCCTCAAAATATTGATCCTTTACTTCCCTTGATTATGCGTGTGTTTAGCAAACTTTGCAAGGATCATTTAGCGACTTCGCAACCTAAAGATGCGGGAGCTCTGGAAGAAGCGAAGCTGACAACGAAGCTTTTGGAGATAGTTCTTTGTCTTCTTTCAATGAAGGTTGCCTCTCTAGGTGACGCGCGCAGACCCTTTTTGTCTACTATTGCCTTATTGATCGACCGCTCAATGGACCAACAATTCCTTCAAAAAATCATAGTCATTGCGAGAATGTGGATTTTTACAAACGAAATTTTCCCCACAGTAAAGGAAAAGGCAGCTATATTGACGAAGATGTTAGCCTTTGAAGTACGTGGTGAACCAAAGTTATGCAAGCAATTTTATGAAATTATTTTGGAACTTTTCAAGAGCGAATCTTTCAACAACAGCGAGATTACGGTGAGGATGGAACAACCATTCTTGGTAGGGACCAGATTGAATGATGTTTCCATCCGAAAACAGCTAATGGAGATTTTGGATAGGAGCTTGGAAAGAAATATTAGAGAAAGACTTTACTACGTTATACGAGATCAAAACTGGGAATTCATTGCGGATCATCTTTGGCTAAATCAGGCGCTACAACTTCTCTACGGAGCCTTTAAGAAAGAGCACCAATTGATGCTGAGTGATAAATACGAAATCGGGCAACTTGATTCATCCTTAAGAGACCTTACATCGGACCTAAACTCTATCGAGGTACGCGAGGATCTGTCGATTTTAATAAAAAACCATTGCGAGTTTTCAGACAATTTCAGGAAAGTTGCTTGCAACGATATTCTTGAACCACTCGTTGAGATTTTTTACCGATCTCCCAAGTCTGTCCACTCCGCGTGGGTCGATTTGTTTCCCATGGCGTACAAGTCCATTCCCAAAAACGAGAAATTTGGTTTCATGTGCTCGTTAGTCTCACTGCTTTCAAAAGATTATCACTCTAGGCAAGTGAATGTCAGAACAAATGTGATCGGAACTTTGCTTGACGCTATCAGCAAAATTGAGGGCTTAGAACTTCCGCCTCATCTCATCAAATACTTGGCCACTTCTTATAATTCCTGGTATGAATCCATCAAAATATTGGAGTCATTGGAAGAAAACAGCTCAATCGAAAACGCTAAAATTTTAGAGACAAATGAGGATGCTCTGTTGGAGCTTTACGTGAATCTACAGGAAGAAGACATGTTTTATGGGCTGTGGAGGAGAAGAGCCAAATACACCGAGACAAATATGGCTTTATCATACGAGCAGATAGGTCTATGGGACAAAGCTCAGCAGCTATACGAGGCCGCCCAGGTGAAAGCACGCAGTGGGGCTTTACCCTATTCGGAATCCGAATATGCTCTCTGGGAAGACAACTGGATTATGTGTGCCGAGAAGTTGCAACATTGGGACGTTCTCACGGAATTAGCAAAACACGAAGGTTTCACTGATCTTCTACTAGAATGTGGCTGGAGAGTTGCGGACTGGAATGCGGATAAAGAGGCTTTGGAACAAT
This sequence comes from Lachancea mirantina, assembly GCA_900074745.1. Taxonomy (NCBI): domain Eukaryota; kingdom Fungi; phylum Ascomycota; class Saccharomycetes; order Saccharomycetales; family Saccharomycetaceae; genus Lachancea; species Lachancea mirantina. The sequence continues at coordinate 323,439 of LT598464.1, forward strand.
CTGTGAAGAGTGTCATGGATGTCCCAACTCCTCGTCGACAGATATTTGAAACATTCCTGGCCTTGCAAAATTTCGCAGAGACAAAGAAGGGAGATCAAGAGGTTAGAAGGTTATGTGACGAAGGTATTCAGCTGAGCCTTTATAAATGGGCTTCCATGCCAGAAAGATTTACACCTGCTCACAAATTCCTTTTGCATGGTTTTCAGCAATACATGGAGTTTATGGAAGCAACTCAAATATATGGCAATCTAGCCACAACCACAATTCAAAATTTAGACAGCAAGGCGCAAGAGGTGAAGCGGGTATTGCAAGCATGGCGCGATCGTCTTCCGAACATTTGGGATGATATCAACATGTGGAATGACTTGATAACTTGGAGGCAACATGCTTTCCAGGTCATCAATAGCTCATACCTTCCAATGGTTCCTTCCCTTCAACAGGCAAATGGTAACAGCAATGTCAATACCCACGCATATAGGGGATACCATGAGATTGCCTGGGTCATTAATCGATTTGCTCACGTAGCTCGAAAGCATGACATGCCAGACGTTTGCATCAGCCAACTGGCAAGGATTTACACCCTTCCGAACATCGAAATTCAAGAAGCGTTTTTGAAGTTGCGTGAACAGGCTAAATGCCATTATCAAAGTTTGAATGAATTAACAACAGGGTTGGACGTCATCAGTAATACCAATCTAGTGTACTTTGGCACTGTTCAAAAGGCCGAGTTCTTTACATTGAAGGGGATGTTTCTGTCAAAGCTTAGAGCCCATGATGAAGCTAACCAGGCTTTCGCAACCGCTGTTCAAATCGACCTAAACCTAGCAAAAGCTTGGGCCCAGTGGGGCTTCTTTAATGATCGGAGACTTTCAGAAGAACCTACCAATATCAGCTTTGCAAACAATGCAATAAGTTGCTACTTACAGGCTGCAGGTCTCTACAAAAACTCTAAAACGAGAAAGCTTCTTTGTCGAATTTTATGGCTTATTGGCATTGAAGATTCATCTAGATCTTTAGCCAATGCTTTTGAATCCTTCCGAGGAGAAGTACCTGTTTGGTATTGGATCACTTTCATTCCTCAACTCCTGACGGCGCTTTCTCACAAGGAGGCAAATATGGTGCGTCAGATTTTGATAAGGATTGCCAAGAGTTATCCTCAAGCCCTACACTTCCAATTACGCACCACTAAAGAAGAGTTCTCTGTTATTCAGAGACAAACTATTGCCGCCGTTGCTAATTCTCGCTCATCGAGTAGCAAAAGTCAGCTTCCAGCTGGGGCCACCCGACAACCTTGGGAGTATTTGGATGAATTAAATGGGATTTTAAAAACGGCATATCCCCTACTTGCACTTTCGCTGGAATCTCTAGTCGATCAAATTAATCAAAAGTTCAAAACAACGCCGGATGAAGACTTATTCAGACTGATTAATGTTCTTTTGATAGATGGAACTTACAATTTTAATCGCCTACCTTATCCAAGAGATACCCCTCTCCTTCCTTCCAGCACTGAGTCCAATCTGATAAGATTTTCGGAAAATCTTTTGCCACCTCACATTAGAACTAAATTCAATGCCGATTTTATCGACAGTAAACCGAACTTTGAGGCATATATCAAGAAATTAAGGGAATGGCGTAATAGACTTGAGAATAAGCTGGATCGCGCTCCGAAAGTAGAATACATGGAGGACTGGTGTCTTCATTTGTGCAATTTTCATCATCAAAAATTTGAGGACATTGAAGTACCGGGACAATACCTCCTAAACAAGGACAGCAACGCGCAATTTGTTAAGATTGCTCGATTTTTGCCGCAGGTAAATTTCGTTAGAGGAACGCATTCCTCATTTAGGCGTCTCACAATTCGTGGTCACAATGGTACGCTTCATCCATTTGCCGTTCAATACCCTGCGGTTCGTCACTCTCGCCGCGAGGAAAGAATGTTTCAAATGTTCCGCCTGTTCAATGAGACGTTGTCTAAAAATGTACAAACACGCCGTCGTGATATTAATTTTACACTGCCGATCGCAGTTCCACTTTCTCCTCAGGTTCGAATTATGAACGACAGCCCATCGTTCATCAACATGCATCAAATATATGATGAATATTGTGCAAAAAAAAATATGGACCGCGATGCCATCCAAGATTTTGTGAGTCAACAACTGGATGCCGCTCATGACAAAGTATTGCCACCTCCTGACATAACAGCAGTCAAGGTCGAGATATGTACCTCTGTTCAGTCAATGTTCCTGCCTTCAACTGTCATGAAAGACTATTTCACGTCTCACTTTGTTACTTTTGAAGACTTTTGGTTATTCCGAAAGAGATTCTCAACACAATATGCTACGTTTATTTTCATGACTTATATGATGGCCATAAACAACAGAGCTCCGCATAAGATATATGTTGATCATAATTCTGGAAACGTTTTCACTTTAGAGATGCTTCCAGCTCGCTATCCATTTGACAGAGTAAAGCAATCGGCCAAATCTTTGGGTGCCAACGTTCCGCCTGATGCTCCAATCTTCTTCAATAATGAACCTGTTCCTTTCAGACTGACTCCTAATATTCAAAAATTAATTGGTGACTCAGCGCTCGAGGGTTGCCTGTCGGTGGGGATATTTACTGTCGCCAGCGCGCTTTTAGAACCAGACCATGAACTAAACACTTATCTGTCGTTATTCATTAGGGACGAGGTTATTTCATGGTATAGTAATTTGCATAGGTCTATTGTGGAAGACCCGCAACTCCGTGAAGTGGTGCGAACCAACGTTGATTTGATCACCAGAAAAATCGCGCAGTTAGGTCATCTAAGCTCGAAACCTTCAGTGGCGACTCAATTTGTTTTAGATGCCATCAGTGCGGCTGTGAGCCCACGCAACTTAGCGAAAACTGATCAAAGCTTCCTCCCATACTTGTAAATAATAAAGAGAGGATAAGGACAGGCCAGATCAGGTTGAACTATAATCATCGACTTAAAGTAAATATTTCCGAATCTTTCAATTTGACGTTTTCAGTTGACGATGCTGCCTCGTAGTTTTTCGGCATTCCATGCAAAACTTGATAAAATGTGCTCCAGTCATTGGATTGAGAACAGCGAGAGCTTCGAGGATTGCTTCCAAAAGTCATATTGGCTTGTTGGACCAGTTTCCAATGAACACAGCACGAAAGCGCAGCGCAAGTACTCCAACTTGCGAATGATAAAACTGTTACTACCAATATCCGACGCGTCAGTACAACTGGATTCTGATTTTGACCGAAATGGTACATCATAGGGGACTCGCTTTTCAAACATTTCACAATGTAGACCAAACCAATTATCGAACAGCTGACGTTCAGAAAGGAAAGTCCAACCATCATCGATTGTAATAAATAAAGATCCTGTCTCAGCGGTTGCTGATGAAGCAATATGCAAATCGAGCAACAGAAAAACACCGCCAAAAGTTCCTCCAAGGACCAATAGAAAAAAAATGCCGACCTATTTGTGACATTTTCGAAAGGTGCTCCAAAAACTGTCAGAAGGTAATTCAAACAAAAAAGAACCAGCAGGGCGACGACGACCCCCGTGTTACTACCTCTAGGATTGTTCTCGAGCATATAGCAAATGCCGGGATACTTTCATCGTCATGATGCTGGAAAATCGGTGAAATCACCACATAATACCTAATTTTAAACATAATTGTTTGGGACGCATTGTGTCGCGAGGGTAAAAATACACAAAAACGCAGACAGGCTTAACAATTGACCATTAGGTTTAATCCTTCCATTTTCAATATCATTTTTCAGGCCTGAGCCACTCTAACAGAATCTTTTCAAACCGACATATGGGACTTTCACAGAGCTTAACGCCCTCTTTGACCCAGACAGGGTAAGATCCCATCAAATTGGCCATCAGGATGTCTGTGAACAGTCTATCACCTACTACAGCAATTTCTTGCGGGCTTTCGATTACCTTCTCCCTGTAAAAATGCTCTAGAATTTGGTCTCGACATCCAGGTTTCTTGGAAGAATGCCTTAAAACTGGCACCCCAGTTACTTTCTCGAGGAGCAAAGCTTCCGCATGCCCAGAATCATCTGAACTACCCGCACTATTGCTCACAATGAGCATTGATGCTCCGGGATACGTATTTTTCAATTTCTGCCAAAGTTCCTGTATCCGTCATGTGAGTATACAGAGCTTTATTCGCCCAAATTTCTTGCAATTCCCACCATTTACATACCTCGTATTCAGGCCACACCTTATTTTCGTGCGGGAAAGCGAAACAATTGTCTTTATCTAGAACAACCGCCTTGATCTTAGGTCCGATCGGAACAGGAAGCTGTCCGAAACTGTTTATCGTCATTTGGGGCACACACAAATGCGGACTGAAAAACAACCTTAAGACATTAAAAGTCGCACTAAGGTTCATTTCAAACTCGTTTGCATAGACCTACAGGCAATTGAGTTTCCCTGTGAATCTTTTCGGTGTGTAGCAATATTCTTGTTAATATAATCAATTAAGTTTAGCTGGCGATGAGATGCTAATTCCAGTAATTTAATCACGTGATATTTCGAGAATTTAAAGATTTAGTAAACCTCGAAAATAAAAATTTTTATGTGAAGGAAATGAACTTGGAATTGCGCCTAAGTTAGTGTTGATTTAGGTATTGAATTTAGTCCTTAAGAGCCCATCTAAGGGGCTAGACTCGCCTAACTACTCATTTATTAATTAATTTCGTTTTTTTGGCTGTATCTTGGTGGTAAATTTAGCACTTTAAGCCTGAAAAATGACCTCGAACGTGCCATCGCAGCGAGCGCAGCGGGGTATGAGAAGATACCAGGGAACGATGCTCTCAGCCAAGGACAAACGTGGTAATAGGATTGAAAATCAATGGAAAAGAGCCTTCAGTGATGCTGGTAACGATGGTCAGGCTCAGAATCCTGGAGAGGACGATATCTGTCTCATTTGCGCTGAAGAGTTAGAGTTCGCAGCCATATCACCATGCAATCATTACACTTGCCACAAATGTACGTTTCGACAGAGATCTTTATATGGGAAAAGGACTTGTTTGGTGTGCAGGTCGGAAGTGCCCCGGGCAATTTTCACTCAAGGGAAAGAGCGTACTTATGACAGTTTTGAGGAAACTCAACTCAATGACAAAAACGAAGAATACGGCGTAGTTTTTACGTCTCCAGAGGTAAAGACCGCGGTTCTTGGACTTTTAAAGTACTCGTGTCCGTTCAATGACGCCGATGGTACTGATTTCGGAAGTTATAAGAATTACAACCACCATCTCAAAACTGCTCACAACAAAACGATTTGTTCAATCTGTGCTCAGTATAAGAAAGCGTTCCCCTGTGAACTCAAGATTTTTACTCCTAATCTGTTGCGCGTGCATCAATCGAGAGGCGATACACAGGGGTTTTGGGGCCACCCAATGTGCCGATTCTGCTCTGGTCAGCGGTTTTATTCCGAGGATGAACTCAGGGTACATCTGAGGGACCGTCATGAAAGATGTCACATATGCGATCAGATCGATTCCACAAATCCACAGTATTTCAAAAACTATGATCAGCTTTTCGAGCACTTCAAAGATGCCCATTACATTTGTACTGTGCAAAGCTGTTTGGATAGCAAGTTTGTAGTTTTCCGCGACGAACTGGATCTACAGGCGCACATCTTGAAGGAACATGGTAGTCTTACGGGAAGCAAACGGACTGCTACTCTGGCGAACGGTAGAAGGTATCAATCTCAACTGTCTACTTTTGAACCTCCTTCTTCCATCAACTCTTCCGCAACCAGAGCGGAGGTTAGCACCGAATCGACCAGCTCTCAAGAGACGAAGAAGCTGCGCATGGAAGAAAGAGCGCGCCACTATTTGAATTACTCGCATTCTAAGTTCGAAACGTTTCTATCCATAAATGACCAATTTTGCAAGAGAAATATCACAGCTTATGACGTTCTTACATCCTATGAGGCTCTATTCACATCTCCGGAAGCTGATATAATGCTAATAATTTATGATTTTTCAGAGATGTTCAACGAGAAATCTGCGAACTATAAAGAATTACGTGAAGTTTATGAGTCTGAGAAAAAGAAGAGAGATAGGATTACGAACTTCCCGTCTTTAACCAGTTCTGCTTCTCTGATGGGTGCCAATGTCATTTCTGGCTCCTGGGGAACTCAAACAGGCCCAACTAAAATTGCAAATAAAATGAATTTTCCCAGTTTGAAAAAGCCTTCAGCATCGCCGCCTCCCCTTCGCGCGGAAAACATTACAAATAAGCCTGCAGCGGTAAAAAGCAAGCTCCCAGCAGTCAGAACGAGCACGCCTTCTTTGTCTGATCGCTCGCGCACGGGAGGCTGGGATGCACGACAGGGATCGACGTCCCGTCCGAACATAGCAACGTCCTTGTCAGGCACATCAATAACCAAAGATAAATTTCCACCTCTTCCTAAACCCGACACAAAAAAATTCCGGGCTCCACCTCTTCATCAGCCAAACATTCCGGACCCCTCGCGATGGGGCAAGACAACATCGGTGGGAGTAGGAAGTGGCCCTGTGAGCCCTTCTCCGTCATCGTCCTCCGATAGTTTGGCAAGTAACGGCAAGAAGAAGAACAAACAGAAACAATTGTTATTCCATATCGGCATTTAGTGAATTCTCCATTTATAGATCTGTTAAGCATTGTAGGGCAAGAAAGACCTGTCCTTTAATCACCTAATCGGTAATATAGATTGCTGAAGACACTTTTGCCTGCAGAGTGGGCATTCTGGCCTCTCATTCGTCCAGTCTAGAATGCATGACCAGCAAAACAGATGTCCACAAGGTCCACAGCTTGGGTCCCTCATTTCAGATAAGCACAAAACACATTTCCTCGACTCTTGAGGTATGAACGGAAGCACATCGGGATCTTTCATGTCTAAATGTGAAACGTCATTTTCTCTTGGGATTTTGGATAAGCGTAGATTGTCAATTTTGGCGTTGGAGGAGGTCTTGTCATCCTTCGATTCTCGACTCACTAACGTACGATCGCGCATATCACGTATTACATTTGCCAAGTTAATACCAAACCGAATAAAAACAACGCTGCTGAGGATTTTATAGCCTCGAGCGCTAGATTCGCGGAACTGACGTTCCGACTGATCGACTTTATGTGCCAGTCCGTATCTTAATCCAAAAATCCTTTTTGAAAGATGGTAATAAGTTCCAAAAAAATAAAAAATGATCAAATGCAGCTCTGTGAGCAGTTCCATCAGCTTGAAGGAGCGGCCATAATCCAAAATTTCCATGAGACGTCCTAGTCGTGGCCAATTTCGCCTGGCGTTCGGCAAACTGCAGGCTTGCGAAAGTTTGGAGTAAACTCTGGAGCCGATATATGGTAATAATGCGTGAGCAAATACGAACAATAGCCGGTTTAGCAAACCAGATAAACTTTTTCTGGCCCTGTCGACGTAGATCACATCGACATATTGTTCACCAAGTGTTCGTTTGCCTCTCAACGTAGTCAAACCCAGGTACAACAGCTTGGCAGCAACTCTTATCTCTAAAACATATGCATTTGTGAAATATTGACCTTTAACACGCTTCAATGCGCTCTCAAGCTTCTTAGTTAAGATTGACTCGATGTATATGTCCTTTTGATGCGATTGAACTAGAAGCACCTTAAAGTTAGCCTATTTGAACCGAAAAAACTTCCAATAAGATCTTAATACTCACCAATTGCAGATGCAGACGCCGCAGTCAGCATCCAATCCTCGTTTTCTGTCATATTTGAATTATCATCGGTCGAAAGTCGGTTTTTGAAAATTCAATGATGAGATATCAATTTATCCTTTTATTATCAACAAGATTACTAGGATCATGACAGAACCAAAATCAAATGCGAACGAATCATTGAAATCAGGTGCTATATTTGTCGATAGTACATCGTACAACAATGCCATCAATAGGCTTTTTGAGGAGACCTTTCCCGTCGATTTTGACGGCGAAACGGTCATAAGGGAGGCCTTTCAAATACACGGGTCATCGCAGACATATTTGAAGACAAAAGTGCACAAAAACGTATCAAGATCAGTTGATGTGTTTTCGCGTTATGATAGGTCGCTAGCGTTTGTTTTGGTACAATGCTTTGATAATGAAACGGATTCATTGGCACTTTTACGTGAACTGAAAGGTCGAATTCGTAAAAGCGAGCAGAATTATCTTTTTACCCTCTCAGTCGTGCTTCAACTATTAGGCCGTTTCAACAATTACGATTTTGTTGATGTCAAATTTTTAGTCAGGGACCTTATCGTTCGTTATCAAAATCCTGATATCGGATCGATGGCTTTGGTCATTTTTGCGAAATTACAAGAACGCTACAAACAGGTTTTCAACACCCAGTTCACAGGTTGTTTGGACGCATTAGTAGTTGAGTCTGAAATTTCGGGTACGAGCGACGCGATTTTGACGGTCGTGAAGGTGTTGACGGAGCTTTACGCTGTTTTTACGACAGAATGCACTCGGGTATTCCTGGGACAAGATTTCCAAGATTTACTCAAAACTAGAGTCACACAGGATCAGAACTTGGCGATTGTTTCGTTCAAGCTGCTAGCGAGTGCATGTATTGATGAAAATGTCAGAAGTTTCATTGCTGAAAATTACATTGATGTTTTGCAAGAGAGTGTCAATGTCGATAGGTTCAGTCTTTTGGCCACAATTGTCTTGATCAAAATTTGGAACTTTGCCAAGCTCAAAACCGATATAATACCCCTTTTGACCAATAATTTGGTCACGGCATTGGGCCGAGAGGGCACCGACGAGGGGCTTGCAATAGAAGGATTGGCATATATGACTCTAATGATTAATGTGAAAAAGAGGCTTAGGGCCGACTCTTTGGCGTGCTCAAAGCTGCTCAAGTTACTGAAACGAAAGGATACTGAAAGTGCGGCCAAATACGGTGTATTGGCCATATTTTCGAACCTTTCGGTGTTGCCTAGCGATGAAAAGGAGTCACAACGAGCTGTTCAAAATCTCAGAGCGTATTCTTCACTTAAAGATCCTGCTGGACAGTTAATGAAGTCAGAAACCGAGGACACTGAAAGTGTAGTTTTATTCAACAAAAGATTCATACTGAAGGAACAACTTGTAAAATTGTTCGATGACCACTTTAAGGAGCTTAGTCTTGGGTCGAGGGCCCAGGCCGTCAGGATCGTGTACAATATGATCAGATCGAATCAAACAATCCGAGAATGTACTAAGCAGGGTGGACTTTGGATTGCACTTAAAGATTTAAAGGCGTCTCACGATTCGGCGCATTACAACCGCTACAGTTTATGGATTGTGACTAGATGTTTGACCTCTGATGATCCTAGCGTGCTTTTCAGCCGCATATCGCCTCTTAACGCCATTCCTTACCTATTCTTTTTAATTCCAAATGGCGAGCAAGCTACCCCGGACCAACAAAGCGACACCGAGCAGGAATTCAATGTCAAAGCTACCTACGAAGCCTTGATTGCCCTGACGAATTTGGCGAGCTTACCGGAATGCGACGAGATTTGCAGAACCATTTCTTCAAGCCCACTTTACTGGTCCAAAATTACGAATTGCATGATTGACACAAATATACGAATTCAAAGGTCCGTTCTGGAATTACTTGCGAACCTAATGGCTAATTCTTTGCATGTCGCTGTCAAGTTTTTCAATTTTGACAATCCCGCCAGCGTCAGAAACTTCAACTTGCTTGTCAAGTTACTCTATCTCAATGACATCAAATCTCAAAGAGCTGTTGCTGCTATTTTTGCCAACATTGCTACTTCCGTGCCGTTCATCGCCCAGGATCTGTCTCAAAAATCTAATCTCATTGACGCAGTCTGTGAATTGCTCGAAAGCCAGGGCGACGATGCAGATCTAAGAACCAGATTAATGACACTTTTATCTGCAATGTTATCTGCAAACTCTCCACAGACTCTAATAGTAGATGAGCGAAACATTCGGCTGTCCAATGCGCTACAAGCATTCAAAAATGAAGAAATGGTCAATTCTCAAGACAAAACTATAGCAAGTGACCTAGTCGATCAGCTAAATGAGCGTCAAGTTTAAAACTGTTGGTAGTAATGGTACATAGTTCTTAGTTAATCCAAGCTTGGAAGCCACCGACTGTTTTTCACTAGACTTGGCTTTTTCTATAACGTCACAAGGTCTATCTATAATTTCGTCAACCTGAAAAATCTTGTTCAGCATAGTGCTTGGTTGATCAGAAAGAACACCTACATCCAAGCTCAAGGCGATGCCTAGTGGGCAAGTTGAAGACACTCAGGCGTCGTTATCTTCTTTACAACCCATCGCATCCAACACCAGTGAAATTGGAGATGAAGAGTATACGTTATCACAAGCCAAAAGCGATGCATTACCGGTGGATCAAAACTTGGAGAATTATAGACAAGCATGCCAGAATGGGGATTTGAATGCTATCAAAGAGTTGCTAGATTCTGGTGTTATTGATATTAAACATGATTTCTACGAGAAGGAGAGAATTTCTGGTTTGCATTGGGCGAGTATTAATAACCGAATGTCGATCGTCCAGTATCTTATCCAAAGAGGAGCCGACGTCAATTTTGCAGGTGGAGATCTGAATGCGACACCATTGCATTGGGCTTCGAGATATGGGTATGTGTATATTGTGGATTTGCTGATGAAAAGTGGCGCAGACACCACTCTCACCGATGACCAAGGTTTCAATGTGTTCCATCTCGCGATCAATTCCTCTAACATAATGCTGGTAATTTACTTGCTGTACTTTGGCGTCGGAGATACGATAGATATCAACTCGACGGATTCAAATGGGAGAACTGCTCTGCTTTGGGCGGCTTACCAAGGTGACTCTTTGTCGGTAAAGGCATTGTTGGATTTTAAGGCGGACAGCAAAATCTGCGATGATAGTGGGTTTTCTCCCCTGCACTGGGGGACAGTGAAGGGTCAGTCCATGGTTTTGCAGCTTCTCATGGGAAATGGTGACGATGTTTTTCAAAAGACTGGAGATGGGAAGGACTGTTTTACGATTTCGAGAGAACTCAGTACAGTGGCTAGTTTGGAAGATGCCATGTTTGCATGCGGCATGGATCAAAGTGGTCATCCACTGAAAGTCCTTTTCAAAAGCAAAGCAAATGCCAAAATCGCGATTTTTCTCTGCCCGACTATAATTCTTGGGCTAATTCTCGAGTTTTATGCCCATTTGCATATTGCATTAGCGGTACTCTTCTCAACGATCACCGCAACCGCCTTTTTTACCTTTTTAAAACAATTCGTGTTCACCTCTATTGGCATGAGAAAGAACAGAGACGCTTTCCTCAAGACCCCTTTTTTATCAGGGCTGCTTTTCGGAACATTTGTCTGGTTACTATACTCTTGGTTTTTGACGGTTCTGCCCGTGACTTTATCAGACGAAATGGGACTGAATGCGGCTTTCTTTATTCTCTTCTCGGCCACTATTTACCTCTTCGCGAACCTTTTAAATTCCGATCCTGGTTCCATTTATAACGTGCAAAATCCCGAAGGGACTAAGACTACTATTAAAGAGCTACTTCGTATTGGGAAATTTGATGCGCGTCATTTTTGCATTAACAGCTACATCAGAAAACCTTTGCGCTCCAAATACTCAACTTTTAGTAAGTCACTTATTGCCCGATTTGACCACTTCTGTCCTTGGATCAATAACGAAGTGGGACTCAAAAATCACAAACATTTCTTGTTGTTTGTTGTTTCCATGGAAATCGGTCTTATGGTACTTATAATGCTTTATTTGGAGTATTTTGATGAATTGGAGGACAAATATGAAAGTGATAAGAATCAATGTCTGATCCTGGGCAAGAATTTGTGCGCCGCCTATAATCATGACGCATTTTCGTTGGGACTTTTCTTTTGGATTGCATTTCAAGGATGTTGGATCATGTTTTTGCTGGTAGTACAGGTTTTCCAAACCTTTAAAGGTGTCACGAATCAAGAGTTTAACGATTTGATGAAAAAAAATGGTGAACACACCGCCGATTTTAGTGAAATCTTCACTACAACTCCCTCGGAATTGATATCTGCAGAAGAGTCAAATCTAGGATCGGAACCCGCAGAACTGGCGTCAGATCCGCCATTTTCACGCTCCTTCAGGTCAAGGACATGTTTCGGGCTTTGTTGTGCTCTTACGGGACTTGACCAGTTCTTATTGGTTTTTAAGGAGTACCTCGGTGTCATGCAATCGAATCCTGCATCATCATCGGCCAGATCATCCAGATTTCGTATCCCTACTGATTATGGCTGGAAAACCAATTTAAAAGATTTTTGGCTCACAAGCGACACAACTGCCCCGCTATGGCAGCGACTTTTCAAGGCTCCTGTGTCTTTCAAAGCGCTCTTAGACGGGCGTGAAGTGGATTATTCGACTTTATATGCTTTGCCTGAAACTCAACTTTCCATTGAAGAAGCTGTATAAGATTTTAATTAAGCGACTATCTACTCATATCCCATTATTCTCGAAGATGTCCAAATTATCCCAGTTGTGCCCGCTAATCTCTACATTCTCGAGTAATCCGCTCGTGTCGATTCATCTCGATTCGGTTTGACTTGCGTTCAAGTTTACGCGTCCTTTTCAAAACCTTTACGCGTCGCGCCTTGGTTTTCAAATTATCATCATCAACTACCTCAACGTGCCTTCAAAACATCACAAAATCTATATCAAAACCCTTCTAAACAGCTTTCGAAAGGGCTTTCGAAAGTGACTATTAAAACATCTTTATTGGTTTCTGAAACCTCTCTGGGCTGCTATGGGTGTACAAGGTTTGTTACCTCAGCTTAAACCGATCCAGCAGCCGGTTTCGTTGGCGAGATATAAAGGACAAACTTTAGCCATTGATGGGTATGCATGGCTTCACCGATCGGCACACTCGTGTGCCATGGAATTGGCACTTGGAAAGCCCACATCTAAATATTTGGAATTTTTTATTCGAAGATTGAACATGTTACGCAACAATTTCAATGTACAACCTTATTTGGTATTCGACGGAGATTCTATAAATGTGAAAGGTGACGTGGAGTCTAAGAGAAGACAGAAAAGGGAAGAAAATTTGGAAAAGGGTTTGAAATTGTACAATTCTGGTGATAAAAGCGGTAGTTACGAATTTTTCCAGAAATGCGTCGATATTACGCCAGAAATGGCCAAATGCATAATTGAGTATTGCCAAGTACAGCACATTCCATATATCGTGGCGCCGTTTGAGGCGGATGCTCAGATGGTTTACTTGGAGCAAAATGGTATAGTAGATGGCATAATCTCGGAAGATTCAGATCTACTCGTTTTTGGGTGCCGAAAGTTAATTACAAAACTTAACGACCGAGGAGAGTGTATTGAGATTTGTAGAGACGAGCTTCATCATTTACCAAGTAGATTTCCACTCGGTACTTTGAAACCAGACGAATTTCGCACGGTTGTTTGTTTGTCAGGGTGTGATTATACATCAGGGATACCACAAGTGGGCTTACTCACGGCGATGAAAATGGTACTTCGATCAAAAAGCATGGAAAAGGTGTTGGCGCGAATTCGACTTGATGGCAAGTTCCAGATACCTGCTCAATTTGCAACTGAGTATGAATTGGCCAATTACGCTTTTCAGTTTCAGCGGGTTTTTTGTCCCAAGCAGCAAAAAATGGTGACATTGAACCCGGTCCCAGATTCGTTGCGAAACGAGACTAATCTTTATCAATGTATTGGAAGAGCGGTTTCCATCTCTACAGGTGAGAAATCTTTTATCATTGACGACAATGATTTGGATCATAAAATTCATGCCCGAATAGCTCGTGGAGAACTCAATCCGCATCAGTTCACAAAACCATTAGTCAACCGGGAGCGGAAACTACGCATTTCTTCACAATCCATGCCCATTTTAAAGAAACCTGCATTAGCAGCCGGGAAAATTGACTCTTTCTTCTCGAGAACTACTGTTTCAGTTTCTACAGGAATAAGTGGGCCGTCCATTGCATCAAAAAACGAAAAAGAAGTACGCACACAGCACGAACGTAAGCTCAATGGAATTGTGGAGAGACGTAAGCTGAGTGATTCCAAGTGCAATAACAAGAACGGTGTATCGAGCAAGTTTTTCCGTGCTTCGGACGCGACAGCCGCTGCTGCCGTGCCCGCAAGCTTAGTAGCCACTTCGAAGCTTGGACTTCGTGTAGCTAATGCTGGTCGTAGCACAGGCCCAATCCAAGAAACATCCTCGAGCGATATAGAAGAGTTCCAAGATGATATCTCGACGGAAATACCCAGCTCGCTTGTTTCGACAGAAGTTCCGGGGTCGCTCATTCCCAGCTCGCTCGCACCCACGGAAGTCGATAATGAAACTTCAAGCATTAGCGAAGAAGACTCCGAGATATTGGACGAAGTCGACGAACATGCGAAAACTAGACCTGCAAAAAGACTTGAATCGTATCCACAGAAGAGACACTGTGCATCGCTCGCTGATCTCAGAGATACGTATAGCTACGGCCGCCGTGCTCCTCTTTCAGAACGAAACATAAACGTGACTAGTTCTCAACCATCAAAAGCTATTATGCCCAGCAAATTAGACATCTTGTCCAAAGTACAGAATTTATCAGACTCTCCACCTCTTCGTCGCCAGGCCACGAGATCTGTGAGTCTTTCAGAATTCGTCTACAGGGGAGGTTAGAGAATTTCAGCACCAAGAGAATGATAAACACTTTAATACCTGCTTTTTTTTCAGTCAATTTGGCAAGACTTTCCCAGACTATAAAATGATATGTATTTTCTTAACCGCCTCGAGGGCCAATTATGTCATGTTCGTCGTTGGTGTCTCTCAATTTTTGACCATTCTTCTAGTCGTTGCTCGAGTTAATTATATACCCATTTTACCACTTGTACCTTTACCCTTTCCCTGATTCGATTCCTTAGTTGTTCCCCTAATCGCTCCCCAGGTCGCCGACTGGTAAAAATCTGTTTCTTTTTCGTAAAAATTGAAAATCACACCATTTTCCCAAGCAGAAATCACGCTGCTTGGAAGAACAAACGAGAGTTCCAGTCGTTCTGTGAAGAGATCGAGCAATTCGAAGAAAAATCAGTTGTTGGTTCGTTTGAGCTCGGCATTGTTTGCGTGCAAATCATGGCTTTGAGCAACGACAGGTTTGATGAGGCCGAAAGCTTTCTGGCGTCGTTACAATCAGAAGGTGGGAGCAGTTACGACCGGAAAGAGGACATGAGTTATGACTGGTTTACAGGAGGATCAGCGAGTGAAAACGAGCGTCGCGGATCTGATTCCGGTAATGGGATGGGGTTTGACACTATGGCAATGGGGTTGACTCCGGAATCGTATTCGTCTGGCCCAACACAGGGATATCAAGGAGGATCAGGATTTGGGAATGGGGATTCGCAAAGTTTCCACCCATATGACACACAATCTAAAGCCCAATCTAGTAGTACGGGGTCAACCTTTGCCGAAAAATACAACTATTCGGGCGAGAATGGCACTCCGTTGAACTCGGTTCCACAGCAAAGCAGGTCTGTCAGCAACGGTGGCTCCTCTCAAAGCGATCAGGTTGCTGTCAAAGCTGAACTTTCGCCTCACATGAAACTGAGCCCAGAGGAGATCAAAGGTATTATCGAAAACGAGGATCTCCTCGGAAGTGAGGGCCCAGACGGATTTTATGTCACTGAAGATGGCAAGATTGGTAAGCCTAGGCGTGAGAGAACTTCCCACAATCTCATAGAAAAGAGATACCGTACGAATATCAACGACAAAATCCAGCAGCTACGCGATATCGTGCCGTCGGTGCGAGTCGCGTCGAAACGCGAACTGGGTTTGGATATAAGCGAAGAGGACAGAAAAGATCTAGATGGACTTGAGCCTGCGAGAAAACTCAACAAAGCAACGATCCTTATGAAGACGGTCGAGTATATACGCCATTTGGAAAACAAGTGTTTCTACTTCAAATTGGAGAACCACAAGTTGAAAAGCGCTCAGGGACTTTCTACTCCTGAAAGCGTGCGGAATCCATCTACTGGGTCTTCCGACATAATAAACTCGGGCACACACCCCGAACAAACCTCTCCATATGCGGAGGCATACCCTGTGGGGAGACAAAACTCTTACGGTCGTAGCGATATGGCCGGTAAAGTGTTGATGGGTGGCCTTGCCGTTACGATGGGAGTCTCATCCTTCAACGAGGGCAACGATTTCAGCACCGTTAAAGGATTGATGGCTTTGCCTGTATTTCATTATTCGCCCATGGAAGGGTTTTCTTTGAGCAATAGCAATGGAATAATTGATCTGCGTGCGGCCCTGTTCTCGATTTTAAGAATCGCTCTGGTTGTTGCAACCGCTTTTCACCTATTCAACGTCTTGATTCGAAAAGGTTCGCGCAAGAAAAAGCAGAGCAGAGATCACATAGTAGTGGAATTTTCAGACACCGTATCTTTTTGCACCCCAGAGCTACTATGGGAGACCGTGAAGAAGACCCTGGTCATTAACAGGTTGAAATACCCAAGCAATTCTATTGAGCGCATTGAATCTGAGATTGCTTGCTGTTTTGCCCTCAAATTAATTTCTTTGCCTTTCCCCATTGCTCTTTTGGCTAAAAGACATGTTTCGGCGACTTGGAATAAAATTCAAAATCAGGTCCGACTAGCCAACGCAAAGAGTGGTGATAAACTTAAGGCAAGTACAGACTGGATGGTCATCAGTCACGTTTTGTCCAAGCCCCAGGCCAACTCCTTGGACTCTCAAGTCCTTTCGGAGCAATTGTTGTCTCGCAAAGCCGTGTACACGCTGAAGGAATTTGTAAGTGCTGTTCGGGACTTTTTGATGCAATCGGATACAGAGTCCCTCATCAGCAGCTTGTTCAGGGAGTGTTCTAATTTGGAAAAACCAATTAAGGACATTCTAGGGAAGATTTACGACACAGAGGTTGTACAGAAAAAGAGATACTCCTTTTCACAAGACGGGTTCATCACTGCTCGCTGTCTTTTCGAGCCAACTGACCAAAACATTGATGACCTTCTCCAAGCGGTTAAAATTACTACGCTGAGTAAGACAACTAACAAAAAGTTCCGCAATGACCAGGTTCTCATTCTTTATTCGAGCATAATACGAAACCTTCTTATCAAAAATCAACAAGAGCAATCTAGACAGTGGATCCGCAGGCTACCGATCGATATGCTCACTGAAGAACAGTGTTCGATCTTGGGCATTGCAGCTGCGTATTTATCGTTGCGGGCTATCGAGGAGAGTAAGCTCTCAAGCAACTATCAAGATGTCTGCTCGCGTCTGGAATTGTTAGCGAGCCAGCTGCGAATCTGGCTAGGGCGCCATCCCTGTGGTAATGTAAGCTTAGAAGATCGCGGTAAATTGGTCGATCACTGCGTGAATGTTGCTGTAGAATGTGGGGCTAATAACGGCGACAGCAGTCATTTTTTTGAAGATGAACACAGCCTTGTGTCAACTGATGGGATAGAAAGTTGACGGGCATCGTCTTGCAATTTCGCCGGTCGGAATGAACAAGCCTGTGGTGTAATTCGAGTTGCAGGAAAAGAGGGGTAATTTACAAAAAGATGTACAGTATGAATTATATAGATAAGGTTTGTTTTATTTGAAGTATTAAGATGAGTTTTTGAATTAACTTTCTCGTGAATGTGATACTGGTGAATTTCAAACCAACCTTTTTCTAAATATCCGCATAAATGCATCCTAGCTATCATTGTAAAAGCCTGCCGCGAGGCTCATAGGTATGTATAGTCACTGTACTTTCGTTTCATAAATCAACCATGTCTGATATGATTTAAGGAGACACAAGAGCAGAATCGATGAGAAGAATTGCCCCATTTTGAGCCTGAGTAACATCTAAAACTTCTTGTTTTGCTTTCTGATTTGCTGACAGAACGTAAAATTTTCCTTGCTTACGTTTCAATTTGATGTCGCCGGCTTCATCTTCCCCGTTGTATGCCATACTTTTCAGTACAACGGATGAGCCCTTGCAATGACGCTGGGAAGCAGCTTCAAAGTCGCTTCCAAGAACAATATGAGCCTTAATGAAAGACATGATATTGTCGCTAATAGCACGATCAACTGTTAGCTGATCAGCACCACTAGACTCCAAAGCTTCGATGTCCGTTGGAAACTCCCAAGGTTTTTTGGACAGCTTTTCAAGGGCTGCATTTGAAGGCGCGAAAATTATAAGTGATTCTTGAGGATCCTCTAGCTTCCTTGTTAATTCGGCATCCCCTCTGATATAACTTGAGAAAATACCGATTTCGTTGATGGTCGCAATCCTGGAGTCAAGGCAAAGAGTTTCCGCAGTGCTGACCTTGCTCAATTCTTCTTCAGGAACAGCGGAAGAAACCTCGGCAAATGGTGCTTGGTACATGTCTCGTTTCTCTTGTCCAGTTTCAAAAAGCTTGTCCAAATCGATAGGTATGTTTTTAGGCTCTCTCTTGTAAAAATTGGATGCCACGAAGTCTCGTTCTTGGAAAAGCTGATGGGGTTCGGTGATTTGACGTTTCACTTTACCGGTTTCGGGGTCTACCGTCGCTTTTAGGGGAACCACGCGCTTGCAATCAACGCATGAAACCAAGGCTACGAGACCTAATAATGCGCGGAAAATGAACATAGTAGAACTCTTCAAATTCTCAAACTTTATTTTAACGCAGACGAGTATATTGGCTTCAAATCAACAATTAGTTACAGCTCCTGGGGTTTCTGTCACGCTCGTTATTTTCAAGGTTTCAATGGTATACTAGATGCTTAACAAAGTCATCACCAGATAATTATTTCATTTAGGGTTCCACTAGCATCCCCTGATGATGGAAGCAAAAAGTATGCGCAAGCCCGGAATCGAACCGGGGGCCCATCGATGGCAACGATGGATTTTACCACTAAACCACTTGCGCTCTTGAATGAGTTTAGTTTATTTTGGGTACGATATACTAGAATGTACATTAAGACGCAGCTGAGCTATAACGCAAAGCCGAATGTTAAATGTTGGGTTACTTCGGAGAGGTTTTGCTTATGTCCTCCAGTGCCTCGCAATAGCTTCGATTGTAAAATTAGAATGAAATTCGATGCGACATTTTGGTTGGCTGTTTTATACCGGCATTGCCGAGAGATAGAAGACGGTTTTACCAAGCGCAAACGTTGAATAATTAAACTGGGGACTCAATGAATTAGGTATCTATCTATGGATCTATGATTGTAACGATTCCTTTGAATTGTAATGCTTTCTGACTTCAATGCTCTCAGTTCTGCGTTAAACTTTGTCATGGTCAAATATAAAATTTCTAGTCAAAACTGTTTCCACGGAGTCATTGTCCATCAAATGATTTTCCTCGTGGTTATCGAATTCAGTCTCTTTGGGTGTTTCCAAAATGCCCCCCACATGGCTAACCGACCTGTCAAAGGCACTACGTCGATCTTGCATTTGGTTCCCTTTTGTCTTTCGTCTCACTTTAAGACGAGATAGCCAGGCACGAGACGGCATCTGCAAAGGACTTTTCGCATTCACACACGCACTCTCGTCTACGGCTGATTGCGCAGGGACATTTGGAGGGCTCTTAGCGTGGCCATCGTCAGCATCTTCGTAACATTTAACCGATGGGTCGGCAAATAGTCGATTTCGATTGTTGATTTTGCGCCCTAAAACCGTTTCTTTGCTTAGAGTGCGCTCACGTCTCTCTAATACGCCTATAAGGCCCCAAGTGTTGACCGTGACGAGAACCCGCATGAACAGAATGAGGTCAATCATCCAATTCGTGACAAGGGACGATATGCAAACTTCCACAATAGTGCACATGCAGAGAAGTATCATAACGATCGCGTTGTAAACCAAAAGTGGTATAGTTTCGTGGTAATCTTCCCAAATATGCCATAACACTTTCTTCCAGGTTAAATGCTCCTCGACGCGGCTTGGAATTAAAATGAATCTAAAGTCGTGCCACACATAATAAATCAGACATAGCGCAAAAGCAAGGTCCACGACCAGCGAGAACACTGTAACTGCTATCAAAAGTTCGGCATTGATCTTCGATTTGAGCCAAATACGCTGCGCAACCAAAAGACAACGAACGAAACAGATGAAAAAGCCTCCCAAGATTAACTGTTTGTTCCTGCTTTTCAAAATGCTGAATATTCGACTGCGTTTTTCGCGTTCATTGTAGTAATGGAACATGTAGTATACAATGTCCAGCCAATTTAAGTCGCTTGCCAGAAGCGCAAAAAGCCGCAGAATAGCGAACGCGTAGCTGTTTGTAATAACTTGAGAATACTCTTCTCGGCTTTGGTAGTTCGAAGCGTACATTTTTTCAAATTCCATATTAACGGATTTGGTAAGAACAACCGTGTTCCATATCGCCTGGTACAGGATGCTGACGTAAACGAGTTTCCGGCGATGGTTGTGGTTATTGGAAGGCAGCAACAAAAGCACCAGCAACAACATCCAGGTGCCAACGCAAATACTGCACAAGATAAAAGCTGTCATCAAAGCGCCTGAAATGAAAGGATCTTTCTGTTTCAGAATGCTGGAAACTTCAGCGTTGAGCACCTTTTGGGGGTACGTTTTGAGCGCATACGCCAGAGCGGCGTACTCATTTGAAGAATTCGCACTGCAAGTGAAAACCATCGTGGCAGAGTTAACCACGGAATCGTTAACCATCGTTTCGGAGCCATTTATCAGCGTGAGAAACCCAGCTGAAAGTCTTCGGCCGGTGCAGAGGCCCTGCAAACCTTCCTCAAACATATGCACGACTCTTCTCAAAGTCAGGGTCTTGTAGTTGCTCGCTTTCACATGGCCCGGCCACACCTGCCTTTCCCAGAGGAGGAATTTAATGGGACGCTTGAATCTTGGTCCAGTTTGCCAAGGATAAAACGCAGTCGTTTTCAACGTCGCCGGGTCCTGCAACGAAAAAAATGGACGAGACCGGAGTCGAACCGATGACCTCTCCCATGCGAAGGGAGCGCGCTACCAACTGCGCCACACGCCCTTAGTAAGTGTATTGGACATTAAGATGGTTTAGCGGTATATGGGAAGGCGTGCCCTTGGAAATGCGCCTTTTAGCTTCTCGAGAAGAGGTCTGGTGTCCCACGTTTGGGACACCAGGGAAACAGACTACCTGATTCAACGCAGTGGGCTTCTAACATATATAAAACGATAACGATATGTCGCTTCTTCTTTTTCCTCTTTTCCTCTTTTCCTCTTTTCCTCTTTTCCTCCATTGCCAAAACATTATAAAAATACACAGCCAGGATCTTCTCTCCCCTCCCCTCTGCCAACTCTCCGCCCCGTCGTACCTCTCTAGCCGCGGACACCTCGCCTGCGCGGCCCCCCGGCCACAAAAGACGTTCTCCCAACCACGACCACGGGTTACCCGCACCAAGGTACAGTCCCTATAAAAACGACCTCCGCAACTCCTACCCCCTGCCGTAATAGCATCCCATCCGCAATTCCCTGCCAGCACCCACACATACATCCACACCCCATGTACTCGGACTCATACTTCCAGAGCCATCATCTCCGACGCGCCCACGACGTCCTGTACGCGGACTGGACCCACGACTCGTTCTTGCCACCGCATCACCTGGCCCTCGCGGCGTCCAACGCCGCGGTGGCCGGCTCCTTCTGGGACGGTTTCCACGACGACGACGACTGGGGCCTGTTCCACTCGCTGCAGCTGGACTGCACGGGCCAGCTGACCGCCGTCCCGCCGCTGGTGTCAACCCCTACACCACTGGGCTCCGTTTTTGCGCCCGCGCGTGCCGCAACACGCCTGCCCGTGTGGGACGATTTTGGCGGCGACGAGCTCGCGCATGAGCTCAGCATGACGTCATGACCGCCAGAAACGCCGTAAGATTTCGCTTACATGGTTGGTTCCTTTTCCCCACCGTGCCACAGAAGTGGCTGCAGCAGCCACGGGAGAACGCGCTCCTGGGCCTTTTTCTCGCATCACAATATGGTTGGCGTTTGGCTTACGTACAGGTACGTACAGGTACGTACAGGTTGCTTCTACGCGGCAGATTTTTGCGTTGTCAGCAACCGTTTTTAAGCAAGCTGAATATATAAGCATCTCGGGCCCCTGTAGCGGGGCTTGCCCCGCGGAACAAACAAGCGTGGGCTACTAATTTTTCTCGTGTGGAAGTACAAGCTTTGCTGAGACGCATCGTAGCAACAAGCTTGTGTGTGCCTTATTTGCACGTGCACTATTGCCCATCGTATCACCAGGACAGAAGCGAAAAGCACTCTGCCCCCTATGCAGTCAAACGACAACCACATGGCGCTGCCTCATGTGCTGCCCAATCTCCCGGCGGACAACTCGCACCCACACCCCTCACTGCCGCCCAACGCGGCCCACACTGTGCTTTCCGTGAACGTACCGCCGTCGGCGGCTGCGGCGCAGATGAGCGGCGCGCCGCTCAGCTCCGACGCCGGGTCCGCGGCCGGGTCTGCGGGGGTGTCCGGAAGCAGCTCGTCTGCGGGCTCGTCTGTGCGCAGCTCCATTGGCTACGGCAGCAACATCGGCGCGAGCGTCGGCGGCGCGCCCCCGCCACAGTCCACATCCACACACCACCCTGTACCCCTTCCCCAGCTTGTGTACCAAACCGCTGCCGCGGGCCCGGCGGCAATGGTTCCGAGCCAAGCGCATGCCCTGGTTCAGCCGCAGGCTGCGCCTGCGTCTAACCAGGTCCCCGGTATTCTTGCGCTGGGGCCCTCAGCCGCTGCTGTGGACGGAAGCCATGGGGCGCTGCCCCTGCAGTATGGGGCTCCGCCCGTGAACGCGCCGACGGGCGCAGGGAACTCCATGGGCGCAAATCGTCCCACGGGGCTTCCCGCGGTTTCCGGCCTGCCCCTGCCGGAAGCTGCCGGCATCCCGGACTCGGGCTCTGTAAAACACGACCCCGAGCCGGACCAAGGGAGCGCCGACGGCGAGCATGTCAACATGCACGGCGTGCTCATTGGCAAGTCGGGCAAGCCCCTACGCAATACGAAGCGCGCGGCTCAAAACCGGACCGCCCAAAAGGCGTTCCGGCAAAGACGCGAGCGCTACATCAAAGAGCTTGAGACAAAAGCTAAGGAGTACGATAGGCTTGAGCAGGAGGTGTCCGTTCTCGGCCAGGAGAACCAATCGTTGAAGCAGTACGTGCTCGAGCTGGAGCAACGACTGGGTGTACGGCACCACCCGGGCGTGTGACGGTGGGTTGTAGGGGATGGCTCAAAGGGGGTGTGTGGCTTTATTCTGTCTCCGCAAAAGAGCGCAGGTCACGTGACCCTCCCAATGGACCTTCGCATGCACACCGTCTGTTTTCCTTTTCATATTCGTTCAGCGCTTGAGTTGTTGTAGTGGCAGTAGCCACCGCGGTTTTGGCGCGGCCTGGGATGGTGCTCGGCGGGAGAGCACGGACAATGTACGGGGCTGTTACGTAAGACATGTTTGGCCGGAGAACTCGAACTCGTACATAGTTATTAGGATTTTTTTCTGTTTTTGTGGCCATTTCTTTTCTCCCGGGTGCCGCCGAGGTCTGCAGGGGGCGGAGACGGGTATTTAAGGAGATCGCAAGAAGGGGAGGGCAACGACGAGAACGTCCCAGGGGCCTCCCAGCGGGCCTCCCAGAGTTCCTAGCGACCGGGACAAACATCCACAGACGGTATCTGGGCGGCAAGCTTGATGTTCTGTTTTTTGCTCTGGTTCTCCTGCTTCGGACTACCCCTCAGCATGTTGGGCACCATCACGGCCTGTTGTTCCTTGCGCGTTGAGCCAGGCACGGGGGATGGAGTGGTCTGTGTTTCTGGGATGACAGGCGTTGACAGAGAGGAAACGGCGAGGGGTGATCCAGGGTAAAATCACGTGAAACGCATGTGACTCGTTCCCTGGATCGCCCCCCTTTTTTTCCAGCTGGAACCTTATCACGTGCCCGCTTCCATCAGACTCTTACGAGTTCTTCGCGCTTCCAGATCCTCCCAGCACAGTCCGGGAAGCTCTACCGTGAGCATCCCGCGGCGCCTTATAAGCATATAAAGAGCAGAGGGCCGCTGGCGCAGTTGGGAGTAATTGGAACGTCATCGCGAACATGCTCAGAAACGTCACCAGGCGTACTAATTTAAAAAGTCTATATCGGAACGTTGGCCAAGCGAGTCGTGTGGCCCCATCGGTGACTTCGCATTATGTTTCGCCGTATGTGCTGGCCCGCACGGGCCATTACAAAGGCGTTCCACCCATGTTAAATGCTGCGGGCGCCAAGCGGTACATATCAATGAAGGCCAACAACGTCGACAACGAGAACAAGCCTGCCCTGGAACAGTTTGGCACCAATCTTACGAGTTTGGCCCGCGAGGGGAAGTTGGACCCGGTCATTGGCCGTGATGAGGAGATCGCCAGGGCGGTGCAAATCCTATCCCGAAGAACAAAAAACAATCCCGTTCTGATCGGGCGCGCCGGTGTCGGTAAGACCGCCTTGATCGATGGCCTTGCTCAAAGAATTGTTGGCGGGCAAGTACCAGAGTCGCTTAAGGACAAGGAGCTAGTTGCATTGGATTTGAGTGCTTTGGTGGCCGGTGCCAAATTTCGGGGGGAATTTGAAGAGCGTTTGAAGAATGTGTTACAAGAAATTGACAAAGCTGACGGGAAAGTTATAGTGTTCATCGATGAAGTACACATGCTTCTAGGTCTGGGAAAGACTGACGGAAGCATGGACGCGTCCAACATTCTGAAGCCTCGACTTGCGCGGGGGTTACGTTGCATTTCCGCTACAACTTTAGACGAATTCAAAATCATTGAAAAGGACCCAGCTTTGACCCGGAGATTTCAACCCATCATGCTCAATGAGCCCTCCGTAAGCGACTCTATCTCGATATTGAGAGGCTTAAAAGAAAGATACGAAGTTCATCACGGTGTGAGAATCACAGACGCGGCTTTGGTTTCTGCCGCCACGCTTTCTAATCGATACATATCAGACCGGTTTTTACCGGATAAAGCCATCGATTTGGTGGACGAAGCGTGCGCCGTTTTGAGACTCCAACATGAATCTAAGCCCGATGCTATTCAGAGTTTGGATCGCGCCATTATGAGAATCCAAATTGAACTAGAATCTTTGAAAAAGGAGACCGATCCATTATCTGTTGAGAGAAGAGAAGCGCTTGAGAACGACTTGAAATTGAAAAATGAGGAGCTCACCAGGTTGACTGCTGTGTGGGATAAAGAAAGAGCAGAGATTGACTCTATCAAGAGCGCCAAAGCCGATCTTGAACAGGCAAGAATTGATCTCGAGATATCTCAAAGAGAGGGCAACTACGGTAAAGCTTCTGAACTCCGTTATGCGAAAATTCCAGAGTTGGAAAAGAAGGTCGCTCACAATGAGAAAAAAGATACCGAGAATAACCTGCTACATGACTCTGTTACGTCCAGTGATATATCCAAAGTCATATCCAAGATGACCGGAATCCCGATCGAAACTCTTGTGAAGGGTGACAAAGAAAGGCTTTTATACATGGAAAATTCCCTAAGAGAAAGAGTGGTGGGACAAGATGAAGCCATCGATGCCATTTCAGATGCGGTAAGACTCCAAAGAGCTGGACTCACGAGCGAAAAGAGACCCATTGCGAGCTTCATGTTCTTGGGCCCAACTGGTACGGGTAAAACGGAATTAACCAAAGCTTTAGCCCAATTCTTGTTTGACAACGAATCTAACGTCATTCGCTTCGATATGTCCGAATTTCAAGAAAAGCACACCGTGTCCAGGTTGATCGGGGCTCCTCCAGGTTATGTTTTAAGTGAATCCGGTGGTCAATTGACGGAGGCTGTGAGAAGGAAACCATATGCTGTTGTTTTGTTTGATGAATTTGAGAAAGCACACCCTGACGTTTGCAAGATCCTTTTGCAAGTTTTGGATGAGGGGAAACTCACAGACTCTCAAGGTCATCAAGTTGATTTTAGAAATACAATCATTGTTATGACTTCTAATATTGGGCAAGATATTTTGTTCGAAGACAAAGAATCCAGGAGCGACGGTAAAGTTAGTGAGAAAACTAAGGGTAAGGTCATCGAAGCTATGAAACGCACGTATCCACCTGAATTTATCAACCGTATTGATGATGTGTTGGTATTCAACAGACTTTCCAAGCAGGTCTTGAGGACCATTGCAGACATAAGACTAAGCGAGATTCAAGACAGACTTGCTGAAAAGAGAATGACTCTTTCCTTATCAAGTGATGCGAAGGATTGGCTAACGGAAAAGGGATACGATCCACTTTACGGAGCCCGTCCGCTTAACAGGGTTATTCAAAAGAAACTGCTTAACCCTATTGCGCTTTACATGCTAAAAGGCCAATTAAGACCGGAAGAAACGATTAAGATTGATGTCGAAAACGGTGAACTTGTTGTTAAGCCAAATCATGAAGAGAATGAAGTGATACCAAATGAACCAGAAATTTAACATATTTCAGTAATGTAATAAGAAAGATCGTGGACGAAAAATGAGAAAACCTGTATATATTATTTATGCTTCAAACGGAATTATTGAAAACCTGTTAAAACAACTATAAGTGAATTTGCACAAACAAGTTGTCGTTGTCTTCAATGAACTTATCCTCGCCCAACTACGTGCAGTACCCCAGCCTGGTTTTAACACTCGCTCATTCATCTAAAGTTTTATTTGAAATATTAAGTTTTGGTCAATTTCGAATACATACTACGTTAATTATGGCAATTACCTGCTACGGATAATACCAGCGGCAATCAAGGTTTGGATCTTGTTAAAAACGTCTGGGTTCTTCATGTGTTCCTGCAAAGCAGCTGGATTTTGCTGAGCTTGCGATAAAATGCTTTGCATGACTGGATCTTGCATAATGGCCGCAACTTCAGGGTCTTTCATCGCTCTTGCGTAAGTCTGTTCTGGCGTTTCATTGGGGTCATCTGATTTGAATCTCTGTTGAGATGCCTTCACAAACAATTGGTCAATTTCTCTGGTGTTAGCACCATTATTAACCTCGGCATCCTTAGTACGAGCTTCATTCAAAGTTTCAATGGCAGCAGCAAACTCTTTGACGGCAATTTGAGCACTAGCCTTTCTGATGTATGCCCTTACAAAAGTTGGGTCTTTAGAGATAGCGAGATCGCAATCTTTGATAGCGTCAGGGAAAGACATCAACTTTGAAAGAGCGGCAGCTCTGTTGGAGTAACCACGAGCATCCTCAGGAGCTCTTTTGATCATTTCACCATAAGCCTCAACGGCACCGGGCCAGTCACCTTTCGTGAAGAGTTCTTTGCCTTGCAAACGAGCTTCTTCTGCTTTGGCGGGATCGACGTAGGCCTCTTGGTCACGCTTCTTAAGTTCTTTTTCACAGTTTCTGAGTTTCGTCAGGATGTCTGGAGTACGATGTTCCGTCAAAGATTTTTGATAGAACTCGGTAGCTTTCTTGAGTTCACCCAATTTGTGATAAGCGTTACCAATACGAGCAAATGATTTCGCAATAATAGTATAATCCGCTCTTAGTTCTCTGCCTTGATCAACGGCTTCTGTAAGGGTCTTTATGGCCACTTCGTAGTCTCCCTTTTCGTACTCGGCCGCAGAACGGTTGTTTAAGTAGGTGATATCCTTATGCAGTTGCCAAGCCTTATCGTAGTGCTCAATGGCTTCATCGAATTTGCGAGCTTTGTAATAAGCATTTCCTTGGGCCTTTTCCTTGTCGGCTTCGGCTCTAGAATCTGTTTCTTGAGCGGTTTCATCAACCTCCATCGGCTGAGGTTCTTCCTCGACTTTCTCCTCCTTCTTTGAGGCTTCAGAAGCGGCTCTTGGAGCTTCATTAGCGTCTTTTGGAGCTTCTTTTGGAGCTTCTTTTGGAGTTCCTTCCGCGGCGTCCTCGCCCCCCATACTGAGATCAATCCCAAGCAACGCGGCCATAATGGTCATCATTCTCGGGTCTTTGAGAATCTCCTGGCTCATAGCCGACGGGTTCGATCTAAATTGCAAAACTTTGGCAACCAATTGGGGATCTTTCATCAACTCAGCCGTCTTGGGGTTGTTCTTCAATTTTTCAATCATGTTTGGATCGTTAAACATTTGACCAAACCCCAGATCTGGTGCCGACTGTTGTTGTCTAGCCTGCTGAGTCTGCAAGACCTGGTTTAAACCAGCCTGGGCAGCTTTATTGGATGAATCAAGTTCGAGAGCCTTTTGGTAGCTTTTTTCGGCTTCTTCCAAATGACCCAGACCCAATTGCGCCGCACCAACTCTGTTATAACCCTTGGACCAACCAGGATTGATTTTCACGCACTCACTAGCGTCCTGTAACGCCTCATTGAATTTTTTGATCGAACTGTAACATGCTGATCTGTTAGAGAACAGCACATGATTTGGCGACTCTGATGCTTCGATACCTTTCGTGAAAAGTTCAATCGCCTTCTCGAAGTCCTTGGCGATGAACGCTTCGTTACCTTGTTTCTTGAATTCCTCTGCCGACATGCTACAATTGCCCTTATATCAACTCGCTACTACTTAAAGTTGATACGATGTACCCATGAAACCCTCTTTATATACTCGCATTACATTGACCTTCTGGAATATTCTTGGTGGTGGCATTTCGTACGAATGGCTTTAAAACCATCATCAAATCCAGCTTTCGAGACAGAATCGAGAACTCAACCACTTTGAGCCCAAGGATTTGTTTTCAAGCAAGCTGAGCGATACATTGACGCAAACTGCTTTTTCTGCAATTTTTTAGAGCGATATCGGTCAACTTTGCCTAGAATCGCGGTTTTCCATGCCAAGAAAATGAAACAATACGATATTGGTTCAGAATTCCGTGGCTGGAGAAGTTACCCTCGTTATGACATACCTTTTGGCAATCATTTCACGACTTTTTGTTTCAGTTTCTAGTCTTTGTCACCTCATCGATGCCCTTCCAGTAGACAGAAACAAGAAAAGTGAAAAATTTCGATGGCTCAACGCTGGCAAACAAAGCGAGCAAAGGGTAGACAAATCAGGCATTTGGCAGAAAATTGAGGCGGTGAATGACGGGGACGTACGTGGATTTAAAGACTGAAAAGTTCTTGCAATGGCTTGAAGCGACTCCTGGGTTCAAAATCAGTGAGAAAATCTCACTTGTCAACTCATCAGAAGGACAATTTGGACGGTTTTTGATTGCAAAAGAGCTAATCAACAGGGGAGAAGTGCTTTTTGAAGTGCCTAGAGATCGACTTTTCAATGTTCTTAATTGCAGTCTGAGCCAAGACGGCGCGATCCGCGAGAAACTAGTTTCGAGTGTGGGTCACTGGGAAGGACTTGTACTGGCACTTTTGCACGAGATAAAGTTGGTTGGACCCGAGAGTAAGTGGTGGGCTTACCTGCAAGTGTTGCCCGAGAGTGGTGGGATGGAAACCTTGATGTACTGGTCGGACGAAGAATCAGGAATGCTGCGTCCATCATCGATCATTGACAGAATCGGTCGCCATGAAGCACAGGAGATGTACAAGAGGATTATGAGTTTATCAAACGAGCTGGGACTGACGGAATTTGAGTCTACGACCTGGGATGAGTTTGTCGATGCGGCCTCGGTGATCATGGCGTATTCGTTTGACGTAGAAGTCATTCAGGCGCAGAAACCTGTGAGGAAGAAGACGACCACGGGCAATGATGACTTTGAAGATGAAGACGCCGAGGCAGGCACTGTGAAAACCGATGGTTACTCCAAGTCGATGGTGCCACTCGCAGACATGTTGAACGCCGACACTCATTTGTGCAATGCGCATTTGATCCATTCCAAGAAATTCCTTAAAATGAAAGCCATCGCAGATATACCGGCTGGCGACCAGATATACAATTTCTATGGGGAGCACGCGAACGCGGAGCTGCTGCGTCGATATGGATACGTTGAGTGGGGCGGCTCCAAATACGATACGGCTGAGATACCCTTACGTGCTATAGTCCAGGCCACCGCGGAATACACTGGCGCATCACTAGATCTTGTCAGACGCATACTCAACGTATTGAACGAGAGTTCCAAGATCGAAGAGTTTTTGGAGTCCGAGCCGTTAGTTTTAAATGGCTATGATTGCGGAGTCGACGGTACAATTTCTCCTGAATGCATTACAGTACTTCAGATATTGGTTGCTATTTTGGCATTGCCAGATGTAAATTCATTTGACGATGCCGTATTGGAAAATCGTCTTTTGAAAACAACCCAAATCGGGTTGCAATTAGTAAACGGATCTCGGATCACCGTGTCGGTCGTGCACTTGTGGAAACGTATCGTAAATCTTCATCTAGAAGCATACCCAAGTCATGCTTTCAGAGAAGTGACCCCCGATCATTTCCAGCTGAAGGGGAATGAGTTACGGCAACAAATGGCGCAATGCGTCTTGGAGAGCGAAATACGATGCTTGCAGAACTGTTTTTTGAGTATCGAAAGGGACATGAACCTTTTGAGAGATTCAACCATACTGAACATGTTGCAGAAAAGAACCATAGACGATTCCAATGGGTCAAATCCCGAGCCACCCACGAAGAGAATAAAAAATTAATCCATACCCAATGATTAGAGGCCTTTGTTTCATAGTTTTGATACATAAATGCTTCCAGGTTGCAGATCAAGTTTTTCAATAGTCGCCAAAGTTTTGAAAGAATCATCGCCCGTAGCCACAGCCAAAATGCTGCCATTACAGGCCAACTTAATGACACTTTCGTCAAACTTTGGCAGCTCGTCAATCTTTTTGCGGGTTTCCAGATTCCAACTGCACACTTTACCGTCCGAGCCTCCAGTGAACAAAACCAGAGAATTCGGCTTAAAACACACAGAATTTACCGGGAACACGAACTGCGAGTCTTGTAAATTCATGCGATGGCATCGAAAAGCAAATCTGGACGAATCGTCATCTTCGAAAAACTCAACTGCTACTCTTCCGTCAATTGAACTCTGCACAAACCCTTGACCGTTAGGCATAACCTTGAGATCTCTTGTTTGAAATTTAAGCCCCGATTCTCTTATTCGGGGCTCTGTTCTGTCCCGTAAATCATATATCTTGACAACTCCCTTAGTGCACGCCGCTACAACTCTGTCACCAACGCAGTCCAGCGACAATACCTTATGTTCAGACGGCGATGTTCGAAAAGCTAGGTTATTGCTTCTCGTGTCTATCAGTTGTATACTACCATCCCATGACCCAACGACCAGATCATTTTTATAGGAGCACATCGTAGAAATGCCAAGTTGCGCAATGTCAGAAACCAAATTGAACCGTCCAGACTCCAGATCCGCCTCCAAAACCTCTCCGTTCACTGACCCCACGTAAATCTTCCCATCATCAGTCGGACACAACGATAATAACGCCGTATCGTGTCTCAGTTCTACCAATTTGGATTCATTCTCGTAATCATATATGCTCATCTCACCGTCCCAAGCCGTATAAAGAACATGAGAACAGCCCGAAAGAAGGCTCAAACTTGATATATAGTCTTTCGGACCATCCAGAATCTTGCGAAACTGCATGGAATAAAGTCAATAATGACCTCAGTTGGTGCTCTTTCTACCTCTATTTATATCTGTCAAAGTGTTCGTCAAAAATTGTCATAGTCATCTCGTGTAGATTAAGGTTACGAATAAGCTATATAAAGGTCTGACCAGAAACGAGACCCACCAATCCAAATAGCCCATTAGACAGCTCCAGTTTTGAACCAACCACATATGGACTCGGTGGCAGGGTTTTTTTGGGATGATACTAGCTCCAAATCGGATATAAAAGCATCAACTTCAAACAAGAACAGCGACGATCCGACAGAAGATTCGATGACAGGGAGAACTGTAACTAGTACTACTACCGACGGTAAAATGACTGATTCAAAGACCCCCACATTTAAGAACAACACGGTGCAAAGTAGTCATGGTTTAACAGGAAATTTGGGTAGTATGGGACAACAACTGTTGGCTGAAAAATTGGTAGAAAAGATCATTTACTTGGCGCTACCTGCATCTTCCGAGTTGGCGGTAGATACCATTGAAAATCGTGTAGAAGCCGGGAAAAATAGGCCAGGATTATCGGTTCAAATCATGAGTCGAAATTTCATGCAGCTCAATTCAAGACTTGGGTTCCCCTTCATGATCATTGATGAAATAATTAAGGTATTCAGTTGGAGCAATACGTCCTACACGCTTTGTATCATGAGTTTTTTCAGCCTTGCCGTTTTAAAACCCCTTCCAATGCTGTTAAGCGGCCCCATATTCTACTTACTGTTTGGTGTAATGGTCCCGCAGTACATGAAAATTCATAAACCTGACCCAAATACTGCGTTTGAAGTTAACCCCATTCCAGCTCCTGGTGAGCCCCTGTTGAGAGCCACGGTTCCGGGACCTGTCCCGGAATTTAGTAAAGAATTCATTTTGAATTTAACAGATTTGCAAAACCACATGCTAATCTACGTCGTGGTCTTTGATTTTATTAACAAAGTCTTGGCCAGTTTTGCATTTTTCACCGATGAGAGTGTGTCGGCCGTCGCATTTCTCAGTTTACTTATCATAGCTCTTTTCAATGCTCTCTTCATCGAGTCCATTTCCGCAGTTCTACCAGTGAAAGGCATCATATTAGCATTTGGTTGGACCTTCGCTTTAGCGATGTATCCTGCGAATCGCGAAAGACTTTTCACCAAGGCCTATTCAGAAGAAACGCGACTTAGATTTTTGGTTTTGACCAACAAATTCGAACAAATGGCTAACTCTTATTTTAATTATTATGAACCTCGCGAAAGGCGATGGGCATGCATACTTGAACTTCAAAAATTCAATGAGAACCAAAAAGAATGGGAGCCGGCAGGTTACTCAACGGATCCTTATACGCTCTTTTCCGATTTGAGAATAGCGGAAAAGTCTCTCGATGCAAATGCTAAACTTATCAATGACGTTAAACCACCTGTGGGCTGGGTGTGGATCAATGGCTCAAAATGGATCCTAGACCTTCAATCCGTGCGATGGGTGGAGCAAGGGTTCATTGATTATGTTGAGGTCGACGTCGAAACGAAATGGGTTTATGACGCCAACTTCGATGGCACTCGAGGTGAATATAGACGCAGAAGATGGATGCGAGAATGCGTCAGAAGCGCACAAGATGAGTCCACCGTGGATGCAACGCCCGATGAGGATGCAAGATGCTATCCGCAGGCCGAAGGAATCGGCCATTCTTCCGGTAGCGAAGGCGTCGGTGCTGACGGTTTGAAAAAAAACAGCCACAAGGGTTCCTCCACAATTACCAAATCGGAATCCACAGGATCGCTCTCGAGTACTGCAAGCAGTATGAGCGACCATTCTAACGTTTCAGCGGCTCGCAGACCATCGGCCTCTGCATTTAAAAGTTTAGCCGATTTTCTGAGTTTGTCGCAATGACGCTGCTCGCTCCGCTTCGACACATACACACACAGACACACACACTCAAAGTGGGAGCACAGGTTTACTTCTTCAAGAAATCTTCAAGGTTCAACAACGAGCTCTTCTTGGGCTGCTTTTCGCCATTTTTCTTTGACAACAAGTTACTCAAGGTGCTCAATTTCCTTTTTTTGGCCCTTTCCTTCGCACTGGACCGTTTACCGATACCATTCTCACTACCCGATTTCTGAGCTTCTTTAATTCCAGGCATCTTGGAGCGCATACTCTCGGTAAATGGCCCTGCCACTGGTTTCCCCGTGTTTTCTCTCACTCCAGTCCGTTTGATCGGAAAACTTTTCAGGTCTCCACAATCCAAACACTCATAACTCAAGACTTGATTTCCACCGTTGGAAAGCTCGTCACTCACGTCCTCTAATCGTTGTCGCACATTCACTCCACCAATTCGCACGCATCCACATTTCCCACAGAATTTTGTCCCGTCTCCCGTTATGTGCTCTGGCAGTTGCAAGCGATTCCTCTTTGCAGCGTTGTAAAAGCTTTTTAAATACAAACCGGATAACTGCGGCGGCCCTGTTAGCGATGCCATGTGTACAAGATTGTATTTTTGGTTCATATGACTCGTCACAAATTTCTCTCTTTGCTGCCGATTCAATGACATCTGGCAAACGCAAACCAACCTATGTAAAAAGAGACCGATGTTTTTTTAATGAACATGATCCAATTTCGGAGCCCTTGTAGTAGTCAGTTTAGTATCTTCGGATTCCAAAGAAGTCGATGATACATTTCTGGCGATGAGCTTCGTTCGTAATGCTTCGAAGAGTTCAAGATTCTTGGAAGGGTCTTACTAGGTATTGGAGTCCGAATTGAAGCCTAAAAGAAGCCTGATAGAAGCCAAACGTCAGTTCATTTATCAATTTAAGAGCACATCTCATTAGGCACAATGTCTTTACCAAAATCTGTAGTACCTCTGGAATCCAATCCCGAGGTTTTCACTGGAATGGCCAAAAAAATCGGGTTGAAAAATGGGTTTGAATTCTACGATATCTTTTCCTTAACCGAACCTGATTTGCTTGCGTTTTTGCCTCGTCCCATGACAGCTATAATACTGCTCTTTCCGTTGAATCGGTTATTCGAGTCTTCGAAGGATTCTGAAAGCACTTCAGCGAATGCAGACACCCTTCCTGTTTGGTTTCAACAGAAGGTCAGAAACGCTTGCGGATTATATGCCCTATTACATTCGTTGTCGAACAACGCAGATTGTCTGATACCAGACTCGCTCCTGGGAAAATTTCTGCAGGAGTCTGTCAACACGGACAACAAGTTTGACGACGAAACGACAGACAACTTTATCATTTCGCTTGGTGATCTGTATAGCCAGAGCTCAAGCCAGGGACAGACAGAAGCACCAGACGCCAACGACGAGGTTGACCTGCATTTTATAACATTTGTCAATCGGGCTGGAGAAGTCTACGAGCTCGATGGAAGACGTGGCGATGGAGCCAAGAGTTTGGGCAAGTCCTCATCGCAGGATTTGCTAGAAGAGCCCGTAATCAAGAGTCGCGTGCAATGGTACATGGATAATGCAGATGAAGACTCCAGGTTGAAATTCTCGCTGTTAGGTTTAGGGCCGTCATGGGATTGATATCGATCACACACCTTATCTACAACTGACCCTTTATATCAACTCGTTTTGCCTTTTCAAATTGCGATGCAATGATCCCGCGGCTTCTTTTGATATCAAGAAAGAAAGATTTAGCCGAGTCGTCGCTTGTGTCCTTGGTAACGATGCACTGAGCCAGCCCATGTTGCTTCAAAAATTGAGCCCCCATTTCATGACCTGTGAATCCCAGCTGCTGGAAAAGAAAGCTGAGAGACAACTGATTGTAGCTTTTTGAGATGATATCGAGCGCTTTAAGTCTCTCTCGATTTACAAATGTGTCGACAAGATGTCTTCGTGGCCCCTCAGTTTCGCAGTACAGTTTGAAAAACTGATGATAATTGCTCATGAGCGAAGCTTCCGCCATTTTGAGAGAATGCTGTACAATTGGGTGTCTGAAAATAGCTAAGTTTTCCGCCTCCATGTATTTCAGCTTTAGTGCGTTAATAGAGTTGTGACTATTCATCATTAAAAAGTAAAGAACTCTATAGCTCAAAAACTCCTCCAAATTGGACTTTTTTAAATCAGGTATCTCAAAAAGATGAATCAATCTGCTTTGACATTGATTGAATTCCCCAATGTCTCCATTCTCGAGCGCAACCCGCGCATGTGTTTGATAAACCTTCATGGTGAATTTATTTTCTATGATTTGAACCCGCAAGTCTTGCCGAATGGACTTAAATTGATCACAAAAATAGGAATATGTAACCTCTTGATTTTTGTATTTGGACGAAACGAGATCATAGGATTTTTTCAAAACGTTTAAAGGCCGAACTAAATCTGGATCTGGTTCCGAGGTTAATCTCAAATATTTTTTTTCCAACGTCTGACATCGTCCCACAACGGGTTTCTGTTTATCGAATTTGTAAAAGTTAGTGGATGTTGCATTCAGATTCGCGTAGTCCTCATCGTCAGCTTTTGGCTTCTTGACCATCGAGTCATTAGAAAATCTTTCCATTCGTTTCCTTCTGCGCTCCAACTCCCTCTCGTCTGTCGCCCTCTTCCCTTTGTCCTGCCGACGCGCTATATTGCTCATATTCGGTGCACCTAAGGGAGAAGTTCGAGGACTTGCCAATGGAGGAGGAGGCGGTACTTGAACAGCTTTCCTTACTGGCGGAGGAGGAGGCGGAACAGCCGAATGACGAGACGATTTTGAAGATGCCAAAGATATTTTGTCACACACCAACTGAGGCCATGTCTCTCTGGGAGAAAGCAAAGGCAAGCTCTGCGACCACCAGTCGTTGATGTGTTCTTTTTTCTCTGAAAATGCCTGGAATATGAGATCTTTAACCTGAATTAAAAGTTCCGCTTTGGATCTTTCGTCAAGACCCTTTTGTTCAGCCATCTGAAAAGATCCCAAAATGAATTCCCTTAGCCCAGACGGATTCGATCCAGTCTCGTCAGTGATTATATTCTGCAGCAAAGTGCTTTTTTCTTTCTCGATCTTGCGTTTCCTCATCGCTTTAGATTGCCCCAAAGTCAAAGGATCCACCTGATTGTAAAGCGCATTTCCTGCATGATTTACACCATCAGAATTCCCACGAGGTCGGTTACTCATTCTACAGACGAGCGTTATTTTGAAGATCTTATTAAAAGGTCGATAAGAGTTGTTGACGATAGCTGTTGGTTTGTCTCCTTGGGCAAAAGTGGGATCGATGAGTTCCAGTTCGTGTCACCTTAATGGAATCTGAAAAGTCCATGTACCTATGTACGAAAAAGTCGACTTAAACCTCACCGTATGTCGCACATCCAACTATTTGAAAGGG
Organism: Lachancea mirantina; assembly: GCA_900074745.1. Classification (NCBI taxonomy): domain Eukaryota; kingdom Fungi; phylum Ascomycota; class Saccharomycetes; order Saccharomycetales; family Saccharomycetaceae; genus Lachancea; species Lachancea mirantina. The sequence goes on from LT598464.1 coordinate 360,219, forward strand.
CATCGATCAGCGTTGTTACATTGAAGTTTCTCATATCACATGAATATTTCTCTCTCATTGATAAAATTGGCCCAGTTTGCTTTGTGTAGATTGCTGTGCTTTTGAAACTTGTTTCTTGAAATCATCGTCGGTCATGTCGCTCGTGACCTGCTTCAAAAGCTCGAAAGCCAGCCCGTAGAAGTTATTTCTGCGCATCACAATTTCTCTTTTCCAGCCTTCTCTTTTCTGTAGCTCATTGTTCAATTGCACTTGGAAAGTGTACTCATCAATCGCACCACTCGCTAGCTTGTCCTTAAGAGCATCCAACCTATCTCTTATAATCGCCATCACCGAGAACTTGGCAGAGCCGTGGGCAGCGTCTGCCGCTATTCTTTTCTGTAAAATATTGGCCACATTGGCTGCGAATATCTCAGGATTACCGTTATCCTTGCCACAGTCGGAATATACTATTGGAGATGAGCGCAGTCCATCCAACTCGTAGATGGCACCACCACAAGGGATAAAAGCGACGAAATGGAACAATTCAGACGTGTTACGACTGTCTGGGGTCGGACGATTTTCGTCCATTACAAAGGGGTCTGGAGACGTAAAGGAATTGTGAACCGAGCGAATCTCTTCCGAATTCGAAATCGTTTCACCCTTGAGAGCCGAGTCATTGAAACCCGATGTAAACTCCAGAAAAGTGCTCAGCGTATTACCAAGTTTGATAGTTTGGGGATTTTCTGCGCTTAAAGACAGCAAAGCGTTCAGAACTGCCTGGGTCCCACAGGCGTTTTGGATCGTTTGCTGTGCGAAAAACAGAGAGTCAGGATACTCTGTAACATACTGTCCGTGAGACAGCTTGTCTCTGCCGTATTCCTCTGCATTATATTGGAACAGAAACACCACTCCATATAAATCGCAACCCATCATAGTTAGATCGTCAAGCACTGGCACATCTTCAAATTGAACACCTTGAACTCCCAAATTCTTCACAAGTTCCGTAAAAACACCTGCGTCGGACTCAATTGTATTCCAAGACATTCTGAACTTGATTCGCTAGCTTTAATTTTACGAGATTTGACCCGCTTTCGTCGTCTTGTCGTTGTCCTGTAGTTCGTTATATATCCAGGTCATGCTGAAATTTAAAGAAAGCCTAGTATAACTTCTATAGAAGCAGGTGATCGACACCGTCTCAAGGAGAAATCATGAATGCGGATCGAATGAACTCGATAATCGACTCTTTCGCAGTCAATTTTTTATGGCAGCGGCGACGCCTATTTCAGCGAGCTTCCAAAAGCCGAAATCTAACATTTGTTGTCCACCAAGTGAGGTAAAACCTGAGATACCCTAGATCTGTAGTTATTTCTGTCATTGGTCCAATATTAAGATTTCCCATGCACCATCATTCGCCATAGTCACCAAATCCGATCAGCCCACCACTGTGACCGGAATGCCTGGAAAAATAGTCAAAGTCAATAGAAACGGCATTTGCTAGCAAAATGGCACGTTGATCCAGAGTTAACACGCGATTGCTCACCAGTTCGCGCGGGTATACGCCCTCGAAACTGCGGAATGAGTCCATGCGAACCACGTAGACTCCTGTATCGGTAAACAGTTCTCTGCCCAGCCCGACCCAATTCCGGTCTACACTGGCCAAAATTCTGCCATCTTGATCGGTTAGCGGGAACTCAAAACTCAAAAACGGAGCGTCGATCTTGGCAAACTGTGCAAAAGTGTCGACATTGCTTTGATCGCGCTGGAACAGTTCATAACGACGTCGCCACAAGTGCCAATTTTGAACACTTTCACCAACCAAAGTCCCCTCTTCTCCCAAATTGGATACGCCTTGAGGTACGGGACCACCGCTGAACGCAGAGGGTTGTACTATTGAGGGCGAAGTAGACTCTCCACGCACCACATCGGCTTGTTGTGGAAGAATTGTTTTTATGTGAGAATTGATCCACGAGAAAGGGCGCTTGATCGTCAAAAGCACGTTTCCCCAATTGTCAAAGACGTCGACAAGGAAGGGTCGATGTAACCTGTAAAATTGTCGCAACACGGCCTTGGTAATCCCAAAATCCCTTTCTTGCATGTACCCTATTCTATTTCCCAGAGCGTCCATGATCACGTATTTGTTTGCCTGTTCGAACCCAAGAAACACGTTCATCATTTCAATTTGTCTCTCAACAACGATGGTGGGCTCATTCAATATGGTGGTGGCAATGGGGTCATTGACTTGAATGATGGAATTGGTTTCAAAGCTGAGATTTGGCTGGGCCCCTGAGGGCCTCCGCGACGGTATCCTAGCTAATCTTGGAGGACTGTAAAAACGTCGAATCACCAACCTTCTAATCATGTTTCTCTTCTTCTTATACTTCGATTCTTCAATTAGATGTTCTAGTTTAAAAGCATCTCATGCATCGAATAGACCATCGAGGTCGCACCAGACGGTTCGCTACATGGTTGAACTACAACACTGGGAAGGTTTTGACATTGAGATCGGAACCAACTTCGCTACGCCAGTCTTTTTAGTAATCCACTGGGCTTCAGTTCGTTACGTTAGCATCAATTTCCCGGGTTTCCACAGCTGAAAGCCGTCAGCACCATACAAGATACCCTCGAGCTCGATAGCCACATGTCAGATAATCCTTTCAAGTGGCATTCAAACACCTCAAATGCATACACCGAATAGTAGATTTACAAACCCGAAAATCATGAGAGGCACATCAACCTTGAAGATAACACGGGACACCGGGCGAAGGCTTCAGAGCAGGTAGAATCGTGGGCAAAAAAGGATATGAAAACATCAACAAGCATAATCGTGCTCAGTACTAAAAACTCTCAAACGCACGGCTCTCAACAGGGGCTATTGTGTCTTGGATATTTTCCCTAGTTTATTACTTCTCTCGTCCCTCTCATCTTGTCCTACTATTAAGATGTTCATGAAATTGAAAAATAACCAACTTGCTGGTTTCTATTGGAAAATTTTCCAAAGAGCCAATTCTGGATCTGGGTATAGAGCGTATACATAAGGCCGTATTGCAAGGTGTCGGATGTTCCAATTTGGGTCTAGAAGAGCCATTCACAGTGTGCCTCGGCTGCCAGGGCTGAATGAGCTGACGAAGACAGGCATACCGGGCGTATTGAGTCCACTTGGATTCGAAGTGGCGTGGAAACAACAGCAGCAAGCGTTATGTGATAAATTAACGTTGGCAACGAGTGGGACGTCGCTGGAATCATATTTACCGTTCCATTTGGTGTTGAATACGGCCAAGAAACCGTTCCAGACGAATATTTTCAATTTGGCTTCAGCTGCGCATAATAATCATTTGTTCATTGAGAACATTTTACCAAGCGGTAGTGGTAGTGGTAATGGTAATGGTCGCGACGTTTCGTCACGGCTATTCCAATCGCGAATCGAAGAACAGTACCAGTGTAGCTGGGACGAGTTGAAGCGCGAAATGGTGCGTCGCGCCGAGACTGAGGTTCTGGGCCAGGGTTGGTTGTTCCTTGTAGAAAACAGCGACAAAGAGTTACACATTTTGACGGTACAGAATCACGGAACACCGTACTATTTCCCTCGCAACCAGACGTTCGACATGAACTCTGCGTTGTCGCTCGAAGAGTTTACGCAATTCAACGCAATTCAAAAAGCTGTACAAAACGGTACCAAGATCCAAGATTGGACCATGCCTCTCATTGCTGTGAGTTTGTGGGACCATGTGTATTTGCATGATTACGGTGTCAAAGGTCGTTCTAAGTACGTCGAAAAGGTACTCGACAATCTGAATTGGTCCGTCGTGAACTCAAGGCTATATTCTGGCCAGACCTGATGACCCACTATTTTCCCCTTCGCTATTTAGCACACATGTATATAGTTGAACTTACACAACTTTGACTCCCATCACTTTATTCTGATCCTTGAGTAAGCTGGCTCTTCCGCGTTCTCGTAGTCTCAGTAAGCATTTTTCCATTAGCATTGAATCCATACCGTGAAATTCACAACCAAGCGTCTCATCACCCTCTATCAATTCATACAGCGTTATAACCTGGTTCAGTTTACCGCTGCTTTCAAACCACTGCAAAATCAACGCACTCCAAGAATCCAGACTTCTCCACAGTATGAAATAGTTGGAATCGGAATCGATTCTTAGTGCTTTTTCAGTTTCGATCATTTTATGCCAAATTTCTTCGATAAAAGTCGATTTGACCGATCGTTGGATAACGTCGTTGCGGAAAACGCTTTGTTTGTCTCCACCATCTTTTGCTGGTGTTCCTTCTGCCGTTATACACCAAACTCGTTCTTTTTTGGCAAACTCCACTATGATCTCGCACCAAACCGTCAACTGCTGTTCTCGAATCAAAGCATTTGGCTGACACGTGTACAATGGTGGAAATGAGTAAATCGCAGGCAAATTAGTCGTCATTCTGCCTGCCGTTGATTCTGTCGTGGATGGCCTTACTATATATACTGGTTACCAGTTTTTCATTTTCAAGGTAGTTAGGTAGTTAAGTCATCTTTTTTAGACACCATCATCAAATGACAGATGGAACAACAGATCAGGGACCTTGAAACCCGCTATGTGGGCGTTTACAACGACTTAATCAATGAATTGGATCGAATATACCTGTTACGTCGCAAGACAGCAATCCAAGATGAGCAATTGCTTGCCATTCGACACCAATTGCAAGCATCTTTGACTATGACAATCCCGCTATCAAAAGCAGCGAGTATCGGAAATGAGTCTACGGATTTGGATCTACGGCTTCACGAAATGCTAGTAACAGGTCGTCAACTGGACGAACAAGTCATTGCGAACCAGAACCAACACCTGGATCAGATGACCCGGCTGTCACAATTAAGAAAAGAGTTTTTTGAGCTTCGATCTGAGACTAGGTGTTTAGTAGACGTGTTGAGGGACAGGACTCACAATATGCCGTCCACGCCGCCAGAGCCCACAGAATCTGTCCAAAACCAAAGCGACGTCGCCCGACAGAATGAGCGCATGAAAATCGTTCTAACAGCATTGATAGTACAGTCTGGATACCAAGGAACATGCACCGAAATTGACGAGTGGCTCAGGATATGTGGAGGGTAATGAAAGGGAGAGAGGAACATAATGCGTGGCCATGATTTGATTTCTCAGGAAACGGGCCGAAGCAGGCCCCAATGATCCGACGTTACTACTGAAACCCTCAGTGTACACCTACTTATCGTCCAAGATACCCACAACCCATTGTTAACCGCCTTCTAGCTGCGAATGCTCGAGCTTAAGTGTCGCTGGCGTTATTGGCGATGTCGCGATGAGATTGCACCCTTGCACCACATACTGACTTGTCCTGGATTTTCTTTTTTGGTGAAAAATTTTCCACATCATCGCGATGAGATGAGTATAAGATGAACTGAAATCGACCTTTCCCCACGATAAGACTTCTAAAAAATCACCTTCCGCTCACTCACCCCCTTCGTTTTTCTTGTTCTTTTTTTTATTATTCTTGACATTGCCAAGTGGCTTTCTTTAAAATCTCGTGAGGTTTTGCTGGGCGAGGGTCGTACTGCGTAGACAAGCAAGAACACATTAATCACCAAAGCGACCATGAAGTACGTTGTTGTGTCCGGAGGTGTCATTTCAGGCATCGGTAAAGGCGTTCTAGCGTCATCGACCGGTATGCTGTTGAAAACGCTTGGGTTACGGGTCACTTCGATCAAAATCGACCCATACATGAACGTGGATGCCGGCACCATGTCGCCGCTGGAGCACGGAGAGTGTTTTGTGTTGAACGATGGTGGCGAGACTGACTTAGATTTGGGTAATTACGAACGTTACCTCGGTGTGACGCTCACGAGCGACCATAACATCACCACCGGTAAAATATACTCACATGTCATCTCGCGCGAGAGAAAAGGTGACTACTTGGGCAAAACCGTCCAAGTTGTGCCGCATTTGACCAATGCTATTCAGGAGTGGATCGAACGCGTGTCGAGGATCCCTGTCGACGATTCTGCCGTTGAGCCCGACGTTTGCATCATTGAGCTAGGTGGTACCGTCGGAGACATTGAAAGTGCACCTTTTGTCGAGGCGCTGCGTCAATTCCAGTTCAGAGTAGGTAAAGACAATTTTGCACTCATCCATGTCTCTTTGGTGCCCGTTATTCATGGGGAGCAGAAAACCAAGCCCACACAAGCTGCCATCAAGGATTTGCGTTCATTGGGGTTAACTCCCGATATGATTGCTTGTCGTTGTACTGAAAAGCTGGACGAGCCCACCATCAACAAAATAGCCATGTTTTGCCACGTTGGACCAGAACAAGTCGTTAACGTGCATGACGTGAATTCCACATACCACGTTCCGTTGCTTTTACTTGAGCAGAAGATGATCGACTACTTGTCTGCGAGACTCAAATTGTCGGACATTACATTAGACAGTGAGGACAAGAAGCGTGGTGACAATTTGTTGGCAAGATGGAGATCCTTAACGACATCGATCGATGAGTCCTCGCAATTGGTGAAGATCGCTTTGGTCGGCAAATACACGCATTTGAAGGACTCCTATTTGTCCGTTATTAAGGCTCTGGAGCATTCTAGCATGCGTTGTTGCAAGAAACTGGAAATCGTTTGGGTAGAGGCCTCGGATTTGGAGCCCGAAACCAACGAATCTGAAAAGGCTAAATTCCACGACGCTTGGAATAAGCTGAGCAGCGCGGACGGTGTTCTCGTTCCAGGTGGATTCGGAACGAGAGGTACCGAAGGTATGATTCTTGCTGCGAAGTGGGCTCGTGAAAACAATATTCCATACCTGGGCGTGTGTCTTGGATTGCAGATCGCTACAATCGAGTTTGCACGTAACCTCCTGGGTTTGAAAGATGCTACCTCGGCTGAATTCGACCCCGAAAGCCCTGCAGAGGCCCAAGTGGTCGTGTACATGCCTGAGATCGATAAAGAGAAAATGGGAGGCACGATGAGACTTGGTTTGAGACCCACCGTTTTCCAGCCAAACACAGAATCTAGCAGCATTAGAAAGCTATACGACGGAGCGCAACAGGTGCACGAGAGACACCGCCACAGATACGAGATCAACCCAATGCTTGTGGAACAACTAGAAAGCCATGGACTGCATTTTGTCGGTAAGGACGAGTCCGGTGAGAGATGCGAGATCTTGGAGTTGCAAGGCCACCCGTATTTCGTGGCGGCCCAGTACCACCCAGAATACATGTCGAAAGTGCTAGACCCATCCCAACCGTTTTTGGGATTGGTCGCAGCGTCTGCAGGCGTCTTGGACGAAGTACTCTCGAGGGAAAAATCGCTAGAACCTGCTGAGTTTTAGAGCGAGAACCCGCGCTACGCGGTAAGCTAGAATTGTCATATAACATAACATAACCTATAATTGCGAGATATCACAGTCATTTACTTGAACAGCCTAGTTGGAAAAGCCAATGACACCGCACGCAGGACGCGTGCCGGCGTTACCGGTCTTTAGAGACTCCTCGTTGCCACCTTTGCCCAAGTCGTCTTGGCCCGAGTGGACCACCACGGTACGCCCCAAGATGCTGGTAGGTCCAAGTAGCTTGATGAGAGAGTCCGTCTTAGAGCCCTTGGCGACACCGTGGCCGTCGGTAGGGATATTACCTAAGTCACCGACGTGTCTGACGTCATCTTCGGGGGCACCGTGGGTCTTTTTGAACGGATTGAAATGCGGGCCTGCGGATGTGCACCCGTTAGTGTTGTCGCCAAACTCGTGGATGTGGAAACCTCTCTTGGCATTAGGGTCAAATCCGCTGATCTCCCATTGGACCGTGGTAGGGTCACTTTCGGCGTTTTGCTCAAAATGAACAACACCGGAGACACCAGCGTCTCCTCTCAAAACTGCAACTGCAAAGGGTGTTAGTTCTGGCACTTGACAAAAACTCAATCACGAATTTCAATTGAGACTGAGCTGCCGGCACCGCCGGCAGCCCAGTGCCTCCCGTAGCAAACATACCTGCCTTAACCATTCTAGTATATTGTAAATGCTATGTCTCGTCGATTAATACGATCACTTTAGTGGTTACTGAAGCTTTGAAACCTCTTGTGGGTTGCAGCCTTTCCTTATATATATAAGTGTAATTCAATTAGATTAATTGCGTCTCGGCGACGTCAATGCGTTCGTACAAAGTGCGAGAGCAGAAAAGCTAGATCCACGATTTATCCCCTAAAAGAAAAAGGGGTCAGAATGATTAGTCATCGGTTGTCACGTGACCGGTTTGTAAAGCCGTAGATTGTGATTTGGTTCGTAAAAAATATAAGTTATTTCGTTCAGAGCGATGGGGTCTCCCGGTCTTGTGTCATCTTGGACGAGTCAGTCACGCGCTGCGCTCGACGCGTCTCCTCCGCTTGGCGTAGGTTCCGTCTCGTCGCTTGAGGCTCCTCCTAGCCTCCGCTTACGTCCACCGCCTCCAATCACGTTCGGCCACGCCAGCGTGTACACCGTACCTGTGACGACCATTGCCGTGAACAGCCACATGGCCGCGTCCGCAGGCCGCCTTAGCAGCCGGTGAATAGCGTTGATCACCGGGTTATCGTGGAAAAAAGCCATTGAAGAGTCCCTCTGCGATTCGTCCTGTGAATCTCTCTGCGAGTTCCTCATCGTTGTAGCCACATCCACTCTAGCAGCGACAGGGTGTTCGTTTTTCGGAGTTTGATAGAAGTTGATGTGCCGTTGTACGAGCAATAACACGTGAACACCGGACCATAGAAAGAAAGCCCGGGGAAATCAGCAATGCTTGGCAGCGCTCCAGTGGCAGGAAAAGCTTCGCTTCGGGCTTTCAAATGCATGTGAACAGATTGGCAGTGGCATGTTTAGTATGGTTGCTCGGTTCCAGTAGCTTTTTACACCCTGTGGCGGCGATGGTGGTCGAAATTGACAGCACCGCAGATCTGATCGAAGTTGTGGCTGCTACGCAGATTCCAACGTTCGTGACCGTGTTCAAAGAAGGATGCCACTGGTGTGAGGAGCTTGAACCCGCGTTCGAGTATCTAGAGCGGCTTTTCGGGCCGAAATTACAGCTCGTGCGCGTTGACGGGCGACGCGCGACTCGGTTCACTGAGACGATGCAGATCCGGAGTTTCCCGGAGCTTCTTCTGTTGCAGGGCGGGGCTGTCACGCTCGAGCAGATGAGCGAGTCTCATTATGCGGGTAGTTACCAGGGTCCACGCAACGTCAAATCCTTGGCCGCGTTTATTAGCGAGAGAACAGGTCTGCTTGCCGAATTGCCCGACGCGCTTGTCAAGCCCGTGAATTCGCTGCCAGAGATAGCGAACTCAGCGGCCGTGATTCTCTTTCTTTCCCCCTACATGGACCCACAATATGCGTCGCTGTTTGCAAGCGGTGCAGCGACAGACGTCGCCGAAAGGCTTGCCTCCGATAATTGTGATCTCGACGTCGCTTTTTACAGTGTCGACGTCTCCAATCAGACTTCAGCTGCGACGGTGAACGCGCTTCGCATCGGTGTCACACCCACCGCCGTCGTCGTGACTCCCAAGGGCCGATATGTTAAGTACGAATTTCGAGCCAGAAACGGACTCCCCGGGAACCAAGCTCGCGAGACGTTACAGACAATGCTAAATCGATGCTTGCGGCATGTAGATGATCAACCTTCCGCCTGCATTGAGTACGTTAATACACTTCCTAACGCGTTTTTTTACGATTCGCTACAGGACCTCCAGGGCGACGCGATCGAGCAGGTCTTGGATCCAGATTTGGACTCGCCTAGTGATTTTGACGAAGAATGGCTTTTCGGATCTCTGAGGGACCTTTAGCATGGATCTAAGCTTCACTTATGGAACTGAGCTCGTCTGATATCGTCAAGATAACAACAGACGAAGGGCTAGTTTAACACTGTGGTAAAATTAAAGAGAACCAACCCAGAAATTAAGAACAGCACACGGGCTCAAAACAGTACTTCCCAGAACCGTATTTCGCTGTCGATCGACCCCAGCACCAATGCTCAACGTGTTCAGAATTGCCGGAGACTTGTCGCATTTGGCGAGTATTTTCATTTTGTTGCAAACCATAAAAAAGACTCGTCAAGTTGATGGGATTTCGCTTAAGACCCAGTTTCTGTATTTGTTGGTGTTTTGCACGCGGTATTTGGACCTTTTGACCTTTCATTGGCGTTCCATTTATAACACAGTCATGAAAATGGTTTTCATTGGCTCTTCCGTCTACGTGGTTAACCTAATGCAACAGTGTAAAATTACAAACCCAGTTGGGTACAGGGACATGCTTGTGCGCGACACATTCCAAATCAAGTATTTGATTGGAGCAAGTGCTTTACTGGCACTTTTCTTTCGCACCAAGTTTACCATTTTGGAACTTTGCTGGACTTTCTCGATTTGGCTTGAAAGTATTGCCATTCTACCTCAATTGTTCATGCTGTCGAAATCAGGCAGAGCCGACACTTTGACTACACACTACATTTTTGCATTGGGGCTCTACAGGGCTTTGTATATTCCTAACTGGATTTGGAGATATTACACGGAGGAAGGCAGATTCGATACCAACTCCGTCGTTGCGGGTATAATTCAAACTGCTCTTTACTCTGATTTCTTCTACATCTACTACAAGCGGGTGTTCAAGGGCAAGAACTTTAACTTACCTGTGTGAATCTCTCCCCCGCTTCCACGCGGAAAGCATACTTAGAATATTCTCCCTTACATACACGAGATTAAGTTCGAAAAGATTTCATTGCGATATAAAGCTCTAAAACACGCGAATCAGTCCTTTTTCAAGTCGTAGTACTCCGTGCGCACACCTTCCTTTGTGACAATCAGTATTTCCAGCCCGTCACCAACGTGAATGTGTCTCTCTGTGGCCGACGTGAACGCGTCGCGCACAAGCTTGATGACTTCGTCGATGTTCAAATATTTTTTGTCGCGACGCTTCGTTCCTTGGCTATCTGGTTGATATTGGTTCTTGAAATTGACTTGGTTGTCCAAGAACGGCATGATCAGTGGCGCAGCGGCGCCACCAGCACTGCACTGCTCTCTTTCGTAAGAACCGACTGGGTCGAAAGAGTAAATGGCTCCTTTACCTTCCTCGTCTAGCCCAGCAATCATCGTGTGCACGTAGTATGGGAAAAACCTTTTCCCGTAAAGTAAATGCTGGATGCTTCTCGCTGCCGATTGTAGCGACAGTTTCTTGTCATTATGATCGAAATGGTACCATTTCAAACTATTTCTGAACCTTTTTACCAACGCCACTCCGTCTGCGGCAAACCCGTTTGCCGACATCAAAATGTTGTCCCCACAGTCAAACACTTTGGGCTCGTATCTCGAATTGATCGAGTAATCTGTCGTGTGTCTTGTATCTCCCGCCAAAACGGCGAAATCCTCGCCAGCTATTCCCAAGATTGTACCACCGTTGTCGGAGTAAGGGTTGAACTGGTGTTCAATTGGCACATTCTTGACCTCGTTCGAATATTCTGATGCTATCGTGCTCGCCATAGCTACTTCACTGACTCTCTTGGCTCTCGATAGGTTTTCGCCACTTGATGGATTTCAAGCACTATTAAGGTTCTTGAATGTTGGAAAAGTGTTGATATCACTATGAACGAAGGTCTTTTTCTTATCAAAGAATGGGAACTTTGGGAGGGCATGGTTTGATTAAGCTACATTGTCCACGCTATAGAGGTCCATTAAGCACTGTCAACGGTGCGAATGTAGCCGTAAACGAATGCGACGACGTGCATCACGGTTTCGGCGTTGATGTGTTCGTTGACGGAATGAATCGTAGAAAGTGTGTCCTCCATCGCGAATCCAGGCTGGTAGCGGTAAATGTTACGGGTCAAGTTCCAATAGTGGGCCGTATCTGTGTTTGCAGTCATAATACTGGGCGCAACTATTAGTTCGCGAGACTCGTTGAACTTCGTTGGGAAAACTACGTCTTCGTAGAAGCTTTTAATGGTACCGGAGAAAATGTCCCAGATATCGTTTTGGGGTGCCACAGGTGCGGCTTCGAGCGGCTTGCCCTCGGTCGTGAGTCTAAAGTTACCGTTGGCGGTCGCAGGGATTAACTCTTCGCCTTCGAAAGTGACACCCAGGTCGTATTTGCGAGCTATCTCAAGAGTAGAGTCGAGGAAAGATTTCTGGATATCTTGAACACTCGTTTCGACGGCGATTCTGGAATCGACAAGAAACGAAACGGTCTCGGGCAAAGCGTTGGCTTTGATGCCGCCGTGGATGATGTCGAACGCGTGCGTACTGCGGAAAAGATACTCGGTTTTATGGCCCCCGGACTCAATCAAGAAATTGATGACACGGTTGTTGGCGGCAGGGTCGGTCATCGAGTGCAGGAAATCGCGCTTCAGGGACTTGTCCATCGTGGTGGAATAATCGGCGATACAGCGGTAATACTGGGACATGGGGTTTTTAGACGTGAACATGGCAGGGAATTTTTCTCGCTCGATTGTGGAGATGAGGTCTGCGGCAATGCCAATGGAAGTATGGTCTGGGGGCACGGAAGAGTGACCACCAGGGGTGTTCAACTCGAATTGCATGTCATAACGGCCCTTTTCGCCGGTTCCCGGCGCTGCAACAAGGACACCCTCGATTTCTTTGACGCCCACGACGCCCTCGTCGATGATCGAGAGGATTCCGTGCTGGCCGTATCTTTCGTGCAAGAGTTTGGCGATTTTCTGCGCGCCGCGATAGCCTCCGACTTCCTCGTCGAAACCGATCGCAACCACGACGCCGTGGCGGGGCGTGTAGTCCGGTTCGTGCGTCAGCAAGTACTCTAGCGCTTGCAGAATGCCGATGAGCATGTTTTTGTCGTCAAAGGAGCCGCGGCCCCACAACAAGTCGCCGAGTTCTGGATCGTGCGTGATGTCGCCGCTGAAGGGTTCGTGTTGCCAATGGGACCACGTCTTGCGCTCGACCGGGACCACATCCATGTGAGCGGCGAACATGACGGGCTTCAGGTCTTCGCGCGAGCCCTCCCACGTGATCACGAGTCCGTATTCGTTGACGGTTTCGACCTGGAGTTTGCTCCACACGGCGGGAAAGTCCGATTCCAATTGGTCGTGCAGCTTTTGGAACGGCTCCCAGATGGCGTCGTCGGGGCTGCTGGATGGGTCTGGGGTATGGTCGTAGATTTCAGTTGGAACGCGCACAGCGTTTGCGAGCTTGGCCAGGGTCTCGTCCCAGAGCGTGCTGTTTGCAAGCAATTTGCGCACGTCTTTGACGGGCAATGCGTCTGTCTTGCGCACGCTGTTGCACCAAAGCGGTTCTGGCGTGGCGGTGGGCGCGTGGTGCGCTAGCACCACGCTGGACACCGCGTAGGTCGCAGCTGCGAGAAAAAGCGCTAGCCCGGCCAGGGCCCATTTTTTGCGCAGCGAAAACCGGCGCTGGCGCGCGTCGAGGTCTGCATAGTCGGAGTTCATGCTGGAGAGGCGCTGGGAAGCGGTGAGACCCGTGCCGGTGCGCGCCGGCGGGGCCCGCTATATATACGCCGCGACCCAGCAGCGGGCAGGTCTCTGCACACGGCGGGGGTCTCTGCGATAACGACCTCGCCCAAAGCGGTAGCGGATTCCCGAGCTCCCAGGCACGCCCGTTGGCGCAGGCACGGGCCCTGCGTGCCTGCGTGCCTGCACACCCGTGAAACATGCGCTTGCGCCAAAAACTAATTATTATTAAATCGTAACCTCGTGAATTCTATGTACTCGTTAGCCGCGGGCACGCCCACCCTCACACCCACACGGGCCCCAGCGCCGCCAGCTCTCGCTCGGCGTCGTCGGGCACCGCGTGCACGGCGCCCAGGCAGCGCGGCTGCGCGGCCGCGTCGCCGCCCGCGCGGTACTGCAGCTCCGGCTCCGACTCCGGCTCCGACTCAGAGTCCGACTCCGACCCCGAGTCCGACTCTGACTCTGACTCCGACCCGTACACCTCGAAGTCCGACGTGCGCACCGCGAACGACACCGCCTGCGGCCCGTCTGGCCCGCGGCCGTTTCTGCGGACCCGCCTGTCGCTGTATACGTACACGTACTCCTTTTCCGCCTCGGCTGACTCGGGCTCGCTGTCGCTTGCGCTCTCGCTCACGCTCTCGCCAGCGCTTACCGCCTCCTCCTCGCTCTCACTCGCGCTTTCACTCCCGCTCTCTTCCGCGCCCTGTATGCTCTCGACGACCCGGTCCAGCAGGTTTGCGTGTCCCACGAGCACGCGGAGCTCAAACTCTCTGTTCTTGCCCGTCGCAGCGCACGCCAGCAGCTTGGACCGTGCGCGGTTGGCCAGGATATACTGCTGGGATATCGACGTCAGCAGCGACGAATGTCTTTGTGCGTACATGTGTAGATGTAGATGTGTAGTGTAGATGACTGGTATGTAGACGTAGTTGCAAGACACCTTGGCGGGCGACCTGACGCGCTGCGGTTCAAATATATACAATGTGCTTGTCAATGCTGAGTAACGGGTGCGTGTGTTCGGCCGCTGAGCCATTTGTCATTGCTCATCCGCGATGCTTTGCGCGACGCGGCCCGTATAGACACGGACCGTGGACACGGGCCGTGGGCGGCGGACGGCGGGTGCGAGCGGGCTCCACCGGCCGCATGCCAGTTTGCGCTTCCGTGGCCGAGGCATATAGCCGTCAATGCCCCGGAGCGAGGGTGGGTCCCGGTGCCGGGACCCGCCCGCGGGATGGTACTGAAAGGGCGGTGTGGGCTGGGTTGCCCGCGGAAGCACGGGGCGGACTGGTAGAGCGTGGGTTGCAAACAGGCGTACGGAGCCGCAACGGAGAAGCAGCGGAGCAGCAGCGGAGGGGCGGCGATAGGCGGACAAAGAGAGGACGGGGGAAGGCGGGTATTAGTCATGGGGGTGTGGGTGGGGGGACGGCGGCGATGACGAGGACGAGGATGGGGACGATGACAATGACAAATGGCCGGGTGTGGAGGGTGTGTGGGTTGGGGTGCTAGGGTGTTGGGGTGTACGTAAGGGTGTGTGGGTTCGTGTAGGGGTCGTTGTGTACGTAGAGATGTGTGGGTTTTGTGATGTGTCGTTCTGTACGTGAGGGTGTGTGGGTTCGGGGTGTCACGTGCCTGCGACTGGTTTCGTGCGCAGCGACCTCCCCCCGTCACGCATCGCCCGCCCGGCAGAGCACAACCAAGAAGACCAAGCCGCGACTCACTCCGCTGCGGGCTACTCCTCCGCCATACCCATCTGCCCACCCCATGCACGACGCTTCGACGCAGGACAGCGCTGCGCGCTCGATCCTCGACCAGGTCGACCATTACCTGAACGAACGGGACTTTTACGCCACGCATGCGGCGCACGCGGTCGACCGCGTGCGTGACGACGCGACGCCGGAACACCAGCACGAGGATGGGTGCGTCGTTCCAACGACAACGTCCGCGACAACGTCCACGTCGCGTCACGCGACTCTGTCGCCTACGAACCCGCCCTGGGGCATGCCCGAGGGCATGCCTGACCCGTTGCACGGCCACGACCGCGAACTCGAGTTCCAGCTGGAGTTCGACCTGCTCGACGCCCACCACGATCCGCCCCACGGCGTTCACGTCGACAACGGCGCGTTCGGGGCCGGTGTCGCGTTCTCGCCCGCCGTGTCTCCCATGGTGGTCCCTGCCTTCCCCTCCAAGACCGCGACGCCGTACGTGCTTCCCGGTGTACCGCATTCGTTGTCGTCGTCGTCGTCGCGCACCGACGCACATCGGCAATTTTCCCCGCTCACGTCGCCCGCGCTCACTGCGTCGGACAAGTCGCTCGCGGGCGGCTCCTCATACCAGCGGTCCCTCAGTTACTGGGGGTCCAACGGCAAAGGACAAGACGACGCCCTACCGCCGCCCTCGCAGACCCATTCTTCCCGTTATTCGTCCTCGTCGTCCAGGGGCAAACGTACCCCGCTCTCGACCCCGGCCCTCACCGCCACGACGTCCGCGACGTCAACGGGCACCGCCGCGTCGTCAACGGCGTCGCGTGTCGTTAAACAAAGCCCGCAGATTTCGTCACACCGCAAATCCCTTTCCACCAAAATCAAAACCAACTGGGACGACATGTTTGCACTGCCGGCCAGCAGCATCCCGCCCGAACGTGCCCGTTCGTCGTCTGCGTCCTCGAGCGGCGCGTCCAATCCGGACGCACCACCAGACCCGGATGAATTGCGCGTCGCGCCCTCCGCAGTCATGGCCACATTCCCCAAAGTCATTCTGCCGTCCAACTTCAGCACCAAACGGTCCGCGTCGCCCTCGCACGAGGACCGGAATGTGCTACTCGCTACTGATTCTCCCGTGATAAGACCCAAGCACCCGTCCGCCCATTTGTCACGCAATGCCAGCGCTGGCTCCATCCACACTCGCGCTACGCCCGAGCTAAAGCCAACGCCGCGTGCCAGTAAGCCCCCTGTCGCAGACGCCGGCTGGGACGAAGACGACCACACCAAAAAGGAGATCCACAAAGCCGCAGAGCAAGGTCGTAGAAACCGGCTTAACGTGGCGCTCCTGGAATTGCATTCGCTCATACCGAACGAGTTCAAAGAATCCGTCTCGATTCCTTCCAAGGCGACCACCGTCGAGCTTGCGTGCAAATACATCCGGCATCTGACGGGCAAGCCCGACGACGACGACCCATAACTGGCGCCTGTTCTTCGGCTGACATGCGTTCTCCCAGCTAATAATCCGTACATAATTCCCACCCCGGCGCCCTAATAATAATGATTTTACAGCAATTCCGCACGGTCGACGCCCCGGCAACGCCGCGGCAACGCCTTAACGGTGCTGTCCAACGTTGGCGATGCGATGCAATGCGATGCGATGCCCTTCTCTGCCAGTAGAAACGAGCTCCAGGGTCCCTCAAGATCACGTGACCTCAACCTCTCCCGTCCACGGCGACATCCATATTCCGCTTATGTAACATCTACTATCTCCGCTTCCGTTCCGGCTTCCGCTCTTCGGGTGCTGCCGCCGGGTTTGTTACGTACATAGCGATTCGTGCACGGTGACTTTCGAGTTTCGTTAAATTCGCAAGCCATTTCCTATCGTTTTCTACGATCCAATCATAGCGCGCGGAAACAAGGCCCTTCTACTCGCAACGGAACCACGGCTCAACAGAGGCAGACGGAGGTGAAAATAGGCGAGGAAGAAAAGCATGGTTTTCGTCCAGCGTGATATTCAATTTGCAAGAAAAACGTCTAGCGATTGGTCGCGAGTTTTGGACCGATATATGACAACAGGGCGTGTCGATAGATACTCAAAGCAAGACTTAGGGAACGTTAGCGTTAGATATTCGCACCAGTTGGATAAGACCAGTTTGACCGATAATTGGTTTTGTTTGCCGGTTTAAAGAACAGAAACATACACATATACAATGATCAGCGCTATCGCGGAATATCTAGAGGACTTGAAAGAGGCGTTTGTTCCTACAGTAGCCAGAGCGGAAGAGGTATGTGCAAGAATTGCGTGACGAGAGTTTACTGGAGGCTTTGAAGTGGCCGGTGACTGACAGGTCTAGGGCCTTGTGCGGAGTTTATAACGCTCTGAGTTTGGATCCGAACCTAAATCACTGCTGCGAACGCAGTTGCGAACCCAGACCATAATACTAACTACAGTTCCACAGGACGAGGACTCCGAAGAGCCTGAGGCCAAAGACGCCGCCGGAGACGACGACGAGGATGAGGACGATGAAGATGAAGACGACGACGAGGACGAAGACGAAGAAGAAGAAGAGGAACAGGTTGACCAATTCACCGCTCTCAGAGAAGAGTGCAAAAACACGGAGGAGGGAAAGCCCCTGGTGCATCACTACATGGAATGTGTCGAAAGAGTGCAAAAGGCGCAGGAGGAGCCCGGTTACGCCGATGCGGAATACAAGGAGGACTGCGTAGAGGAGTTCTTCCACTTGCAACATTACGTCGACAACTGTGCCGCTCCAAAACTGTTCGGCAAGCTCAAGTAAGTGTGCATACGCTGACATTACAGGTGCCTGTCTCCAAAACATATTTATCTGTTTCGAAACCCCGAATCACCTAATCTATAGTATTCAGACGAGGAAAATAAACGTGAAAATACATTCTTGACGCATGTGGTCTTAACCAAGAAATTCTCAATGGGTCCCGATGACGGGATCTGAGGCTTCTAGCTGGGTATACTTCAGTTCTCTTGAGAAGCTTGTCCGTTCGATGCCCAAATATGTGACTGCCCCGGATTGAATACACCCATACACGTTTTGAAATATTTTCTCCACGAAACCACCCATACATTTGTGTAAACCTGGATTCGTTTTCTTTGCCGAACATTATTCGAAGCTTTTCTCGGGCATTACGCAAAATTGCCTAGCAATGCTGTGTCGTTGTATCGCTGAGTACGGTGGCAAGCTGTCTCTACGGCTCTGGGTCTCATCCTATACTTGAAATATTGGGTTACCAACACGCAAGTAACTACGCCTAAGTGAAGTGTAGATCAACTAAACAAGTACGTATCCGAGGTGGTAATATCGGCAGGGAATCGCTAGGACAAATGACAGCCGAGGGGCGTTAAGAGGACAGGGCGGGTCCTGGGGAACAGCCGGCGCTGTAATGGCTCGAGCAAGTTGAGTTCGCAATGTGGAATGCAAGACAGTGAAGAGCTCCAGAAAATGATCGAAATCCATACGTTGAAGAGGTAGACTTAAGTCATGCTGGCTCATCAAGTGCTGCATACGGTCCGACGCTGTCGCCTGCTCATAAATCTCGAATCTAAAGGTGATTGCTCGCGTGTTATATGGCTAGTCGATCCCACTTCCTGCCGTTAATGATATTGTCGGAAAAACGACGCAAACTTTCCGGTATCTTATTCTACCCCAGACAGCTACTAACAACATATCACTAGAAATGTCCAAGTCCAAGAACCATACCGCTCACAACCAGTCGAGAAAGGCTCACAGAAACGGTATCAAGAAGCCAAAGACCTACAAGTACCCTTCCTTGAAGGGTGTGGACCCAAAGTTCAGAAGAAACCACAAGCACGCCTTGCACGGCACTGCCAAAGCTTTGGCTGCTCAACGCGCTGAGAAGAAATGATCAGCTTGTGACTGGGTCTTTTGATCTCATGCGCAGAGGCTAAGGTGGTTTAGATCGAGAATTGCACATCGCATTCGGATTAATCGCTGGTTGATGTGTAGACCTTTATCTAAGTGAAATACACAATACTTTCATCAGAAACTGTTTCTTTTGTTCAAATTTGCCACTGAGCGGTTGATAAAGGCTTCGGCTATATGGCCTCGAAGCCTCAACCGTCGATGTATTAGTGAGCCCGCAATCTGGCTCTCTTAGAGTCTCTTCGCGTCTACTAGCGCTGAGGACGGATCCGGTATGGTTGGGTCACGAGATCAGTCTCTTCCCACGAATTGTTCGTCATTTTGTATTGTCACTTTTGACGGCTTGCGTGTGCCCGAAGCTCCCCACGAGCCATTGGGCAAATTCCGAATTACAGGTAACCTACACCATCAATAGCTCAGCATTTGCAATGGATTCGTTGCAAATACGTTGCTCTCTTTCGTTGCTATCTTTGTAAAAACGATTTGAATCTCAAGCATTATTGACGATTCTAATCTCGTCTCCGGTAATCTACGCTTACATAATCGTCTCGTCAAGCGCAGGCGACGACGCTGGCGACGACGCTGGTGCAGACACGAGCACAAGAAACACAAAGAGTGATATTTGAATGACATTTGATTGAAATTTAAATAAGAGTATACCATTTTTGAGCTTCGTGGTTTTATATCAGCACATTTCTCAAAGAAACCTCTTCCTTTTTACAGATCTTGTCGTTCATCTGTTCTTTGCAAAATGACTGCCGCTGCTGAAAGTGGCAGTGATCCGGCGTCCACATCGATTCCTTCCAAAAGAGTGTACATTTCGAACTTGAGTTTCAATGCCACAGAAGAAGAGCTTAGAGAACTTTTGGCCAATTTTAAACTTGTTTCGGTCCTGATTCCTAGTCAGACTGTTCGAGGGTTTAGAAGCAGCAGCGTCAGACCGCTCGGTATAGGGTATGCGGATTTTGCCAGTGCGGAGGAGGCAGGAAAAGCGATCGAAGAGCTCAACGGAATTCAATTCAAGGATCGGACGCTGAGACTCAAACCGTACGTGCCGTACAGCCCTCGTGCACCAAACAAGAAACCTCAGAAGAGCAAAGTCGGTGGTTCAAAATTGAAAAAGAACAGCAGCAAAATTTTGGAACATGAAAGCTGTAACGAGGGCGAATGCTTAGTTGCCGAACCACCTTCAGCTCTTGTTCCGGCTGGGACCTCCGTGTTCGAGCAAGAACACCCAGAACCTCTTTCGGAGGATACCGTGTATTGCGCATATCTTCCAAGCAACGTCACTGACATTGATCTGCGAGAATTTTTCAAAGATTACAAGCCCCAGGACATCTACGTTTTCAGAAATAGCGGTTCGAGGCGCGGCCTTTATTTCCACCGTCGTTTCACCGCGGCTTTGGTTACACTAGGCAAGCCCGAGGCCTTGAAAGATTGCATTGAACAACTAAGCAAAACCAAGTCTTTGGGCAAAAAGAAGATCATATTAAGACCTGCGCGATTGTCTAAAATTCAAGAAGTCCAGCAAGCCGCTGCCCGGAAACTTGCCGCGGAGCGAGCCAAGACTGAGTTGGAACTTTTGGAAGCTGAGACTACAAGAGTTGAGATTCCAGCTACAGAACAGGTCTGAATGCATTCTGCGCCAGTCACCCTTGCTATTTTAGAACAGAACAAAACTGATGTGCTCTTTGACACGATGCGTTTCGATGACAGTTTCGTGCGATAGTGACTAGTAGCACCTCGGACTTTACACTGGTAAAGCTCTTTGCATAACAGAACATCGCAAATAGACTTGGGAACCATCCTTTCGCTATAATTGAGATTCGCGTCTCTGACAGGTCTATGTAGACGTATGACAATATGTACGTATAGTGATATTTTAGCCTCGTCTTGCCGCGTCTTGTACCAGGAATTTAAGATCCTATTGCGAACTCTTTGTCGCGCTTTATAGAGAAATAAGCTGAGGTTTTTCATTTTCAAACAACCTGCGAGTAAGGGTATTATCTCTGCGGTTTTTGCTTTGTAAGGTAGTTTATAAATATGGGCGAAACCATCAATTTGTAGGCCTTTGAAAGTCAACTGTCAAAATAAAATATAAAAAAATGCGACCGAACATGCGCAGAAGACACTCAACCTACAAGATTAAAGGATGAATAAAAGAATGACTGGATCACCAAGAATCCTAACTCTTGTAAATTTCGCATTCAACACATACCACCCTTTGTAACATTTGACAACTTGAACAGGTAGTCTCAACGCCGAGAGGCCAGCTGATTGAGAAAAATTGTCTGGCATGAATGCCCTCGCTCTTTTAAGCCATTTGAATAATAAATGTAACACAATACACCTAATCTAACTCAGGAACAACGCTCGAGCGTTATAGCTTAGACGGAACCTTTGGAAATAACCTCTGATGTAAAGCAGGGAAACAAAAATTAGTCAAACGCCCAAACACCAAATACCAAACACAATTAAAAAAGATTGCAAAATAAACCCATACATCATAAAAATGTAGGGTTCCAAAAAAAAAGGCTTGATTGAGTCGTATGGGTAACGACAAACCCAATGTAATCCAAGTGGTGCTTCCCAGCGCGAGCAACTTGGCAGAGGCTGACGCAGCCCTGCCTAGCGTCCTGCTAGGGACCGCCGGTGGGATCCGGCCGGAGTGGGATGCCCTGCCTCGTCAGTCGTCCTGGCAGGGGGTCTCGGGCCCAGGCAGCAAGAGAGTCCTTGGTGGAGATGCTGCCCAGACTCAGCGTGTATCGTTGCATCGCCAATACCCAAAATTTTTGAAAGTGGTTAAGGAATAGCTCTTCAGTTGAGAAGCCTAGAAGATCAGACAAGCCAGAAATCAGTGAACAATGGGTATGTGAGCGTGGTTAAATGAAATAAAGGGCCTTCTAATCGAAAAGAGATAGTTAAGTTGTCATCAATTTTGAGTGGGACACTGAAATGGATGTTAGATTTTGCAAAATAGCTGTGGAGAATAACTATGGGGTGGACAGCTTTGAGAACAGATAGTGATACCGCAAGACGTGGGATTTCAATCCACCGGGAATGTACTCGAAGTGTTTTAAGATTGCGACGTCTCTAGAAGAAATTGGACCTGTAAATGCGAAAAATTCGCAACATTTAGAGAATGAAGCCACTAACAACTTTTTACAGGTAGAGTTATTCGTAACCAAAGAAAGGGTGCTGGTTCTATCTTCACCTCCCACACCAGGTTGAGACAAGGCGCTGCCAAGTTGAGAACCTTGGACTATGCTGAACGTCACGGTTACATCCGTGGTGTCGTCAAGCAGATTGTCCACGACGCTGGTAGAGGTGCCCCATTGGCCAAGGTTGTTTTCCGCGACCCATACAAATACAAGTTGCGTGAAGAAATCTTCATTGCCAACGAAGGTGTCCACACCGGTCAATTCATTTACGCCGGTAAGAAGGCTACTTTGAACGTTGGTAACATCTTGCCATTGGGCTCTGTTCCAGAAGGTACCATTGTCTCCAACGTCGAGGAGAAGCCAGGTGACAGAGGTGCTTTGGCTAGAGCTTCTGGTAACTACGTTATCATCATTGGTCACAACCCAGACGAAAACAAGACCAGAGTCAGACTTCCTTCCGGTGCTAAGAAGATCATCTCTTCTGACGCCAGAGGTGTCATCGGTGTTGTTGCCGGTGGTGGTAGAGTTGACAAGCCATTGTTGAAGGCCGGCCGTGCCTTCCACAAGTACAAGGTTAAGAGAAACTCTTGGCCAAAGACCCGTGGTGTTGCCATGAACCCTGTGGATCACCCTCACGGTGGTGGTAACCATCAACACATTGGTAAGGCTTCTACCATTTCCAGAGGTGCTGTCGCTGGTCAAAAGGCTGGTTTGATTGCTGCCAGAAGAACCGGTTTGTTGCGTGGTTCTCAAAAGACCCAAGATTAAGTTACGTAGAATGGTAATGGTTTTGTCATTTTGTATCTAAAGGTCCTCCGAAAAAGCTAATCAATACGTTATCACATTACTGACCTGAGTACATAAACTTGAAGCTGGGCTTGATTCAATGCTTCGAGCTAGGCTCGATGAGCCGTACTCCAGTATATCTCGATAAGTACCTGAAGGAACTGGCTCCCTTACGTACAAGATTACGTGGAATCTGAGAAACGCGAAAGGTAAATAACCTGAAGGAAACGTCTTTTGACGACCAAGACCAGTGTCTAGAAGGCCTCAATCAATCGGCAAATCACGAGTCGAAGGAGTTTGTGACTTACTTCAACATATTCGGCCAGACTTTTCTGGCTTAGGGTTGTTAGTCAGACGATAATGAAGGTTGAAGAACTGATCATCGATGGGTTCAAATCCTACGCTACACGGACGGTGATCTCGGACTGGGATCCACAGTTTAATGCAATTACTGGTCTTAATGGTTCTGGGAAGTCGAATATTTTAGACTCGATATGTTTTGTACTGGGAATATCTTCGATGGCGACCGTAAGAGCGTCCAATTTACAAGATTTGATCTATAAAAGAGGGCAAGCAGGTGTAACAAAAGCTAGTGTGACGATAGTTTTCGACAATTCTGATAAGACCAATTCACCGATAGGGTTTGAAACTTATCCTAAAATCTCAGTTACGCGACAAATCGTGTTAGGCGGCACTAGCAAATATTTGATTAATGGTCATCGAGCCCAGCAACAGACTGTACTTCATCTGTTCCAATCCGTTCAACTGAATATCAATAATCCAAATTTTTTAATCATGCAGGGCAAAATTACTAAAGTGCTAAACATGAAGCCCTCCGAGATTCTGTCACTTATCGAGGAAGCGGCAGGCACAAAGATGTTTGAGGACCGGCGGGAAAAGGCAGAACGTACCATGGCAAAGAAAGAAACGAAATTGCAAGAAATAACTAGCTTGCTGCAAGAAGAAGTGGAACCCAAACTTCAAAAGCTACGCAATGAAAAGCAGATATTTTTGGACTTTCAAGAAACCCAAGTTGAACTCGAGAAAATGTTAAGGGTGGTAAACGCCGTGACGTTCAGTTCTTTGTCTGACAGGAAAACTAACATTGAAACAAGTTTAAAGCGAAACCATGCACGTTCTAGTGAGCTCAATTCTATAATCGCAAGGCTCAAAGAGGAACTAGCCACTCTCAAAGAGGATATCGAAGCAACACGCAAGCAGAAGCAAAGCGAATTGAAAAAAGATGGCAGACTCAACCAACTGGAGTCACAGGATACTCATTTAACTAACGAGTGTTCGCGACTGAGCACCACCCTAGGAATCACGGAAGAAAGTCTCCAGGAAGAATCTGCGGAATTGCAACGATTCGTTGACTCGGTAAATCAAATGAGATCGCTTCTAAATGAGAAAACCAATCAAGTTCAAAAAACTCAAAAAGACTATGAAGAAAGGAACGCCTCCTTAGATGAGCTCAAAGGCCAGCTAAAAGCAAAGGATGAACTGCTTTCTACATTGACAACTGGCATTTCTTCTACAGGAGATGCAAACAATGGATACGAAGCTCAACATTCGATACTCACAGGAAAACTCAATGATATCAAAGTGGCAATTCAAAGTGATGAGATGAAGATCGACATTTTGACAAAAGAGCTAAAAGCTAACGAACCTAAACTGGAGCAGGCTACCGAAGAAAACAAAAAGCTGCAACGCGCCATAGAAGCACATAAGGAAAAGTGTTCTCATTTTACAAAGCAACTCAGCGAATTGGGCTTGAAGCCGGAAATTTTGAACGAGCTTAAAAGGGAGGAACATGACCTAAAAAATGAAATCTACAGTACATCACTTGAGATGGATGCTTTGCAACGCACCGTGGCAAACCTTGACTTTTCGTATTCCAAACCGAATTCAAACTTTAATCCTAAGTCTGTTAAAGGAGTCGCCGCTCAGCTTTTCACATTGAAAAGCGAACATATGAATAGTGCCACCGCTCTTCAAGTGTGTGCGGGTGGGCGCTTATTCAACATTGTAGTCGATAATGAAATTACCGCGTCACAACTTTTAGAAAAGGGAAAGCTTCGCAAAAGAGTGACAATAATTCCCCTTAACAAAATATCAGCAAGGCGGCTACAAGAAAGCACAGTAGCTTTTGCTAAAAAAGTGGCTCCCAATAGTGTAGAATTGGCCCTAGATCTGATTGGTTTCGAAGGAGAAGTGACGAAGGCCATGGAGTTTATTTTTGGTACAAGTCTTATTTGCATGGATGCCGAAGCCGCCAAAAAAGTCACATTCCACCCTCAAATTCGAACTAGAAGCATTACTTTGCAAGGCGATGTTTACGACCCCGAGGGTACCCTATCTGGCGGATCTCGCAATAATAGCAGCTCCATCCTTCTCGATATACAAAAATACAATAACGTTGCTCAACGCAAAATGAAGTTGGAACTAAGATTATCTGAGATAAATCGTCAGCTTAAGGAATATGAAGCTATATTGAGCCGAACCAAGAATCTTCAAAATGAATTAAGCATGGAGGAGCACAAACAGAGAATGGCCGAGCGGAGTTTGTTAAACAATGAATCCACCGAAATCTTACAAAGGCATGCTGAAATGAAAAACGAGATTAGCCAATGTGAAGACGGTATCAAAAGGAACTGCATTAATGCGGAGAGTCTCGAACTCTCAGTTTCAAATATCTTGAGAGATAAAGAAGAATTTAGCAGGGATAAAGGATCCAAGCTTGAGGAGATAAATCGGGAAATAAAGGATCTTACAAGGAGAATTGAAAAAGAACAAGATGAACTTGAAAAGCAGTATGACTCTTATCAAGGTCTGCAACTCGAAGCGGATCAGCTCAATGTTGATATTGCCAGTTCAGAAGAAAAGATCAAAGAGGTTCAAAAATCTCTTACGTCTTCTGAAGAGAAGCGAGCAATAGAGAGCTCATTGCTCAGCGAGGCACAACATCGTCTGAAACAAACCAGGGAAGATCTTTTGGAGGAGCGCAGTAGGATCATGGTCATCGATGAAGAATTGAGAGAGCTAGAAAAGCTAAATTTGGACAAGAAGCAGATTTTAAGCGAGTCTGAGATGGAATTTAAGCATGTTACAGGAGAGCTGCAAAAAGTTCGACAAAACACCACCTTTATTGATGACAAGCTAAAGGAATTACTAGAAGAGAATGATTGGTTGGCGGACGATGGAATTGTCTCAAGCATAGTGAAACAGCAACAAAATACTGACATGGAGGAGCTTCGTCATCGCAAGGAAAATCTTGAAGAGAAGTTTCAAACTTTACGACGTAAAGTGAACCCAAATATTGTCAGTATGATAGAAAATGTCGAAAAGAAGGAGTCTGCTTTAAGAACAATGATCGCAACCATCCTCAAAGACAAGAAGAAAATTCAGGACACAATATTCAAGCTCAATGATTACAAACGTGAAACACTGATCAAAACATGGGAGAAAGTAAGCGCAGATTTTGGTCTCATCTTTGGAGATCTTCTACCAAATTCTTTTGCCAAGCTTGTACCCTCTGAAGGCAAAGATATCACGGAGGGTCTTGAAGTAAAAGTACGTCTGGGCACGATGTGGAAAGAAAGTCTTGTTGAGCTTTCGGGTGGACAAAGATCTCTGATTGCCCTTTCTCTCATCCTGGCACTGCTGCAATTCAAACCCGCACCAATGTATATTTTGGACGAAGTAGACGCTGCTTTGGATTTGAGTCACACTCAAAATATCGGACATTTGATAAAGACAAGATTCAACGGCTCCCAATTCATCGTTGTGTCTCTGAAGGAAGGTATGTTCACCAACGCCAACAGAGTTTTCAAAACGAGATTTCAAGACGGCACTTCTGTCGTTAACGCTCTATAGTTCGCTTTCAATTCAAGTCAAAGAGACGTTTAAAAGTAGAGGCATCACATAGGCACGAGATAAACTAATAAACCTCGAGAATATATCTGGCTGCTTCTTTGAGTTCTTCAATTTCAGCGGCAAGATCAAGCTTGAGTCCTTTTTTTTCAGCATTGGCAGAAATAATATCTTGCAAGGCGCTTGTTATATCGGGAACAGGCCATGTTGGTCCACACAAGTAGAAAGAGCCCTCTTTTTCCATCATAGCGCTTTCTAGTATTTCTAGACTTTCTCTGAGTCTGTCCTGAATGTAAATCTTTTTTGGCTGATCTCTGGAAAATGCAGCGCCGATATGCGTAATGATGCCGGCATCCTTATAAGCTTCCCACAGCTCGCCATATAAATATTCTTGTTTCTTATGTCTAGAGCCCAGAAAGAGGTAAACTTCTCCAATTTCCATGCCCTGCTCTTTCTGCCATAGCTTCTCTTCAACAATGGCTTTGAATGGGGCCAGACCGGTTCCAAGACCGCTCATGATGACCGGTTGTTCTGGCCTTGGTGGTAACTTCATGACAGAGGGCTTCACGCTGACAACGAGTTCCGAGCCAACACTAAGTTCAGAGATATATTTAGATGATTGACCATATCTCTTTCTTCCCTTGTTATCAACCCAGTCGACGACGACGATCAGCAAGTGAATCTCGTTTGGATGCATACGTTGCGATGAAGCTATGGAATATTCTCTTCTTTTCAATGGAGCGATAATTTGGACCAAGTCAGCGAGAGATGGGCGGACAGATGGAAATAGCTCAAGGACATCGGCGTAGGTGTAATATTCAACGTCTTGATAACGCTTCAAGTCCACAGCACCAGCAGGAGAAATCAAATCTTGCAACTTTTTCTTTTCATCCTCATCGGAGGCAAAATCAATTAAAGATTCATAAAACCTCTTTGGAGGTTTTCCGAATAGGTCCAAATTTTCAATGAAGGCTTGAAGAGCGGTTCTGTGTTCCAAAATTTTGTGGTTATCTTTATTTGGTACAACAATCACCTCATTATCATCAATACCGTAAAACTCAAAAAAGTCCTTCACTTGCGCTTCATTGTTTCTTGCGTGAATACCAAGGGCTTCACCAATACCGTAGGTCATGCCAGTGCCAGAGATATCAAATTCGACGTGGAAAATATATCTATCGTAATCCTCAGGAGTCAGACGCCTATTCTCTTTGACCTTGACAACGTAGTTTTTGACAGGCAAGTCGGGTCTCAATTCATTCGCAGTGTCGTAAGCTTCAGAGAATGTCAAGCTTTTGGCAATTTCCAGATAGCCCGTGCTTCTAACCTCAGGTACCTCTTCGATGGCTCTTGGATTAGGCTTGAAAGAGTTTTCGACAACGATTGTTTCAAGTTGAGTACCATTTTCTTCCTTCTTTCCGGAACTACTATCAGTAAAGTTTTTAAAACTATCGCTGAGCTTCTTCCCGTCCGCTTCAATGAGTCCTTCATCAAAGGCATTCGCAATGGTGTCAGAAAGAACAGCAGCTAACAGCTCAATGTCAGAACCTGCAGAATTCCAGATGCGTCTGACGCTGTCAGCGATAGACAAGTTGTAAGCGTATTTCCAAAAAGCAGCCTGCATCACAAACGACATGGTTCTCCCTTTTGTCTCTTCCTTGTCTCCAATAGTGGCCGAATCTAGAAAGACCACCTTGAGATCTCTCTGAACTATGGTTTCAATGACAGGGAAAGGAATCTTCAGTTCATCGACAAGGAACTCGGTAGATGAGATATCCTCCTCCTTCAAAGAAAACCCACTGACTATAACGAGAGTCCCTAAATCTTTGATCGACCTTGCAGCATTGAAATGCATCAAAACGTCCGCCTCGACTATTGCCAAGGCGGCTTCTTCTACGTTATCAAGCAACACAGGGGAAGTCGAAGGATACAAAGAAATTTGAGCCTGATACAATCCGGCACACGTTAGGTTGTCAAATTTTGTCCGCAAAGTCACTTCTTTTCCATCTTCTAAAGAAAGAGCGTGCGCTAGTCTGGCTGCGACATCAATGTTGGGACTGTTGTCAGCACTCCAGAACAAAAAATCCTCATTATTGCTCGAGCCTGTTTTAACGTGTGGCAAGAAAGAGGTGACAACACTGTTAAGGGCTTTCTGCGACCAAGCGAAGTCGGGAGAGTATATAAACTCCAAGACTTTTAAATTTCTCTTGCCCTGGTAGAACAGGGCCGCCGAAACTTGTGACTTCAAGTATGAGGGTGAGAGACCGTCTGGTGATTGCCCAATCACGACCACAGTCTTGGTAGTAACAGGCAGTAAAGCAGCAAATTTTTCGGTGTCGAAAGGAAGTGGAATTCTAATGGCTATAGAGGCAATTTTTGAACCTCGAGTTGCATTTGCGAATTTACTGAAAAGTTGCGACTCCACAGTTCCAAATGCGACAAAAACAGTCTCGGCGTCCTCAGATCCCGACAATTCGAAGTTGTGCAGTCTATGGGGAGCAACCTCATTGAAAGCATCCAAAATCTGATCAAACGATGAATCTGTCGTTAAAGTGTGAGCCAACTTATCCAAGACGCCTGCAGATTGATCCCCAGAGATCTTCAAGACAGATTTTCCAAACGTGGCCGCATCGAACAGGTTAACGGCGCCTACGGTTTTCCCAAACTTAGCGAACGCGAGCGCCAGACATGCTGTGAGCCCGGCTTCCTGAGCCGAAAGAGGCGAGACAACGGGATAACCTAACTGAGAAGCCGTCTTTAGAGGCGTGATGTAGTCGTTGGAAAGCGTTCCCTTTGCTTCGTCGTAATCCAAGGCTCCCACGTTAAAAAGGAAACGGCCCGACTCCTTACCGGAATTTCGAAAACTCTCGGCAAAAAGCGGCACCCCATAGCCTGGCGTAATTATGCCCGACACGGATTTGGATCCCTTAGCGTACCCTAGTGGCGTCAGGCCCGCTCCTGATCTCAAATTTAGTTCCTTAAATTCAAGCTCTGATGCCTTTTCGGCCCATTTCTTAACAGCCCTATCCAGTAAATCCGGATCCGAAAACGTCTTGTAGCTGAAAATAGACTTTAAATTGTCGCACAGAACCGAGTTGATAGCTGTCACTGGCGAACTATACCCGCCGGCGTGCTTCCAATCGCCTGAAATTCCAAACGGATTACTCAAGAAGTCGATGCCCATTCCAGTTGATTTTCCGGCAAAAATGTTCAACTGAAGGCTGCTACCGACCAAATCTTAAGCTCTTGAAACCGATTCTCGAGGGGGGTCTTCTAAATCAATGGCTTCTGATTTAAATACCTCAATCCTTTACAGCACTTCAGGCATTCCAACATAGATTGGCATTGTCAATTATCCCACTTCCGAAAAGCCACATGTTATCTCAAAATCACGTGGTATTTGAATGTCACATGTCAGTCAAAAGGGGCACGTGATTCTGATAAAACATTGACGAGTTGAATCCATTCAGCCAGGTTGAAGATGGCGTTATTTTAGCTAGCGAGCTTATTTTGTTCTGGGATATTGCCTTAGTGTACTTCTTCGCTGTCGTCAGTAAGTTACATGCCCTCGCGTAATTGGTCCATGTGTAGTACAACGGTTCGCGCTTTCTCGCGCACTGTTAAATTCTTGTCGAATGATTTAAACTTCAGCAAGTCATAGATTCCTAGATTGACCAGTTTCAAACATCGTTCTAGACCGGCGTTTTTGACTTTAGGCGATGGAGCCATTCTGTACGGGCGGACAAACTCATCGGCGTCACCGCCGTCTCCCACAGACTGATTGGTAACAATTTCGTTTTTGTCTGCGTCATCGCTGGCATCGTCGTCCGCTATGTCATCGCCCGTCTGATAGTCCGCTTTATCAGGTTGTTCACCGGCGGGAGCGCCTTCTACTGTCAACGCCCCAGCATTGTGACGTGTAGAACCATAGTCAATCGGAGACCGCTGCGAGTACGCCGAGAAGGTCGAGTTCCAAATCAGGTTCGTCACTATCCACAGGCAGGCGATTTGCAGGTCAGCAAACGTAGCATCTCCGTCTTCACTTTCAGGCTCTTTGCTCAAGATTTCTTGAACAATATGCAAAAGATCGTCCTGTTCGATGATCAATTGCCTCTTGTTTTCATTTATTGCACTGATGTTGACCACAATGTATAGAACGCCCTCCAGAGTTTTGCGTTGATGTACATCACGATAGTCCAGCATCCGCGCTTTGTGGACCAAGAAATCGAACAGATACGTTGAGCGGATGTTGGAGGGCGAAGCTTCCAAGCACGAAGTGGAAGGCGCCGAATCGTCAAAGC
The DNA here is from genome assembly GCA_900074745.1 of Lachancea mirantina. NCBI lineage: Eukaryota > Fungi > Ascomycota > Saccharomycetes > Saccharomycetales > Saccharomycetaceae > Lachancea > Lachancea mirantina. Next base: position 391,367 of record LT598464.1, read on the forward strand.
TGCCTAGCAAGAGATTAACGATTTTTTTAGAATTGCAAGTCAAATTCCTTAGGAGTTGGAAACATTGCTCTTGGACCAGCCAATTGCTGTCGTTGACAAAATGCAGAATGACAGACAGTGGGATCTTACCGAGGAGTTCTAGTTTGTCCTTGTCCTGCGAGTTGTACATGAGATGTCGCAGAACCCACAGGGCGTTGGTTTTGATTTCCGACGAGGGGACATCTTCCAACAATGCCTCGCGCGCATCGGGTGTCCAGGGTATCTTGTTATTAAATAGGGGCTCACTCAAAACATCTCCAATCGCGTCGATGATTCCATTTGTGATGATATAGGACTGTAAGTTGGAAAATTCGACAACGAAATTCGACAATATCCCCAGAGCTGCACCCATTATGCCCACCTCGGCGCGAATAAGCGACAAACCCTTGAAATCTACGTGCTTGATGAGGTCGTAGACGACTCTGACTATATCAAGTAACAGTTCAGCTAATTTGTCTCTTTTGAGCGAAGTCCGTAACGCCGTTATACTCCGCGAAAATGATTTAAGTAGCAGCAACCATGACAGAGTTAGCTCACTATCGTGCAATGGCGGTAGATCGGACTCTGAAAGCGGCTCGTTCAGGTCCCCCTTGTATGACACAAACGCCCTGAGTAAAATAAGATGCGATTCGAGACCACGCTCAGCATGTAGTAAGATATTTTTATCTTCCAAAAGTAGTGTCCGGCATTTTTCGTCAAAGCTAGTCAAGCATGCACAGAGCCTAATAAACTTAGCCAGCACAGTGATCGAGCTCTGATTTTGCTGATCGAGAGAAAGACACTTTGACAACATGTAAACGATTCCATTCACCAAATCGGTTCTGTATAAGAAATCGGTAATGGGGTTGTTCAATGGTTCCGTTTCGTTGTAAATGTTGATCAAGCCAGTCAAAATCTCGAAAGGGTCAAACGAACAAGGAAGATTGTAATAGTTGAAAGTCTGAACGAGTGCAGGTATTATGAGGCGCAAAGATTGTCGCGGCAGAGTGTTGTTCGGCGATGTGAAGTAAGGATAGGTGAAGAACCTAAGCGCGGGGGCCTTCAAGCCTATATCGTCCGACTTTAGGAAACTCGTGACGAAAAGCACAAATTGACCCGATTTCCACAAATTTTCATCCCTGAGTTCCGGTGTGGTTACGTTTTCAAATATCCTTAGGTAAACGTGAACCCCGAGCGAAAAAAGCTCCTTGTCGAGTTGATCATAAATGATGACGGCTCGTGGTGCAGTCATGAAAGGCAATGCAGAGCAATTTTCGATGCCCTTGTTACTCAACGGGTTGTAAACTGGTGCGTGAATGCCCTTGCGAGCCACTTTTACGACATACTTGAACTCGAGCTGGTCGCTGTACTTGCGGAAAAGGTACAGGAGCAGCGCCTCGACAACAGGTTTCTGCTCCTGAAGCACATCAACCGCAGCTCGCAAGTACAATCTGAGCAGGCCTGCGATGATTTCGCGCGTGATAACGGACCCATTCCTCGACAAAAGCTTCTGGATCTGTTGCGCCAACAGACGCTCCGGAGCGCCTGCCAGCGACGCACCCTTCAGAACCTGTTTCACATACTCATTCGTTTCGTCGCGCTGCAGACAGGTGTTGATCAAAGCCAGCTTTTTGTACAATACCTCGTCATTCTCGCTCTCATCGATTCTGAAATTGGCGACTATGGACTCTGTAGCTCGCATGTAGACCTCCCAAAACTCACCCTGCAACTCCAAATGGATATTGAACAATGAAACTAAGGCGTCTAGCGCCTCCGGCAAACTTTCACGTCGGACCAGGGCCAAATCTACCAGTTTGTAGATCAACTCCTCATTACTCAAAAAAACGTCTATTTTAGCGAATTGATCACCCACGAGAGTCTCGTTGAAATTTCTAATATATTCATCACCAAATTTGCCATCTAGTTTAGCAGCTGCCGGCATATTTATGGGCTTTTGAAATCTTTTGAACCCTCCCTACTGCTTCAGAGATTTCAACCCTTCCGAGTGTCTTCTTGCTTCCCTTACCAGATGGACCAAAGTTCATGATGTTACTTCATACGAAGGCCTTTTTCATTTCAAGATCATCAATCTTTTGACGATGATCTAGAAGGTGAAGAATTAGAACACGAACAAGGCGAAGCCATCGCGTGGCGGAAATTGACAAAGTCTTCCTGATCAATAGCTTCTTCGTACGGACTTGAATAAACGGTGCGGCCTCGTAATGTCTTTGTAGGAAACCTGGGGCCTTAAAACCTCGTTTCATCAATTTTTTTTTCACGGCTAAACATCGTAATATCGGAAATTCTTTGTATTGAAGTCTCAAGACTGCTGAAACGAAAGGGTAGGAAAGAGCCGTTTTGAGACCTCGAGACGCGACAAATCTTGAAATATGGACTCGATAAAACAAGCGCTGGTATCGTTGGGTGAGCAGCCTCGCGTTGTGTCTGCGATGTCGTATGCGAGCGCGCTACTAGAGACAGCGTTGCAAAAGACCCAAACCAGTGAATTCCAGACCGCATGCACTGTCACAGCGGTCGGAGCATTGCTGCTGGCGGTTGCGTTGCGCAGAACTCCTAGAAGCAGAAAACGGGGCAGCCGGAAGCAGCGCGGTGGGCAAAGCTGCGCGCAGGGCGCCGCGTTGAAATCACGTCCAAAATTGAGCCTCAAAGAACAAATCGACGCCGTTTACGCGAAATACATGGACGAATACAAGACTGGATTGCACCAGTTACTGGAAAACTATGACCCTGCGCGCGAGAAGGACCAGTATCAGCGTAAGTATTACAACGAGATGTTGTTGAAGCTTCTGATTGAATTGGACGGCGTGGATCTCGTGGATCTGCCCGCTGAGGAGAAGGCGGCGTTGAAGGAGAAACGGAAGCAGACTATCAAAGAAATACAGTCTGAGTTGAAGAAATTGGACGCTCTTAAGGCCTGAAGGTCGTCGCATTTATAGAATTACGTGGACACCTTTACGCAACGGCAAGACACGTGAATTTCGACTTTTGGAAATCGTTCTAAAAACGCTTTTTCACTACAGAAACATGAAGTGCCACGAATTTCAACCACGCGGTACTAAGTAATCTGAAATCCGCACGTGTAAGTGTAATAAACCGAGGCAAAATCGTAACTGGAGTTCAACTCTTCGTGTTGCTACGCTCTGTCGTATGCTTGTCACTGACACTACCTATCAGGAACCCATCAAACGTACAAAACGATAATACTCATAGATACTCGTTTCCGTATAGAGGTACTTAAAGAGCAGTAGTCACTGGATACGATCGGCGACCATATCAATAAGCCTCATTACCATAGTTGATAACCAGTGATCATCAACAAGTTGCTCTCTGATGGTATGATATGGATCATCTATGGAGCGTACACACAATAGATGAATTGTAGCATTTGCAATGTACCCAGTTTTCTCCATGAAGTATCAATAGTGCTATGCTGGATACACTCATTCGTTCGATGTGCCAGCAGCGATGATCTATACTTTAGATTCCATAGCTGCTAGCATGCCCCACTAAGATCGGGCTTGCAACTTTATATAAACGTCTTTTGAGCTTTAACAGTAGCACTAGAATCCAAACGAGGGACCACTTCAAGCTCCAAAGGCGATATCTTGGATTCTCTTGGTCATCAGTAACGTTTTCCTTCCCGGTTTCTTGCAGATATATAATCCAAGACATCAGGTTGAGTACCACCACCAGACCACCACCAGTCGATAGCACCAGGATCTTGAAACATGTTTACTGGCATCGTGGAGCATATGGGCGTCGTGATAGACTACAAGGACTACGACGCATCTAAAAGTGGCGGCGGAGGTATCTCCGTGATGATCGGTGAGTCAGCACAGGTACTCTCGGACTGTCACATCGGGGACTCTATTGCGGTTAACGGCATTTGCTTGACCGTTACAGAATATGGACCCTCATGGTTTAAAGTTGGTGTGTCACCAGAAACCATTAGAAGAACCAACGTTGCTTCCTGGGTGCCCGGGTCGAAAGTGAACCTTGAAAGAGCTGTCGGCCAAGATGTCAGATTTGGAGGTCATTACGTCCAAGGTCATGTCGATACCACGGCAAAGATCGTTTCGTGTACTCCAGAAGACAACTCGCTAGTATTTGGGTTCCAATTGAGAGACAAAGAATACGAGAACTACATCGTGGAAAAGGGTTTTATCTGTATTGACGGTACGTCACTCACTATTACTAACGTGGACTCAAACGGAACATTCTACATTTCCATGATAAAACATACTCAGGAATGTGTCGTCATGCCGCTCAAGAAAGTTGGCGACTTGGTGAATATCGAAGTTGATCTTACAGGCAAAATCATCGAAAAACAAGTCTTTGCTCAGCTCGAACAACAATTAAACTCGGAAACTTCACCGCTTTCCAAACTAATTAGCAAGCTGATAGATGCGAAGTTGGCCAAAACCTCTACGTAGTCCAGGAAAATGCAAGCCTTTCCTTTCATCAATCGAATTCTACATATTGTACACGCTGTTAAACCCGTAAAAGCGAGCGACTTATGGCAACTGGAACAACAAAGAGACACCTTCGTCCCCTGCTGTGATCAGTTTTTTACCGTCTTCTGATAATACGAAATCCAAGACTCCCATGTTGTGGCCCAAGCAAACATGAACTTCTTGTCCATTCCTAGCGTCGTACTCATAAACTTTCCCATTGATGCACGAAGCGAAAAGAAAACACCCGTTTTCGGACTCGAATTTCAACTTTGTAACGGAATCCTCAAGAACAAACTTGTGACGCACTCTCCAGCTTTGCGTTTCGTAAAGCAAAACTTCACCCGAAACTAGACCAATGGCTAGCAACGGGAACTTGGGAGACCATGCAATGGATTCAATAGATGCGTCTAATTCGTCTTGTTCAGGCTTAAGCTCGATTACGGTGGAAAGTTGTAAGACGGCGCCGTTTTGACAGTTCACAATGGCCAAAACACCGTTATTCGCACCACATGCAATGACAGACGCAGATTTGGACGCTGGAGCGCGTGCAAGCGAAACCCAAGGCGCTTCAATACCTCTAAGCTCCGATTGTGATATCTTGAAGAGATTTTGGCCCGTAAAACAGTTCCAACCGACTATAGTACTATCGAGCGAGCACGTGACTAGAGTCACTGCCGTATCTCCCAATTCCACATCGACGAACTCACCCATCGTACAGTCTTGTTGATGCGCGAAACCGCTCATCAGTTGTTCCAAACTGCCCGAGTTCGAATTTATTTGATAACACCAAACGGACCCATCTACGGCACCAAAAGCGAATATACCGGCTACCGTGGGGTGAACCTTCAGCCATGTGACTTCTTCCACTTCATGTAACTCTGCACACTTATTCCATTGTTGGCCACCTTTGACAGCCTTATGTACCAGCACTTGTCCATTCATGTCGGCGGTGATCAAAAATTTGCCATCACAACTGAAATCACCAGCAATGACAGATTCAGAATGTGTTATCGTACCGGCAAATTTCGGAGGTTGTGAATGCGAAGTCCACAGATATGCAACGTTATCGCCACCGCCAGTACAGACGAGAGGCAGTTTAGGATGCTGAGATACCGTAAAAATCGAGTCTGAATGTTTGTCGAAATAAGTGTAAGAGTTGTTCGACATATCTATCTCAATTGGTTCTTCCGGGCCTTCTTCACCTTCATCTTCTTCATCATCGTCATCGTCCATTGGTGCTCCTGCGTTTTCGTCTACAACGTATTCTTGCTCAACTTCGTTGTTTTCAATGAATTCTTCTTGAACGTGATCATCTCCCACAGCGTGGACCTCTTCTGGAAAACCACTCATTCCAGTCTTAGATGCTAGAATCACCTGTCGACTTTGTGATGTTTGGTACTCTTATTACTAAGTAGCTCATCGCATTGATTTTCTTTAAAATTTTCAAATCCAAAAGAAATAAGGCCCTGACAGGGACACTTGAAAATCAATCATCCGTCGAGTATAAACACATCAATATCGAGAGATTACGGTTGAATTTGTTATTTTGCTTTGATTGTAATGATACTGGGTTAACTCAGAGATTGAGTTTTAAGTTCTAAAAATTCAACCTGGGCCACTTTAAGCGTTTTGCGTCCCGTGGGAATGAGCGCTTACCTGCTCTGCCAGCCTTCATCCCCATTCTGATTGTAAGGTCATTTCATTCATTAGAGAGACGTGGTTTCTTGTGTAGTATTCTTTTGTTCGGATGGTTTTTGAATTGTTTTTCGCTTCATGGTTAGACTTTCTTAGGCGTAACAATGGCCCCTCAACATCCAGCACCCTCGTGGTAAAATGCGACAAATGCATCAATTCATAACTCTAAGGTCACCATAGCGTCCTGGTGAATAATTCTCCAAGTCCTTGAGTGAACCAACTTCATCCGAGCTGCCAGCTGTATCTGCGGAAATACTTGTGCTTAGTTCTGCATTTCCGACAGAACCTGCGGTGGCGGTCAAGTTTGGAACGTAATTGTCATCTAGCGTGCCACTCCGTAGTCGATTGGCCTTTCTAGTAAAATAGCTTGTGACTGTATCGCTTCTGCTCGGTCTTGTGTTGGCATGTACTGGTTGTGCAGTTTGTCCGTGGAATTTGACTACGTCTTCCTTTCTTTCTCGCAGGGGTGCCAGTATATCATCGCTATTATATGCCTCATCACCAGGAATTTCACACATGAAATCTTCGTCAGACGCAGAAGAAGTTCGGTGTGGGATATGCCGGGTTTTGCCCAAATACTGATGGAATTCTTTGGTGTGATCGACTTTGGTCGACGTAGATACATGAGGACTGGGTGGCAAACTATCTTCTTCGGCGTCCTCGTCGGCAGTCTCCAGAGAAAGAAGTTTCTGCTTGGCTTTGCCGTGTTTAATACCAATTTGTTTCGAACTGGTTCTGATTCGAACTTTAATGTTCTGAGGCTGTTCCAAATTGTTCTTGTTCTTCAGTGCAAAGGGCAGATTTGGAGGCGGTTGTAAGAAGTTCGAGGTAGGGAAGTATTTCAATCGTAGTTCTTCCACATAACTTGAAACCAATCGTACATTTTTATCTGTTTGTGCTGTCGATGGGCTCGTCGAGTTGGAGATTACGGCCAGTTTTTCTATGCCACCGGTATGATCGCTTGAAGATGCTTGAGATGCAGTGTTCACTGGTTCTGGAGTTTGCATGTACAAAGAACTCGTAACAGGTGAACTTGGATCGGCAGTTAATGCCTGAGTATCTCTTTCCGCACCGAGTGGACTGAGATTAAGAGTTTGCCCTTGATCGACAGGCGGTGTACCTTCGCTGAAAGATACACTTTCGTCTTCAGTAAAACTCTCATTATCATTGAAGTAAAAATTGGGCTTCTCCTCGTTGACAACTCTGTACTGTCTGGGTTGCTCTTCAAAGAATCTGTCATCGTCGTCTTGATGTGTTAATCTTGTTTGTCCACGAATATGCTCAACGTCGTTGTCGAAGAATTCAAAAGGAGTTTGCTTTTGAACAGAGTGGGGGTTCTCGCCCTGACTGGGGAACCCAACGGTAGGTGAATACCCCAGTGGATTCTCGTAAAACTGACCTTCTATGCTTTTTTTATCAGGTTCTGTATTTGCTTTACCGGGAAATTGATACATCTGGGCGTTGTCTTGAGTTGCTACTACTGGGCTTTGTTGAATCGAATCGGAAATAGACTCAGCAAAATTTAAAGAGCCCACATCTGAAGTTAATCCGACTTCGTCTGTGTAAAGCCCATTCGCATCAGTGTGAACAGCGGCGGGTGGCTGGTCTGACACTTTGCCAAGCTGCAATGTAGCGTTCCTCTCATGTTCGTAGTCCTCGAGATCTTCCAATAACTGCTCGATTTCAGATTTGTTCCTTTTATGATGTGATTCATCCGCCATTGACTGAAATTTCACCTCAGCAGATTTTACAGTCGTACCGGTAAACAGCGCATCTCCACTTTTGAGTGTCGCGAGATTTAGATCAACGACTGGTGGTGGAGGCCTACGGGATAGATTTCTCTTAGGCATTTGAAATTCGGGACTGACTTCTTCTTGAGCGGGGTCTCTTTTCTTCAAACCACAATCTGGTGAAATGCGTTCATCTGCTGATACATACGGAGAGCTTGAGTCTACACTTGTGTCGTCATTACTCCCCACAAATGCTGAATTATTCAAAGGCGGAACATCTAATGGATTTCGTTTCCCACTTTTTGAAGCTGTAACTTTTGCTGGAGGTGAAGGTATTCCAAGGGAATACCGCTGCGAACCGGATACACCGTCAACCATGTTAGGTGTATGACTTGTGGTACCTGTTTTTGAGAAGTCACAGTTCATCAGTCTAAGGAATCGTGATGTATTCGCGTACGACATGATTCACGGCATCGACACCAGTATCAACTTCGTTCAGCTCCCATCCTTATTTAGTAGCTCCAGTAGCATCTGTAGCGCTTGAACTATATGCTCGCCAATACCTCCAATGCTGACAACCCGTGTCGTGTTTGGATGCGGAGACGACTTCACTTCGGTATATTTGGATGTGTTGAGGGAATCCAACCAAGGTCCAGCTTCGTGAACGTTGCTTAGGTTCAGGACAACGATATTGCAATTGGTGCTCGCTCTCATGCGATCCAGATTGTCGTAGAGCAGGTCCAGGTAAAACTGTCTCGGATACTTGATATACGTTTTGAGAATTTGATATGAGGATTTCGTTTTAACTAAATCCACTGAGGCCTTGATGGTGGCAATGCAATAGTGGTTAATCTGCTCTTGCGACAGAAATCCAGGGCTATTGCCTCGGTGAGACGTTGTGTCTCTTGGAATTGCGTTGGATGCATTTTGATTCGTTGTTCTTGCATGTTTTCTTTGATTTGGTTGATTGTCATGCGCGTTTCTGGCGGACGTGCCTTTGGCGTCAGCAAGAGCGGGAGTCTCGCTTTTCAATTCGGTTGACGTCAAATCTTGTGCAAACTTGTTGAGCGCTACTCTTGATTTCTCCAAAACGTCCGCATTGGTCTTGGCAACGTCCGATGTGTCGATGAGAAGTCCTTTGGCAATAAACGGGATCTCGTTGATCTTGACGGCGGCAAGACTACTTTTCTCCGCTAATTTCATACCGAAGAGCTCGCTTAAATGGCTGGGACACGATCGAAACCTTAACCGCTCGATTAGTTCCATCGTTGCTTGCATGAAGTCCAAAAGACCGAGACCAGAGACATAAACTTCCTTAAAATGAGCCACATCGGACACTTCCGAAACGTTGATCTGATAGTGGGCTCTGGCGCTATCGAGAACCGATTTCTTGGGCTTCATTGTCGACGTTTCTGGAGAAACGTCGCAACTCTTATACACGTAGAAAGAACCACGCAGATGCGCACCCTTGGGTACAGTCCAGTGGTCCTTAGAATCCCTGGCACACTGTCGGGAGCCGTTGTAAAATAAAAATGACAGCACGTATGCGCACTCCAAAGGATTAAAGTTTGAAAACGACAAGAAGGCTTGTTCGTGGTCTGGTGTTTTTCGAGTTTGCAGAACTCCGGTTTGTAGGCCCGAAAACTGGGTTTCATCTATAATATCTGCCAACGTGGCGCTCAGCGGAATAAACAGTTGTGCATTTCGAAGCGGGGTTCGTTTCTGGATTTTCCGAGTCAAACCGCGGTAAACGGTGGCAATTGACGCAGAATCTAACAGCCCGGGCCTTTGCAGCTTGTAATTGGGCTTCGTAATTTGGTTCTTAGGCTTCCTCTTGGGTGCCATTGTGCTTTTCAGGACTGCAATTATTCGAGCTAACCAAGTTCTGTTCTAGCGATGACTTGTGAAGATGATCAAAGGCTCCGTGAATAGCGATGTCGGCCAATGACCTCGTCGCCCATGTAGTAATAACTAGCGTTGTGGAACGGTTCTGTTAGTGATATGGATCGTATTTAGTCTACACGGCCATGCTTAATTTACAAGTGCATTGCGACACCAGAGTCTCCACTGGCTCTGTGCCCACTTCAGCTTTTAGATGTTGCTGCTGCGGTTTTCATCCGCTTGCTCTGCAAGCGCACGCTGGATGCTCAAAGAGCCTTGACCTCTTTGACCACGTCGTCAAATGCTTCTCTGTACTCTTCCTCTTTGGCCTTACCTTCCTTCTTCTTATTGCTGCCAGGAACGACGAAAACGACAGAGGTGGGTCTTTTGGTCGCGCCGGCGGACCCAAGGTCTTGTTTGGAAGGCACAAAGATGAATGGAACGCCTTGATCTTCGCAAAGCACCGGAAGGTGAGAAATCACGTCTGCTGGAGAAATGTCACCCGCGATGACGACAAGTCCCTTTTCACCTTTTCTCAACGCCTTGACCACTTCTTTGACACCTCGTTTCACGGTCTTGGCCTTGGAAGCCTTTTTCACAGTTTTCAACACTTTTTTATTTAACTTCTTAGATGCCAATGGTTGCGCGAACGGGAGCACGGCAGGCAATCTAGCGTCGTAGTTATCCTCGGACGTCGTCTTTTCTTTGGCCATTATGGGAATCTGTGGCAATCGAACTGGATCCTATCGGCTTCCTTGGCTTGATGATCTCGAAGTCCTTTCGGGGAAGCTCATCTCTTAGAATCTGAAAATTTTTCAGAGAGAGCCATTGACCTCAGAAAAAAGAAAACCGGCTAGCTACTCGTGGGAGGGGACTTTTATAATCGTGAAATGGAAAACATCGGCAAAGCTCGGTTATGGGGGCAATGGAGACAATGGAAGGGCCACAGTAACACGATTTGTCGTGAACTTTCGCGATGTACTCCAAATTTGGTACTGGAAGTAGAATCATATCGTTTTATACGGTATGAATATTACCTTCTGACACCAAGATCTCACAGCAGGCCTCGAGAGTATTTCCATAGCCCTTCCCGGTGTCAAGTCTTTCCGAGGCACTTTTCAAGTGAGTCTTCAGCGCATCGAGTGTTCGGTTGGCTCTCTGGAAATCATTCGTGGTCCGCGACTACAACGTAGACGGCTCATCTCTCTGTAGCGTCAAAGGCCCTGAGTGGAACATGATTGTCGTTCTATCAGACGCCCTGTACTTCCAGCATTGCCTTGAAAGTATTCTCACTGATGTGGTTGCGGCTCGCGGACGCTGCAGCGTGCCGCGTTCAGTCGCATGTTATCTAAAGTAACGCGAATGACATGAATTTTACGCGTACGAGGAAAAAAACCCAAATTTACGCGTCGCATCCCAGGTAAACCAGTATATAACCATGGCGTCCTCATCAACATAGGTTTGACGCTCTAGTTGCCTAATCTTTGCATCGAAGCTACCAAGAATGAGTGCACAAGAGACTTCCAGTTCGAAACATCAGAAGCTCAGCAATTCGCTTAAAATATTGTGCCGTTCTTCTGACGCCACTGTACCCACCAAAGGATCTGCTACTGCAGCAGGCTACGATATATATGCGTCCAAACCAACTACGATACCGGGTAGAGGTCAGGGACTTGTCTCAACGGACATTTCGTTCACGGTGCCCGTGGGCACCTATGGCAGAATCGCCCCTAGATCTGGACTGGCGGTTAAGCATGGTATTAACACAGGTGCAGGTGTCATTGACAGAGATTACACCGGAGAAGTGAAAATCATGCTTTTCAATCATTCCGAGAAGGATTTTGAGGTTCAGAAGGGCGAACGAGTCGCACAATTGATCCTCGAAAGAATCGTCGACGACGCTGAGATAGTGGTTGTCGACAGTCTAGAATCAAGTTTGCGTGGTGAAGGTGGGTTCGGAAGCACGGGGAAGTAAACGTGTCTTGTAGCATTAAATGGGGTTGAGAAGAGCGTTGCATGATAAGAGAATGCCAGACAGTGCTTTTCGCTGGGAAATGAACGTTCACGACGCTTGGAAGACAAGAATTGAAAGAATGATTACACTTTTTAGAGCGAACGTCTTAAGCCTACTCCATCCCGCCCACTATGTATTTTCAGCACGCTCTCATGGGCTTTATACGTGTAAATTTGATGGTTTCGTTGTTTGATCAAGGTTGACGGCCCTCGAATTATCAAAAATCACCTTCATTGAGGGCAAACCGAGCAAGTCGAACTCGTGGAACTCGACACAACATTGGAAAAAAGCCACCTACCTGGACACCAATGAGTACTCGCAGTTTATTGGAACAACTGGACAGAACCACAGAGCTTTTGGCGCAATCCTTGGCTCAGATTGTCAAGTTTTCATCGCTCTCAAAAGACAGCGACAAAATTGAAGAATCGGGTCAAGTCGCAGAGTCGGTCGCCACAATGGCGACCGACGGTATTGTATTAGTGAATACCCATACGTCGCAGCTTATCAAGGGCATTCAGGACCTTTTGGTGATGACACGTACGATCCGGGAAAAATGGCTTTTGAGTCAGGTCCCTGACAAAAAATCTAGTCAGGACCGACAAATCGACGTTGAAAAATGCTCTAAGCTACTTGAAGAATGGGTGTCCGTAGTGGTCACAGGCACCAGCCCGCAGTGACGCAGCGCAACCGCGTTTCAAGCAAATATCACGAAATTATACGCTAGAAACAAGCTTGAATCGGCCTTTGAAAGCTTATGCCCTCGTACACACACCACGAGATCCGTCCAATACTCAAGTGCCTTGATTGGGCACTGGAACCCAGCGTGATGGAGCTCAATCAAAGAAACAGGCCAACAATACCAGTGCACGTGATCACCTTTCGACCTTTTCTTGATCACTTTTTACAAATTTCCCACTTATGTTTACAAGATCCTAGTGTCAACAAAGCATCACTAACTGGCAAAAGGCTTCAAAACCAAAGGCTTGAGCCCATGAGTAGCCAGAACTCCCGATCTTCCAATCCGCGAGATTCGAATCGCAAAAGGTTTCATGGGCTTAAAATGGAAACGTTACCGTTTTCTGCAGATTTGAAGAACAATGAAACGTTTGAAACAGTACAGGACATAGAGTCCGAAAAGATGGCAGATTACGAGACTGCGAGCACTCATTCCAAATTGGAACATGATGACGATTTCAAGTTCAAAAGACACAGATCGAAACAAGCAGGAACCGCGTCTTTGGGCGAACGATTAGACAATATACAAGAACTACAAAAAGCGCGATGGATGGATAATTTCAATTCTTCGGTCAATTTTGAGCGTCAGACCTTAAACCAGAATTACAGCCGTAAGGTGTCACCGTCTCAAAACCAGTCTCAGCAGCCACCTATCATTGCAGACGCTCCGCAGCCCATGGCACCGCCTTACATGCCGTACATGTATTATTATCCAATGACGCAACTGATGCCCATGCCCACTTCACCCGTGCGACCGCCTGAGAATTCGTCGCAACTTTATATCAACACGTCTACTCAACCATTTATGCCTCCAATTCCGCACGGGAATGGCCAACTAATGCCTCCTCCACCGCTGTATCCCAATTATCCTGCCTACAACTTTCAAAACAATGTTGACCACAGGCGCCCGAATAGAAGAGACCGGAAAAGGTCATTTATGGCACAGCGGGGCAGACGTTTATCGATGTTATCGTTCCAAGACGACCACAGTCATATAATATCACCCCACAAAGACGTTCCAGAACGCGATTTTTACAGGCACATCGCCAACACCTCGTTTGGCCATGAGCTCCAAGTCAGACAGCTTTTCAATTGGTGTTTTATTCGTAGTTTACGGAAATGGGAGAAATCAGAGTCCACCCAGCAGCGAGACGCGGGTCAAAGCGGTGAAACGTACACAGACCCGAAAAGAATAGCAATGGTTGTCATTAAAGAATTTGTCGAGGATCTTCGACGGGGTAAAATAGGTGTGGATTGGGAAGCGGAAGAATATAACGTCGTTGAAGAAGATGACGAAAAAGATTCTTATCGGGACGAGGACACCGAGCTTCGCGAGCTGTTTGACCACGATGAGGACGAAAGCGTGGTGGTGCGCATGCCCACGAAGAGGCGACGCAGAGAATTGCCCAACATTCCTAATGAAAAGAACGTGGAAAACGCAAAGAATTTAGTCATATTAGAGAAACAAATCAACGATTTACGCGAAGAGATCAAAATTTGGTCCGAAATGACCAACGAGGACAACAGCATTGCCAGGAAATGGACCGATTTCAAAACTGATTTGGCTAGTAAGGCTCAAAGGGCTAACGACAGTGATCCGTACTCAACAGTACTTAGCGAGCAACTTGGACAATTAAATGAAAAGCTGGAAACTAGGATGGATAATTTCCAAAACATGGCGCATTTCTTGAATTCCCATAGCAAACTCATATCTCAAACCTCGCAAAAGAGATTGGAAAAGCTGACGGCATGTTTGCGTGATGCGGGGCTCGGGGCTGGCCCGGAGATCGGTCGTAGAAAAGAAGTACGAAATCTTCTTCAAGGTTTGAGCAAAATTCTCACCGAGCAGTGACTAATTCCACACGTGGTGTAACATTAATAGATCATATCTTAAACTATCGTTCACGTCGTCATTTTGTCAAATATTTGTTGGCAAGCATTCGTACTCTTGAATCGAAAACCGGACTTGTTATCGGATCGTTTACTTTGTAAAAAGGGTTCATCAATGCCTTGATGTACATCTCGTGTACCTCCTGGTAGAATAGTTTCACTTGATTGTCGTCAATCTGAGTACTGTTGACGTTCCCGGTTCCATTACTATGGATCATAATGAACCTAATATTACCGTATGACAGATAACTGGTGATGGGAAACCCGTAAAAGTGATCTATTTTACCCAAATAGCAGTTCTCATTCGAATTATTGTGTCGAGATCTCAGGAACCCACCACTAGAAGTGTTTGACATTCCAGTAATCGGATTTACTTGCCATTGAAGGTCGTCGATTATATCCAAAGAAGCATGTAGAATGAACGGATTCAGTTCTTTGAGTTCCGGCGGGAAAGACTGCAATTGAGGAAATGGGAACTCGGCTTCATAGATGGGATTGTCCTGGTACCCAATTATGGCGAAGTAACAGGGCATTCTATCAGGTTTTGATAAGTTTCTTGGTATGGTGACATTACCTGGCTTTTTCATATATTGGAAATTTCAGCCAGTGGAAATTCACCTTTAGATGAGCTATATAAGGGAACCATGAAACCCGCCTCTGATACCAAGGAGCATACGATTAAGCCCCGAGTAAATTCTAGCAGATTGATCAAGACTGCGAAATTATTGGCCGATGCAAAATCCAGCCTCTTGGAGGATCTTAATGTCGAGAGTTTACCGGCAAGTGCGTCCAGCGATTTGGGGAATTCATTTGGGAACTCACCATTGATTGAGACCAAAAAAGAGCCTGAACGACCGTTGAAGACATTCTCTAGGGCTAGCAAAGTACGTGCAGAACGGGTTCGATCGTATATCCAGTATTTCTACGATATTATGGAACGAGAAATTGAGAATGGAGAAATGCGAATCTTGCATCCGGGCGTTGAAGGTGTCTACAATCCATTGCAGACAATAAGAAACCGGAAACTCAAAAAGAAGAATCGAAGTGTGCCCACAAGCGACATTTTATTTATGAAATCGCCTATTTTGGCGATTAAAGATTTTTCCAGGAACTCGCAAAAGCCACAGATTTGGTTTGTCGATGTCAGCGAAAGGTTTAGCGATTTGACCTGGCGCACTTCGCATTGGAACGAGCTGAAACGACCGGATGGCTACAAATGGTTCAAGAAGGACAGCACAGACATGCTTCTCGATATGTCGGGAAATCAACACAGAAGTCAACCTCGTGAGCACTCCAGAACGTCTTCACAGGGTTACAACCAAAGCTTGGCAACTAAGAACGGAGTTCCTCAAATTTCTGTGGAGGATTTCGATCATTTAGACAAGAGCGGTGAAAGTGATGAAGTGACGAGAGCGGTACCAAACCAACGACTAGGGCTGCCTGTGTCGAAACTGACCAATAGCCGGGATTCAAGAGAGGCGGATGCACATAGTACCACAATTTCGTCGAACTCAGTAGGGAATAGCGAAAAGAAGTTCTTTTCAGAAGCGGGCGGCACGAAACCGCCTATCACTGAAATTCCTATTCACAGTGTTCGCAACAGTATCATGGAAAATGGAGACGTTGCGTCGGAGAAATTAACGAAACCCTCGGTCGAACTACTCGAGCTGGGCGAACCATTCCACGTCGACGAGCGGGCTCGCGAAACTAAACGGTACCAGGATCTGCGATACGTGGCATGTACATGGAGATTGATGCATTACAGGCAAGAAACTCTACAAACCGTGCGAGATCGCGAATTCAAGAAGCGGAAACCTATCCAGATTGAAAATGCCGCCCTTTATGCAGAGCCGACGGCGACAGCGATGAGCATTTACGAAGCTGAGGTAGCCAAAGCTCTGGAAACGTGTGAGAGTTGGAAATCGCGGCTCCTCAACGATTATTCGATGCGAGTTGACAAACTCATCTCGTCGAGCGATAGAATCCTGAGTGACATTAATACGACACTTACGCTTCGGTTGAAGATGCTGAACGAAAATATGGACAAGTTCGGTACACTCAACACTATGAACAAAGAGCCCTTTTCACTGGCTTTTTATCGCGTGCTGGAATTCGTGATCATGGTATTATTTTGGATGGTTTGGTTTGTGTTTAGCGTTTTGAAATGCGGGAAACTTACCATCAAAGCGGCCGGCGATGCCGCGAAATGGATTGTGTGGTAGGGCAACTAGGAAAAGGGACATTTTTTTAAACTATAAGCTCGCATTGCTGCTTTACAAGGAATATTATATAATTTCTGAACTAAGTCGTGCTGCTGACGATAGACTCTTCTTCCAGGAAAATTCCTCGATCGGCCGCCTCGTCCAGGATCCTGGATCTGCGAGCAATTTCTCGTTCGTAGTACTTATTCTGGAACTTAATCAACTGCTTGTCTGCATGGAAAACTGCACCCATTGAGATCCAGGCCGAGTGGTAGAAAACACGCACTGGAGTCCGTACATTGCGGTACACAGTAGAAAAGCGACGAAGCAAGAACGCAGACGTAACACCAATTAACGCACCTTTAGCTGCACCAATTCCTGCTGCTACCAAAAGCTATAACGAATGAAAAGTTAGTACTATTTAAGGTGAAAGCCATGGAAAACCTCAGAACAACCCACAAAAAACTACATACCTCTCGCGTAAGCTCTTTGATTGTCGCTGGATCGTAATGAACCGGCTGGACCTGACTAGCCATTGATCTCAATGCTTACACTTTTATCGACTTTCGGAGTTTTTAAAGGTTTAAGGATTCCATGATCTTGGTAGAACTCAGTTAGTAGGCACGTACAAACTGATAGAGGTGATATCTACGTATATGCTAAACCAAAACTAAACCTAAACCAGATTATTCCAGATGCTAGACGGTTGTTGATCCTGGACAGGATTCTGGGAGTGTTTGACATGGGTAAACCGACTTACGAAACTGCTGAACAGCGATACCGGTTTGTTGAGTTTCCCGCTGCAATTATTATTATGTTCTTGGAGTCTCTGTAGCCAATGGGAAACGTTTTCCAACGAGGCCGAGAACACGAGATCTTCGGAAACGTGGGTGACAACGGTAGCCCATACTTCTGCGAGTTGTTCGTAGCACATATCCTTGTAGTAATTGTTGGTCGTGGTAGAAAATTGCGGAACCCTTTGCAAAAAATCGGTCGCGGCATCCAGGACTCGTAACGATTGTAACAGGTTCTGGGTCTGTGGAGGGATACTTTCCAGGAGACAGTCAACCAGACAGTTCAGAAATTCTTGAACATGATCTTTAACGCGAACAAATGCGTAATCGTTGAGTCCTGTGTCGACGTCGTCGTGACGCCTCGTGTAAGGCAAATTGTCGTAAATCGCTTGCAACTTCACCTGGAGCAACTCGCAATAGTGCTCTACACTTCTGCTAGCGGGTTGCAATGCCATAAACGTTTTTTGCGTTTCGGGATGCAATTTCAGCAGGTCAAGCAGTGTCGCTTGCAAGCTCGCACGATCCATAAGCTCCAAAGCACGCGCCAGCGGCAACGCTTGGCCCTGAATACCCGACCGCGCAGTTCTCCGCCGTCCCGCGGCCTTAAACTTGTTGATAGTTACGTTATTGACACTGGTGTTCACACCCAAGGTCACCTGAGACTCTTCGTTGGTCAGCCGCCTTTTCACCCTTGGTTTCATCACTTTACAACCGTTTGACGCCATTCCACTGGAGCCATTCGTGCTAGGTTTGAACCCCCAACTAAATCCCACTGCTTGACTCATCCAAATAGCTCTTTAACTTGCTTAGCAGCTCTTGTTGAACCGTGAAATTCGTTGAAGCTTGAAAACGGCTTCACTTGGAATGGCAAATTTTTCAAATATGGCTTAATCTTAAAAAGTCGGGTAACTTTAGTTTTTGATAAAATTGAATATATAAAGAGGTGGCAAGTATGAATATCAACAAACCGGCTTCCGGTGAACGAACTAGGATCAATTGGGCGGTAATAGGCATCTTTAAAGGACAGTTGGGATGAGTTTGAGTGTGCGTGAGACGGCGTACACTTTAGTGTACGATCCAAACCCGAATTTTGCGCGAAACACGGCTTCTGAATTCCAAAAAGCGCTCGAGAAAGGGTCAGATGAACAAAAAGTGGAAACGATGAAAAGGGTCTTAGTGACGATGCTTGACGGGAATCCGATGCCCGAGCTGTTGATGCATGTGATTCGGTTTGTCATGCCGTCGAAAAACAAGCAGCTCAAGAAGTTGTTGTATTTTTACTGGGAGATTGTGCCGAAATTAGACGATGAGGGCAAACTACGGCAAGAAATGATTCTGGTGTGCAACGCAATCCAACACGATCTGCAGCATTCGAACGAGTACATCAGAGGCAGTACATTGCGATTTCTGACGAAGCTCAAAGAGGCAGATTTGTTGGAACAAATGGTTCCTGCGGTGCGCACGTGTCTTGAGTATCGTCACGCGTATGTGCGCAAATACGCTATTTTGGCAGTGGGATCCATTTACAAAGTCAGTGAGCATTTGATCCCAGATGCACGCGATGTGATTGATACATTTTTGGCCGCTGAAACGGACCCGATCTGTAAACGTAACGCGTTTTTGGGACTTTCCGAATTGGACCGTGAAGCTGCGTTAAGCTATCTACAAGAGCATATCACGGCCATTGAGACTTTGGACCCGCTTTTGCAAGACGCGTTTGTCGATTTCATTAGAAAGGACGCAGTTCGCACCCCAACTCTGAAACCGCAATATATCGATTTGCTTCAGGATTTGCTGGCCTCTACGAATTCTAACGAAGTAGTTTTTGAAGCCGCACTTGCTGTAAGCGTGTTGACCAATGATCCGCTCATCTTGGCAGAAGTGGCATCCAAGTTGATTGATTTGGCCGTCAAGGAATCTGACAACAATGTCAAACTTATCGTCTTACAAAGGATTCAAGACATTCATAAGAGAGCAATGGGAGACTTGGAAAGACTTACACTTGACATTTTGAGGGTTTTGAGTGCACAAGACCTGGATGTTCGCGCTAAAGCACTTGAAATATCTCTCGAACTCGTGAGTTCCAGAAACGTGGACGATGTTGTCAAGCTGTTGAAAAAAGAACTGCAAAAAGCAGTTGCCGATTCTCAAAATGATGAAAAAGCTTCTGACTATAGACAATTGCTCATCAACAACATTCACAAAGTCGCTATCAGTTTCGTGGAAGTTTCTGCAGAAGTTGTCTCTCTCTTGTTAGAATTTATCGGCGACCTAAGCTCCACTGCGGCAAGCGGTGTGATATCTTTCATCAAAGATGTTATTGAAAGGTATCCAAAGTTAAGAAAAGAAGTTCTGCAACATCTAATTGGAGCACTTCCTTACGTCAATTCGGGCAAAGCCTATCGCGGCGCTTTATGGATCTTAGGTGAATATGCTCTGGACAAGGATGACGTCCAAAACTCTTGGAAACATATCCGTCAAAGCATAGGAGAAGTTCCAATAGTTCAGACGGAATTGAGGTCTACCACGGGTGGTCAAGATGAGGCGCGAGAACTTCAAGATGTCCCAACGGGTCCGGTTGTTTTGCCTGATGGTACTTATGCGACAGAATCAGCATTTACAGCCACCTCTACAAAGGCGTTCACGAAAGAGGAGAAAGACTCTAGGCCTCCTTTGCGTCGTTTCATTTTGAATGGTGATTTCTACACCGCATCGGTCTTAGCATCCACATTAGTCAAGCTAGTTTTAAGATTTGAAAAGGGTAATCATGATGAAGCTATCATCAATGCCATGAAAGCGGAAGGTATGCTCATTTTGGTGAGTATTTTGAGAGCTGGTCAAAGTTCGCTTGTCCAGAAGAAGATCGATGAGGATTCTGCAGAAAGAGTTTTGACCGCTATTTCAATTATAATGGGTAACTTCGACGCGAACCAAGAGACGCAAGAACGTGAACTCCTAGAGTTGGCGTTTTTGAAAGCAACTAGATCCTCTTTTGAAGAGCAAGCGGCCATTGCGAAACGGGTAAAGGCCAAGAAATTTGCATCCCTCGCTGTCAAGTCAGCCGAGCCTATTGACAAAGCTATAGTCTTCAGGCAATTTAGTCAGCAAGATGTGCACAATACTCCTGTTGACCAGGTCGATGAGGACTTGGAAATGGCCATTACAGGTGGAACTTCTGCCGCCTATCAAGAAGCGGTGTCTCTTGAATCGAAGCTCAAAAAGATTGTTCCCCTGACCGGTTTCTCAGATCCTGTATATGCGGAAGCTTATATTACTACGCATCAGTTTGACATTGTGTTGGATGTGCTGCTTGTGAATCAAACGAAGGAAACGCTCAAAAATTTACACTGTCAGTTCGCGACTTTAGGAGATCTGAAGATCATAGATAATCCTCCAAGTACCAATGTTGTCGCACACGGATTCCACAAAATTTCTATAACAGTTAAAGTGTCATCTGCTGATACTGGCGTGATCTTTGGTAATATCATTTACGATGGTGGCCACGGTCAAGACGCGAGGTACGTTATCATGAATGATGTTCACGTTGACATTATGGACTATATCAAACCTGCTTTCACGGATGAAGCTAATTTCCGCAAAATGTGGAATGCATTTGAATGGGAAAACAAAATTACAGTTCGGTCGAAACTACCAACTCTCCACGCTTACCTCAAAGAATTGATGAAAGGTACCAAAATGGGTAATTTGACGCGAGATGCACCATCGAAAGACGAGGAAGAGTGCAGATTCTTGAGTTGCAACCTGTACTCTAGGTCTTCATTTGGGGAGGACGCGCTAGCGAATCTTTGTATTGAAAAGGATCTGGAAACGGGCGAGGTTGTTGGACATGTTCGCATCCGTTCCAAGGGTCAAGGTCTTGCACTTTCCCTAGGTGACAGAGTTGCTCTGATTGCCAGGCAAATAAATAAAGTCAAGTTAGATCGCGTATAAGAAAAGGGCAAGGGCCGGTTTATCTCAATCAAAGGAAAATGTCGCCATTTGTTATATACAAGACTTGTTGGGATCAACGATGGATATCTTCTATTTAATCTTTTCCTGGCCATGGAAGGGAAATGCAAAACCACTCATGAGAATTCTAGCCTGATTGTCCGTCTGTGCCGACGTGTTGATATTGATGTGCATACCAAAGGTCTTAGGCCAAAGATCTTGGTTTGAATCGATTTCTGGGAAAAATCTCACGTCGTCGGAGGTCAATCCAAATGAAATACCACCAAAGCGGTTGCCAGATTTGTTGCTGATACCTTTGTATTCTCTTATTCTAGGAAGAACAATCTCCGTCAGTGTTGCCAAGAATTGGGACATGGGACGGCCTTTTAGTTCGATCTTGGCACCCATTTTGTTACCTCTTCTCACTTTCCAAGTAGGAACATCGTTTCGTGCATATACGGGGGTGGGCTTGCAACCTGTAATCTGCTGAAGTTGCAAAGCGGCAGTAATAGGTAAGAGTTGGTTTTCTTTGGCTTCTTTGACATAGCAATTGATCACCACAGACTCGACTTCTGGAATGTTGTGCCATTTGATAGGTTTAATATCGGGCAATTGCGCGTCTGAACCCTTGGGTTTCCGAGCCTGTCTGTTAATATGATACGGACTCGATCCATCCCATTCTCGTTTTTTCAACCCTTCCTTCACTTGCGCACCATGCTTGTACGTTATCAGAAGCATATCAGATTGAACTGTGTGCTTATAATGGTCCCAAACTCGATCTTGATGGGTCGCCACAGGCTTGAAGCCGGGTGATCTGATATCATTCTTGCTAAATTTGAGTTCTGGAAATCTTGGTGAAAGTTTACTCTTGTCGATCTTCACCAAATGATGTACCGGTTTGACAAATGAACATGCCGATTTCCAGCAGCCTTCTGTGGTCGAAAAGCAACGTAGAAACTGCATCGTATTCACACTACTCAGCTTCCAATACCGCCTCATTCAGTGGTGTGTCCCGTTAACGCGTCAAATGGATCTCGGGGCTCTTAATTATGTTTTGAGCGCTGATCTTTAACGTGGATGTCTCTTCACAATAAAATTTTTCAAAATTGAAATTAACCTATATCAACCTGTTCGCGATAAAAGCTCCTTGAAAGAAAAGGACGACATACAGAACGAAAGTTGGTCAATTTGACATCACCAATCGTTAAATGGTTTAATTGACATGATTTACAATTATGAGGAACTTTACGGGATTCCAAAGGACGATTTTCCAGAAGAATTAGACAATAACGAGTTCTCGATAATTGGGAGCGAAGATGAGGGCATCTTGACCCTAAAATTGCCGAAATCACTGAATTTGAAAAGGCCAGACCCTAGCGATACGGTAGGAATCGATGCTGAAATTGTAGCTCTGCTGGACAAACTGGATCTCGGTTCGAAATTGCCCGAATGTCAGAATAGGTGCTTACAGGTGAGATCAGTCAGACGGGATGCGCCGTTGAAAGAGCCAAGAACGCCAGTGGTATCAGATCTTTCGTACATTACCTGCAAAGGAAATGCTGAGCTTGAAGATCCCAAGTTTGGTGCTGTTAGTCAGAATATATCAAGGAAACTGCACGCATTAGAGGCAGAGAACCAAGCAGAAATTGAACAGGTCAAAACCCGCAAACGCAGGGACCAAGAAGAGCGTGCGAGGATAATTGAACAAGAACGTAAAGCCAGAGAAGCTCTGGAACGACAGAAACGAGAAGATGCGGAGAAACAACGGAAACAAGCAGAAGAGGAAGCGAGACGGAAACAATTGGAAGAACAAGAACGAAAAGAACAAGAACGCAAGCGAGAGGCAGAGTTAAAGAAGCAAAAAGAGGAAGAAGAGGCTCGCAAGTTACAAGAACAGCAAATGAGGTCTCGCGGGTTCACAGATTTCAAGAAGATTAATGAGACTTTGCATAAGTACCGGCACCGGATCAAGATCATTAAAACCGAGATAGTAGAGCCTGTCAAGCAAGACGCTACGCTGAAATCGTTATTGTCTAAACATCGGCGTAAGATCAACCCTAAGTTCGGACAATTGACGAACAGCCAGCAGCAATTGCAAGCCATTTTGAGTGAATTGACGGGTCTCGTGGACCAGACCAGACCTAATAAGTTGGGCTACGAATGGATTCTCAATTTTATCGCTAAAGCCATAGTTTCGCAGGCAGAAACGGAAGTCAGAGTTAAACCTGAAAGCGCCTTGCCGCTGGGTAAATTGGCTTTGGCACTCATGATTAGGTACCCAGAATTGGTCGACTTCTTGATGGCTCGATTTGTGAAAAAATGTCCCGTGGTGATCGGATACACTTGCAGCATTGATTCTGAGGAAGGCCGTATACGAATGGGATGGCGTCGCAGTTCTGACAATAAATGGGAAGACGAGACTGCGTACGACGAAAGAATGGGTGGAATTGCGACGCTCTTCGCTTCCATAACACGTCTACCTATTCCACCAGAAAGTGCGGGGCCTGGCGGCACTCCGACAGTGCACCCGATACCCATTTCACATTCTTGGCAGTTGGTCGCGCGAATTGCCAACACGGACGCTGCACTTTTGACCAATATGCATTTTGTCGTGCTGGGATCTTGGTGGGACGCAACTGCTGCTCAGTTTTTGCTCGCATATGGGTTTCAGGCACGCAAATTACTCGTCTTGATCAGTACTGACCTTACGAACGTAGTAGCCGATAAAAGGTACGTGGGAGCGGCCCGTTTACGGATTTTGGCGGAAGAATTCGAAACTTCGGGCTCGATAAGCTCTTTCCCAGAAATGACAGTGTGATGATATAAATACATATATATGTATATATAATAGAGG
Source organism: Lachancea mirantina (assembly GCA_900074745.1). Classification (NCBI taxonomy): domain Eukaryota; kingdom Fungi; phylum Ascomycota; class Saccharomycetes; order Saccharomycetales; family Saccharomycetaceae; genus Lachancea; species Lachancea mirantina. The sequence continues at coordinate 415,602 of LT598464.1, forward strand.
CCCTGCAAAGTTAGGCGCCAACTTTCTACCAGAACTCTTATTTGAATGGTTCGAGAGCCCAAATTACGATTTTCTTGGTTTTTGATCCAACTATCATAAATAACTACTGAACTACTAACAACCAATATCTGACACCCTACTATAATTACTCAATGCCCCGGCAAGTTGACCACTCAATCCCAGAAACTCCTCTCTCACCTTTCCCTATCACCACCGAATTTTGTGACGTGGTGGCAGGTTTTGGAAGAGGCTCGTCAGAATTAGGTATTCCGACTGCCAATGTCCCCATTGAGCAACTTCCAGATACAATAAAGGACCTAAAACTAGGGGTGTATTTTGGATTTGTACGCTTAAGGCCCAACACTACGACTCATGCCGCAAAATCGGCAACCGGTCCGGCAGCTGTCCGTGACGTGGACTACAATTACGGTTCATACCTTACCACCGAACAACTACAACCCTTACCAGTAGTATTATCAATCGGACTGAACCCGTTTTACCATAACAAAAGCAAGACCGTCGAATTACACATACTCACCAAATTCCAACATGATTTTTATGGAGCTCAAGTCAAATTTTCGATTCTGGGCTTCATTAGGCCAGAACTCGACTACACGACTAAAGAAGCTCTTATCAAAGACATACAGATAGACATACAAATCGCTGAAGCCAACTTGGCCCGAATGAGTTACAGCAAGTACGTGGACGAATTGAGTTAAGTTGAGTTGATGGGATTTGGCCGATTGCTTTCAGATTTTTCAGTATATATAGTAAGAGTGACATTATAAGGTTGAGCCACTTATACCTTCTACCCGCATGTTGAACAAACTAAATTTTAAGAAAGTTGATGGAAATCCGTGAAAGACGGGTTTACATTACTGGATTCTACTTACTGCAAGCCTTGGTGATTATTACTGGTTTCAAATGGTGGGTTTTTGGTCGAGTTCTTTTAGTTTTGTTAGCTTTGAGTTATAGCTTTCTGGCACTTGGTTTGATAACGTCTGACTTTTTGAGTCCCAATTTGGCATTTATTTCCAAACATGTTTTTCACATCTCCGATCGGGTGTCAGGTTTGACTTTATTGGCTTTAGGTAATGCGGTTCCTGACATTACGAGCACTTACCATTCGATGAATTCAGATTCGACAATTTTGGCCCTAGCAGAGATACTTGGAGCAGTTATGTTCATGTTGACTGTGGTAATGGGCGTTATGCCATTTATACGACGTATCGATTTGAAAAGGGCCGGTATCGACGTTTCAACGCCCGACGCAACAACAACCGTTTATAATCGCAACAGATTCGTGTGGGACTTAGTCATGTTCGCGGCGATGGTTGTTTTGTCACTTGTGTTTTTGCTGGACGGCAGGCTCATGTTTTGGGAATGTGCTGTGATGTGTGTTATGTACTGTGGCTACGTTGGTTACCAAGTAAGCCTAAACGAGGATCATGAGCTCGAGAATGATCTGGTTCTGCCTGTGAGATCTCCTATTGCATATGAAAACGTCACCAAAATCCTTGAACTGCGGAAAATCGCCTTAAGACGGAAAATTCGACAGTACATGCGATCTCATTACAGTACCTGCATGCATTTGACGTTGAACGACACTCTCGATGTTTGGCAACGAGATAACGTTTTTGGATCCGACTCCGAGGCTCATAGCAAGCCTGGACGGCTTTTGAGAAGTCAATCGCATGGCAATTTGGAATCTTTGGTCCCACCCTGTATAAAAGTGTCCGAAAATAAGAGTGTCGCGGGCGACCTCATCGGGCCAATACCAGTCGCGGCATCGAAACCTGCTAGTGCGAGTTCTGATCGTTTATTAACTCCTAAAACCAAAGGGCGGTCTATTAGTGCTGATCACTTGCTTTACGTCGATGATCGTATCGCAACGCCCACGTCAGTACTCTCCGAAAATGTCTTTGATCAATCAAGTGAACGGATTTTGTTTCCAGGTATCGATGACGATAACCAAACGGATATTGATCTCGACCTCGAAAGTATGTGTCTCAGAGACGGCAGCGAACAAATGGAGAGCCATTCCTTCATTCTCTTCGCCTACGTTGGGAAATTGAAAGCCTTTTGGTATGAGAAAACTTCCCCCGGACCGTTTCTAGAATTGGCGTTACTTCTCCCTAGCGTTCAAGTGGCCTTGATCCTAAGCTCACTGATACCGACACCCGTAGCGAAAAAGAGCCGATTTAGTGGGAAATTTAAGGTTTTACAACTGACAAGTTCTCCATTCCTAACGACATATTTTCTATGGAACAGCATCAATGGCGTGCAGCTATATATATGTTCCTTATTGGTGCTAATTAGTCTGTGGCTGGAACTCAAACTTGCTTCAAAATCTATTAGACCGATCACGGCTTTTATTGTGTCAATCGCTTTGATCTCTTTTGTCGTTGAATTCGTCGTTAGCATGCTCCAAACGACGTGTAAGGAGCTGGGTGTCTCAGAAAGCATTCTTGGATTGACTATTTTCGCATGGGGCAATTCCATAGGTGACATGGTATCTAACATAACGTTCGTGAAGATTGGGGTGCTAGATGTGGCACTAGGCGCATGTTTGGGTGGGCCGTTACTCTATTTGGTTTTCGGAGTTGGCATGGACGCGATGTTAATAATCTCGCAACGTGCAGCTTCTCAAAGTGATGTTTCCTTGTGGAAAAGATATATCGAATTTGAAGTGACTGGTTCACTTATAGTGAGCTGTTTCGGCATCTTGGCGGCTTTGGGTATCTACATGATCGGCGTGCCATTTAATGATTGGCGTATTGACCGTAAAATAGGGGTAGTGTGTCTAACACTCTATCTTGTGATGACAGGCTTTAATTCGTATCAGGAGTTTTATGGACACATTTGAATAACGATGCAAACGCTTCGGAATCTTCAGGAAGATATGATTTCCTAAAGTAATCCATCTCGGGCTTTGTAGTTTTTCTGTATCGAGCCGCTTTAGGCCATACAGTTTTAGTAATGTATCTTCTCTTTTCAAGGTACGAAATGTCGGTGTCAAACCAAATTCTCTTGCAAAGCTCGAGCCAAAATTTCCCATTGCTCAGATAAAACTCCCATCCCTGGTCTAGTATGCGATCAAAGATTTCCCGCTGTAATTCGGGCCCAGAAAACCTGTTGTACATTTCACAAAGCACATGTAGCAGTTCCATTTGACCATTTTTGTGAGTCCCGTAACTTAAGCGTTTCATTGCCAAGACAAGCGGCGGATCAAAACTTAACGAATTTCTTGCCGCTTGCAGATCTTGATCTCCCTGTGAGACTAGTTCTTGAAGGAATGTTGTAATTTTGAAGTAATCCATGAAAAGTTCAAAATCGTCAACCGCTTCTATTTTATTTCCGAAGGCCTCTTGCAAACTACCAAAAACGTTAATGAGGTCTTGACGTTTGCCCAATCTGATCAACACCAATGCTAGGCTTTTCAAAATTCTGACCTTCCTTTGGGATATCTGTAGCCCCTGCAAAAGAACGTTTTTGGCATATGCAAAATTGGTTTCGTCTTTCTGAAGCCAATTGGCGTACATGAGCCAAATGATATCATAATGGGCCAGAGGTACCAAAGCTCTTTGGAAATTCAACATTATAAGCGTTTTCTCACCCGTCTCGATGGTATAATTGAGATATTTTCGCCAACTGACAATTTCATCGTAGCTTAACAGGGTCTCATACGAAGTCTGGAACTGTGTTTTCAAATGAATTTCGAACAAGTTGTAGATCTCAAGCGTACGATGTTGTACAACCATGTAAAGTTCTTTAGTGAATTTTTTCAACTGTCGCTTGGCATCTTGTACATCGGGTCCCCTCCTGGAAACCTTGCGCATGTCGATCTTGAGTCTTTTGGCCACCTCTAGCTCAGGTAGGAAATATGTCAGTTGCTTTAAATCTCGTATTTCGTCCACTGCCGTCAACCATTTGCTGTAAAATGCACTAAACGAATAAATCGGGACTTCCAAAACTTTACGCAAGACAAGTAGGTATGGTTTGGGAGAATTACTGCGCAACAGGATCTGGTCAAGGTACAATTCCCAAAATTCCCCACTGAAAAAATGAAGTCCCACGGATTGCTCAGCAAGCTCATATTTCCGAAACAATTGCTTGTTGTCCGCAATCAATTCGTTGCAAAGTTTGAGATATTCTACCCACAGAAGAAGAGATCGGTTATTGAATTTGAGTAAGCCTTCTTTGAAAACACGATGCATCTCTTTGACATTGCCCAATTTCAACTCAAAAAGCGCATAATCAATGTAGTAGTTTTCCAGAAACGGGAAATGCGACAGCATTCCGCTATAAGTGAACCTTATAAGGTTTGCCAAACGTTCATCGATAGATTTGTTCAATGGACTTGCTTTTTTCAATAAATAATTCAAAACTTGCTCCCAATACTTCAGATTTTTTGGATATTGTGAAACTTTAAGTGATAGCGGACCATAATTTTCATCCAAAACATCTTCTAAGGCGAAATCCATTGACTTATGAGTGCTTTAAATGAGCTCATCTGCTCATCTCTGGTTTATTTTCGAGGTTATGGAAGTGTCACTTCAATATAGAATTGACAATATCATCAGAGACGAGGAGATGTCAAGTTCCGTCACGATCATCAAGTTTAGTCAACCTAAGCCCAATGGCTGGTTTATACCATCCAATGACAGTCCCTTATCGACCATTACCTCCTGATATCCCACTATTTAGCATCTCAAATCATTATTTAATAAATAACATACACATTTACAAGGTCGAATTTCTATTATATTTAGCGGTGGGCATTCGGCTGACGCTTTAGCTCATTGCTCAACTTTTGAAAGATTGATCTCGTCTAGGATTTTCTTGGCACCGTTTTTCGCCATCCTATGTGCCAATTGCTGACCACATATAATGGCGTCTTGTCTGACATTGTCAATTTTCATCGAGTATTCGTCTTCGACAGCTTGCGTTCCGTCGACGCTGACGACGATACCCCGGAGACGAAGAGTCTTGGAATCCTCGTCGAAATGGCTTTCAACGCCAATGGGTACAGAACAGCCACCTTCGAGCGTCCGCATGAGCGAACGCTCTGCGAGACAACAGACGGTAGCATGTTTGTCGCTGATTTTCTCGAGAATTTGCTTTACCCAGCTATCATTGGACCGAATTTCGACACCCAATGCGCCTTGGCCGACTGCATAGTACATGGTAGACGCATCAAATCGCTGTGTGATCCGGTCTGCAAGTCCAACTCTGACTAAACCTGCCGTGGCGAGCACGATACATGCGAACGGCGTCGCTGGGTCGTCCAGTTTGCTGAGTCTGGTTTGGATGTTACCTCTAACACTCTCGAATTTCAGTTTCGGGTATTTCCGACGCAATTGTGCTGAACGTCGAATCGAAGACGTTCCAACAACACTACCATCGGGCAAATCGTCTAGACCTTTATAGGGACTACTCTTGGCCATGATGAGACAATCACGTGGGTCGACACGAGGACTCACGCAGCCGATTTCGAAACCATCGGGCAAAGACGTTGGCATGTCCTTGAGCGAATGCACAATGATATCGATCCGTTTTTCTTTATCCTCTTCGTAAAGCAGTTCTTCGAGTTCTTTGGTCCACACGGCTTTACCCCCGAACGAATAAAGCGGTTTAGACTGAACTTGGTCTCCAAGCGTTTTCAGCGCTCGTATAGTGCATCTCAAATGTGGGAACTCCGACTCGATCATGTTTTTAATTTCATGCGATTGTGCCACGGCAAGTTTCGATTTACGTCCGCCAATGCGCACAATGTGTTCTGCTTCCTGCTTGTCAGACATTTTGATATTGTCACCAAAAGCTGTCCCCAATGTTCACCGCGATGGCCCGTTTAGTTAAACGATAATCCTGATAACCTCCGTCGCAAAGCCAAACTCAGCCGAAAACAATTCGCTCCCCTTCAGGAATATAATTCAAGGGATGAGCAATATGTACAAGTCAAAAAATAGTGATTTTCTCTGATATTACAATGCTAACTTCATCAACTAGCGAAGTCGAAGTTTCTCAGGTAATATCACTTATTCACGCAAGGGGAAAGCGGCCAATTCGATACCAAATTTCAGCAACTTTCTTATCCAGGCCGGTCTTTACAACAATTGATTTTGGACAGAGCAAGATCACAATTCCTCTTGTCCAGCTAAAGCCAGTTCGACGATTATAGTCCGAAGTGAAGTTAAATTTTTCAGTTTCGATCGTTAGCGTCGTTTTGATAGAAAAATTTTCAGCGGTAAGCCATTTGATATACATGATGAGAGAGTTATTTAAGCCTGTAGTTATACGAAGGATAAATCATGTACTTAGGCGGACGTTTGTAAAGATTCTCGTAAGTTTCAGCTTTATTTTGATGGTTCTATCGTAAATTTCGCATCTCTTGACCTAAAAAAATTGACATAAATGTGTCGACCAATGAGAACGTTAAACAAGGCGGAAGTGACAAGACGAGTTGACTGGATATTTGAACAAGAGCTCCCGAGGATCTCACAAATCTCGGCTTCAATTTTAAAACTTTATTGTAATTTTAAATTACGTTTTGGCCTACAAAACATGGGATAAAGGCGTTTGGTTAATACGTTAATGAAAAATCATCTAATTTGATATGTAGGATTAGCTTGTTGGATATCTTTGGTTGATTAATAGTTGCTTGAGAAGTGCTGATTAAACGCCGGATTATCTAAGCTGGATTCATGCTTTTTTTGCGGGCATCAATGCCAATTTGAACCAAAACCTCCCGTGTGTTTTCAATCAAGCGTCAAAGAATTTTGTCAAACAGCGTCAAAGAGGCACCTGACGCAAGAGTCCCGAGTTATCAGAGACTTCTCTGAGTGCTCCGCGTTCCAATAAATAGTGTGGTATGTCCCGCTCAGAGTTGCGACTTGACCCACGATTCGAGACCGCCTTTGACAATAATCTCCTGCAAATTCTTACCCAGTTCGCCCACTTTCTGTTCCAGCACAACGGGACCCTCTAGGCTGCCTTCTGTCACGGTAACTTTGCTTTGAGCGACGTCCCAATTCAAAAACCAGCCAGTACGTCTTGTGAGCTCCTTAGGCGCATCTGCATACCGTTCCCGCAGCAATGCTATCAGTTTGGGGATTTCCAACGTCAAGAGCGCATTGTTAATCGAGTTTCTGAAGAAAATGTTTCCGAAGGACCCGGAGACGACGAGTTGGATGCCCTTTGCTAAAAGGGCCGTGGCAGCCTGCTCCCGAGAAGATCCAGTGCCGAAATTGAAACCGCTGATAACGATGTCGCCTGCTTGCGCCTTGGTTTGAAACTCAGGGTCGTAGTTCTCCATACACACCTGTGCCATTTTCTCGCGAGGAACGTCGTCTTGATAAGTGTATTTGCCTGGATAAATACCATCGGTATTAATATTATCGGCATCGCAAAGAACCAGCTCGCCTGTAATCTTACTTGGGAAACCCTCTAGCATCTCAACACTGGCTTTACCACCATTTTCGGATTTTGACGCCGCTAGAGCGTCTTGATTGGGTTGGTCTTCTACAAAGGCCTTCACGCCATCGAAATTTGGATCGTGAGAACCCAAAACTTCGGCAGGTGACCCAATCTTACCCAACACTGCAGAAGCAGCAACCACTGCAGGAGACGCAAGGTACGCTAGTGCGTCTTTGGAGCCCATACGACCTTTGAAATTACGGTTTGTAGCGCTGATTCCGACTTCACCAGGCTCTAGAAGCCCAGTTCCCAGTCCAATACAAGGTCCGCAACCAGCTGGTAGAGTTTTGCAACCCGCACGCATTAGCTTTTCCCAAGCGCCAGATTTTCTTGCGTCCTGTTCAACCTCGGAGGAGGCAGCAGCAACGTAAAACTCCACGCCGAGTGCAACTTTGTTAACCTTCTCGATATCACCTGTGGGACAAACGACCTTTGCCGCAGCTTCTAAATCACTGAGACGAGAGTTGGTACAAGACACAAGGTACGCTTTGTTCACCTTGATGTTTTGAGCTGATAATTCTTCGACCGTCGATGAGACCTTTACGCTGTTAGGTCCCGAGACGTAATGAGTCAGCGTGCCCAAATCTATTACCAATTTTTTAGCATACTCGGCATCCGCGTCCGCTTTTACAGTTTGAGCGCGAGTCTCGAGTTTTTGAATCGTCTGCTGGTTGATACGAGGATGATTGGGACCCACTTTCGAAAGTCGGTTACGGTACCATTGCACTAGAGTGTAATCCACGGGGAAAAGACCCGACAAAGCGCCCCATTCAGTAGTCATATTGGCAATGGTTAGTCTGAAGTCGACAGGAATCTTGTCAAGCGACTCACCTGAAAATTCGATAGCATGGTTCAAGACTTCGTCCTTGTTGAAAACACCGCATAAGGCAATTATAATATCTTTGCCAGAGACTCCCGTGGGCAATTCACCGCGCAATTCGACCTGGGCCACGGGAGGAATCTGCCACCAAGTTTGACCTGTTGCCCAAATCGCAGCTGCATCCGTACGCACGACCGGCGTACCCAAACTTCCAATACCACCATAAGTGTTGGAATGTGAATCTGATGCAACGGTCAGATTCAAGGGAAACGCATACCCTTCTTCGATCATGATTTGATGGCCAATACCGCGACCCGCTGGATAAAAATCGATGCCATGTTTTGCAGCAAAATTCTCAATATTTTTGTACTTGGTCAGATTCTTATCGGATTTGTTTTGAACGTCGTGGTCCAACGTATTCACAATCTGCTTGGGATTCCGGATTTGAGATGCACCAAGTCCCATGAATTTCAAAGCCACAGGCCAAGAATTGTCATGAGACATACAATGCGCCGGCTGAATCGTCACGTAATCACCTGCGGCAACTTTCTTACCCTCCGGAAGTCCCACTGCAAAATTTTGAACTATTTTCTCTGTTAAATTCTGGCCTTTCCATGACGGTGTCGAGGTTTGGAAATTTCTACAAAATCTTTGTAAGAGACACGACGACGACGCCGTGATTTGTCGATTTCTTAACATTATTCACGCCTTTTTATACTAAACCGCTAAGCAAACCCAAGTCCAATGAATCCATCCTCTTAAAGTAGTTTGTTTTCATCTCGTTCGTCTTTTAAAAGATTCATCATCTCATGGTCACTGAAAAATTCCACCGGAATTTCACCACCGGTGATGTTAGCAGAACCCAAAGAAAAGCTTTACCAGTGAATTCTGACTTTCTTCCAAGATGGATTATGATCAATATGAATGGTCTCTTCGTTTTACCTTGCTTGTAGAATCGCGATGTCTCCAGTAGGTAAGATGTTTCTGTTTCTCGAGCTTTGTTGTTTCCAGAATGAACCCACCTGTCGCTGTAGTGATCATGAGGGCGGTAGTGGGTCCTCGCAAACTGTCGCCCGTCGTGATGGGTCTTGATCTATTCTGGTAGAAGCTTTTTTTATCAAGAGGTTTCGTTTTCTTATCGTAGCGTCGACATTTAATTGTGGCCTGAGTCGCGTGTCACTGGGGCCACTGTGTCACTGGGTCGGTGTGTCACTAGGTCAAAAGGGGTTTTACTCCTGAGAGTCATTGTTGTTGGATGTGTTTATAGTTTAATCGCCACGTATCAACTTGTCTTGTGACTGTCAAATGAAACACAACTGCCCATAGTGAAACTGCGTAGTGTGGCGGAGGTGCAACGGTGGCACTGCTATCGACTGACCTTGGAAGCCTTGAGGGGGCTAGTCTCTGGAATGGTATGGGCTTCTCATCCCCACCAGCCCTGGGTTTCGCAGCCCATACCCGTCTGTTTCCAATGTCAAAAGTGGCCCTCATCATAACGGGTGTTGTAAATCCTTGGGCAAAACAGGCCCTGACACGCATATGCCTGGTAAGAAAAACCTCCTCCTCATAGTACGACAAATCAGTGTTTTCGGCGGGTTTGATCTGTAACTATGCGTTCAGATACTCAGCGGTAACAGAGCGTCACGTAAACACAACGTCACCATTGGATTTAGACCCAAAAAGATCGCCTCCAGTTGCCCATCTCGCCGCTCATCCTCTTTAAACGTGCCCATTTGCCAAATTACTTCCCAAACCCATAGGAATCACAAATCTCTGAAACTGTCGCATTGCTCTTCGTAAACCCTACAATAACGCCTAAACGATATATTTTTCACACAAAAATTCCGAAATAAACACCCAAGTAGCTCTCCATGAATTCTTTCGTCTTATTTGGCTTCAATTCGGCATTCTTAAGTCCCTCCCTTCCTCCCACCGGTAACTCCACGCTAATATTATCAAAATATCCCATTTAATTCGTAAATTGGTCATAATGGATCCGTTTTTTTGGCAGAAAAAAAGGAATGTACAGCTCTAATTGGCCTCATCAGACTCACATCAGCTGTTTTACCGGGATCTTACCCTTCTTTCCACCATTATCAATTTCATCTCACCTTTTGCTTTGATAGCTCATCGGATTTACTAATTGTCCTTTGCAATTGGAAAAAAACCTATAAAAGAGGCACACGGATCGGACTTGAAAAACTTTCAAGAACAAGGTAGAACGAACAACTCCAAGTGATTTGTAATAAGATCGGCTTTCGAAACCTAGATATTCAGGTGAAACAAGTCAATTGAGGTTTTAGAGATTAAAGGAGGATTTCTGAGCAAGTTTCTCTGGTTCACATACACTTCCCATAGCGTTAGATAACGTTAGATAACGGATACGTTTAACCCCAATACCAGAAATTACCCATTTTGAGTGATTTCCTGCACACATTTGATATCTTCAACAATGTCTAGCTGCTGTGAATTATTATACTGGAAAAACCCGGTCGAAACCGGCAAAGTTTTTGGTGGAGCGCTTGTTGCGTTGTTGTTCGTCAAGAAAGTGAACTTGATCACCGTTCTATTGCGTTTGGCGTACACTGTCATGCTCGCGACCGGTTCCGTTGAATTTGCGTCCAAGATGTTTTTGGGACAGGGGCTCGTAAGCAAATACGGACCTCAACAATGCCCTAATATTGTGGGCTGTGTCAAGCCCAGCGTTGACGCTGCGTTTGAAAAATTCCCCAAATACCAAGCGCAACTGCGTCAATTGGTATTTGCCGCAAAGCCTCAGGCCACACTTAGAGCTGCTGCGGTCTTGTACGTTGTTCACAAACTCTACAGCCTAATGTCTCTCTGGACCATGCTTTTCGTCGGCACTATCGGTGTTTTTACGGTTCCTATGGTTTACAAGACTTATCAACGTGAAATCGATGCCACCGTGGCACAAGGTGTTGAAGCCGGCAAACAACAGGCGCAAGCTTTGCAAAGTACTGTCTCTGAAAAAGCAGGTCCCTACGTGAAGCAACTTGACGAAAAATTGGGTCCAGTCTCAAAGTTCATGAAGTCCAAAGCTAACGCTGCTGGTATTGCTCCTCAGTCCACTACTTCCAAATTGGCCGCAGATGTTCCACTTGAAAAGACGACCTCATCGCCTTTGGAAGAACACACTTCTGCCAAGACTTCTTCTGCCGATTTCCCAACGGCCCCTTCTACCAAATTGGGTCATGAGGTCGTCGAAGACGCTACCCTCACGGGTTCTCACATTCCCCACAAAGAAACCAACCCATTCACGGAATGATTTCGTCTTGGAAGCTTCACATATTTTTTTTCTATACTACATTACTTAGGCATTTTTAAGTGAATGCTTGGATGCGAGTTCATTAAGCTTCCATATTTTATGCAATTTTGACCCTTTCATCCTCTATCTGTTCGATCTTTTAAGAAACCTCTTGATCAAGGATAACTGAAATTAGCGAAACATCGGGAAAGAATATTGATGAGACAATTTTACACACGAAGGGTCGGATAAATAAAGTTCATACGAAACATATTAGCGATTTCGGGCTTTGCTTTCCAGAACAGACCCCTTCTCAGAGAAGACTGTACAATAAGAGCATCGCAACACATCCAAGACAGCTCTATTAGGCTTTGATTCCCGAAGAGACTTCTAGTTGGTCAACAATGGGTTCTCTGACGTTGGGGTGTAAATCATTGTTCGTGTAGCTCAAGTGTTGTTCAGTCCACAAGTTAGGTTCCGGTACATATTCCGGTTGACCCACACCAAGTAGGCCACCTTGGTATTCCCAATCTTTAACTCTTGGTAGTTGCAAAGTATTGAATACATCGTCCACAGCTTCCAAAAGAATGTCAGACAGGTCATTAGTGTGGCCTGGAGTTGGTGTGATTCTTAGCCTCTCAGTTCCTCTTGCAACTGTAGGGAAATTGATCGCCTGAACGTAAATACGATGTTTGTCCATCAAAATCTCAGACGCTTGTCTGGCCAGTTCAGGGTTTCCGACTAGTACTGGAACAATATGAGACGGATTGGGCAAAACCGGAATTTGTAAGTCCGCTAGACCCTGCTTAACGTAAGTAGTGTGTCTTTGTTGATCTTGTCTCAAGTCAAGATGCGAGCGCTGGAAGCGGATTGCTTCTGCAGCTCCGGCCATGACCGCCGGAGGCAGAGAAGTGGTAAAAATAAAACCTGGAGCGTAAGATCTTAGCCAGTCGATCAACTTCACGGAACCTGCAACGTAACCTCCAACAGTGCCAAACGATTTCCCTAAAGTACCGGTAATCATGTCAATACGATCCATCACAGTAGAGTGCTCTGTTGAAGCAATACCAGCTTTACGATGAGCTTCAAAATCACAGTGTTCAGCAACACCGGCACCATGTGGACCGTACAATCCAACGGCATGCACTTCGTCCAAAAACGTCAGAGCTCCATATTTGTCGGCCAAGTCGCAAATTTTCTCAAGGTCGGCAACAGAGCCAGACATGGAATAAACAGATTCGAAAGCAATTAACTTTGGTTGGGATTTAGGGTAAGATGCCAACATCTGTTCCAGGTGGTTCAAATCGTTGTGCCTAAAAATGTGCTTGGTCGTAGACGCATGCTTGATACCAACAATCATGGATGCATGGTTTAATTCGTCCGAGAAAATGACCAAATCCTTAACTTTTTGGCCCAAAAGTGAGATCACCGCATCGTTGGCAACAAAACACGACGAGAAAACGAGTGCACCTTCTTTCTTGTGTAAAGCTGCAATCTCTGCTTCCAATTTCAACGCGTGCTTGTTGTGGCCCGCGATGTTACGCGTACCACCAGCACCTGCTCCGTACTTGTCCAGCGTACGCTTCATCACATCCACAACTTGCTGGTTCTTTGACAACGCAAGGTAATCGTTAGAACACCAGACGGTCACTTTATCTTCCTCGTGCTGTCTGTGCGCGAGCGGGAATTCCTTGGCAAGCCTGTTGATGTTGTTGAAGAACCGGTATGATCTGTCCGTGCGCTTATCGTGCAGTTGCTGCTCGAAAAGGCCATCATAATCGAACGATTTTTCACGAGTGCCATGATTAACAAAAGCCGATTCCTGGACGTCATCGCTGGACCTCAAATCGCTTTCAGAGTTCCTAGCATTCGCCGCGGCCACATTCGCAGCCGCAGAACTCGCATATCCGGCTGTTTGCATCGCCTTGCCCATGAAAGGGCATTTTTTGGCAATAGCTGAAACGTTCGATTGTTGAAGCCGTTTCACACTCTGCATTGAGCTAGAAGCGTTGTTCAAAAAGGGACATAGTTTAACTGATTGCCGAGCAATAGACTCCATCCTTGACTGAGATCGGAAGCCTCTTTTAAAGCTCGCTAATTGATCGATATGTCGAGATTTTGGGTTAAACCAGTTCGGGCCTTTTTTATTTTTTATTGGTGAAAATTTGTCCTTCTGGAAAAAGGAAAATCATTGGCCGATGAGCATCGCGCTGAACGTCAAAGTAACGAACCAGAACAAAGTTGGGCAGAAGACAGACTAGGAAAGCGAATTAGACGGTAATACCAGTTAAATTCAATACCGAGCAAGACTTGGAACATTTCAGTGAGAAAAAGATGCTTTTCGGTAGAAAACTCGTAGAGATAAGCTCGTTTTCAGATCGCAATTTTGGCGTTGGCTAGTCTGACCGAGTTTCAGCGCTCGATGGCCGGTGTGGGCCTCCAAAATGTTGTCCGAGGCTCCCTTAGGGTATTCCAGCTTCTTGGAGGTACTTTTGGTTCATTTGAGTTTCTCTTGGTCATGACAACGACGTTGTCCTGCTTTTCGGCACGTGAGTTCTTACAGATCACCCTTGTTGAGTCGTTCTTGTGCTTTTCGGTGGCCACTTTGGGCAGCCCGGTGGTAATGGACGCGAGCAGCCTCCATATCTCGCTCACAGCCTATTGCGTTTTCCAGGTAAAACCCAAGGGCGTATTCTGCGCGCGCCAGTTTCCCGTCAGACGCGGTACACGCTTTAGATGCCCATTTAAAGGCTTCTTGGTTGTTGGGCTGAAGTACGCCCGTGGCCCCAGTCAGGTACCACCCACTCAGGGCCATCATCGCAATCGGATTTCCACGCGGACTTGCCATCGCGGCCTTTGCGTACCATGCGATGGACTTGTTCGCTACAACTGGCAAGTTGAGCTCGCCAAATTCGTAGCAGAAGCCGAGCTTCCACTGTGCAAGCGGATACTCAAGAGCGGTGGCACACCGGTGGTAACAAGCGAGTGCTTTGGTCGCGTCGCGCGAAAAACCGGCAGCGGCAAGCGACGCCTGTACAGGTGCCGGGAGTCCCTCGAACTCATATATTTTCGCCAGCTCGTACAACGCTTGCGGCGAAGCCTTTGCCCCTAACACTTTAGAGCTTGCCTCGTTGAACCAGCGAATGGCATCTATCACTTTTTGCTCTCTTGCGTTGTGAGGGTTGATCGCGGCCAGCGCAAGCATGCCAAGCTTGTACATGCATTTCCCGTCGTCGCTAACCTTTGCACCCATCTCGTAGAAGTCAACGGCATGCTTGACGCACTCTTCTCGCGACAATTCCGGTGCGGTTCCGCGCTGGTACTCGTAGCTCGCGCCAGCGCGATAACAAGCCTCTGCGTGCCGCAATTTGGCCGCACGCACATAATAATCCAAAGCTTTAGCGTCATTACGACCCAAAATGGATTTCACGTCCATGTCCAGATACGGCTGATGAGAATAGAGTGTGCCCATTAGATACAACGCGGGCGGATGTTCGAGTGAGATGAGTTTAGTAAGCACTTTGAGCGCGTGTTCTAAGATAATTTTCCGATTTTTCTGCACCTCAGCGGCAGTCAGTTCGCGTTTAAGCTTTGCCGCGTTTATATTGTAGTTGGATATGAATTCAGGCTTGAACGCGTACGTCAGTAACGTCTCGCACCACTTTAATTGTGTCGTCGCGGTAAAATTGGTGCCATCGCCAATAGCGGTCTCGTAAGCGCTTCGAAACTCGAGTGCTTCTTTACTGTAAGTAGAAAGATCCGGTTCAGCAGGCTTTTTCGGTGAAGGACGTGTTGAACCTGTTGAAGTTGTTGAACTTGTCGTACTCGTTGTCGTCGTCGTTGTCGCGATAAGATCCTCTGGTCGACGGTACACCTTCTGTTCCAGAAAACGCTGCGTCTGATCATCTTCGTAAGGCGGTGGCGGTATTTGCACGTCGCTAGCGCTCTCGAAAGTGTCAACAGAGCTGTTGAGCGAGCTGAACTGCGCTGCAGGCCGTGCATTCAACGAATCTGTAGATTTGGGTCCTGCATAGGCGAAGGCGAGCCCGTACCGGGCCGAATTTGGCGATGTGACTTTAAACGACGTCTGGCTCGGCGTAGAACTCGATGATGACCCACCTTCTCGCGATTTGAGCGGTACTGGGTTGATAACTTCCCGTGTGTCTTCTACCGGATACGGCGCCAATTTGGGCTGCTCCGACTCAAATTTTCCCGAAAACCCGGGCGGGTACATGTTAATATGGTTTTCGTACAGCTTTTCCCGGCTTTTCATGTCCTTTGGGTTTCTTGTAGGCCTGTTTTGGGTGTTTTACAACTAATGTTCGGCATTCTAGCCGATATTCTTTTTGTCTTGATGCCAGAATCAATGGGTAAACCATGTGAACACCAAAAGGTAAAGACAAGATAAACAAACAAAGCGAAAACCGGGCTAGATACGGAATGCTATACACGCAGAGAATTAGGCAGTCGAAAAGAAGAATTTGGCAGTTCTAGCGCCGGTTTTCAGAGCTCGAGAGTGCGAAATTTGCATTTTTCGGGTTTTGGTATGGTG
Source organism: Lachancea mirantina (assembly GCA_900074745.1). NCBI lineage: Eukaryota > Fungi > Ascomycota > Saccharomycetes > Saccharomycetales > Saccharomycetaceae > Lachancea > Lachancea mirantina. The sequence continues at coordinate 431,715 of LT598464.1, forward strand.
ACGCGATTTCCGCATCGTACACGGGCATATATTGTATACCGCAATGGCCTAGTGGTTATTGCCGTGTGTTATGATAAATATTAGGCTCAATTCCTTGTTCGAACCCCACTTGGCGCTCCTTTCCAAGTTTATTCTTACTCTTCAACTAGTGCAATGGTATTAGTAGATTTATCGATGAGCTCCTAATTAACAAACAAACAGCGTAAAATAGTCCCCTAAACCCGCTTTGGAAGCGCTGCGCATCGTATCTAGACAGCCTTAAAAGTGTACAAATCATGGTATGGCCCTTTTCCAGCGGCAAAAACCAACCAGAACCGATCAAATTGAACTCCACACATGAACCCGCTCACGAATCATCGGAGCAAGACCGTCAATCACAAAACTACACAGGAGGGCGCAGATTCTTGTTAGAAGACACTACGCCACGGTTTTCAGACAGTTCCCAGAGCCAGGCAGCTCGCAAACGTGAAGAAGCGTCGCTTCAGCAGGCCTGGAATACCGTTTCCTGGCAAGACTTTTCACTCGAACGTCTTACTGCGATTCCGTGTTTCCGGGACGCCGGGATGAGCGGATTCGCGAGCATGTTTGTCGCAGGCAGCGTCATGTTCCTATACCACAAGAATCCGGCCCGTGCGGCCAATTGGGCCGTCGGGGCTTTCATGCTCGGCAGTATCGTCGGCTGGGAACAATGTCGACTCAAGAGAAAACGCAGCTTCCACGTAGCTCAAATGGCCCGCGACGCGGTCGCGGCCAAGGAACGGCCCATGTTGCACGAACCTGTTAACGATAAGCGTGTCTTGAAGGAATGGGAAGGTCACACAACTGCAACGACGCCGTCGTCGTCAGTTGCAAGCAGTCCTAAGCCCTGGTACAAGTTTTGGTGAAAAGCCCGGCTGCAAATCCTGTATATACTGAATTAGACTCGCAGAAGCCGATACTACGTCAAAAGTCGTCACGGGTGCAAATTCCCGAAATTTCAATTCTCAAAGTCGTAGCCTCTTCGACCTTTGATTCCTAAGCCTTAGTCATGATCACATAAGAAACTCCTTGTGGAAACAAGAGACCTTGACAAAAGGTCCAAAAGCTTTGTTTGAAGTTTTTGATAATCGTTTGAGATAAATACCAGAGAGTAGTTTCGCTTGGTCTAGTTATGTTGGGTTTGATTATTGCAGGCGCAGGCATCGGAGCATCGAAAATGATCGAACATCGGAAAAAGAAGAAGGAGGAGAGGAAAAGGCGTGAAGAGATTGTCGGGGGGAGGAAATTGGACTCTGAACCGCTGCCAGTTTTTTTTTGGTCTCACGGTGGACCCTCTTTCATGGACCCGGATGCTGAGTTCGGTGGGAATCCAGGTGCTTACAAGAAAGTTCAAGAAATTGGCAATTATGTTCGGGGAAACGGTGTTGTGAAGTTTATTATCATTGTATCGGGCCATTGGGAATCTGAGGCTTTGAATTCCATCGAAGTTGCCGTTCCAACGCAGTCTTCGCCTGTACAGAAGTCGCCCGACTCACCCCCGTCGTATGAGGAGGCGACAAAGACAACGCTGGAGAACTCGCTCATTTACGATTTCTATAATTTCCCGGCACGCTACTACCAGGAACAGTTTCATTCTCGATGCGACGTTGACGTCGCGAACAAGATCGTTGAACGTATCAACCGGTCGGAGTCAGATTTGAATGCTCGCAGTGTTTCACGGGGCCTTGATCATGGTGCATGGGTACCTTTGAAGGTAGCTTTTCCTCGCGGGAAGACAGACGACTACTGGAATCTGGACGTACCTGTGATTCAAGTGTCTTTACCCGCTGGCGAAAGTTTCAGCAAGTCTTACGAGCTGGGCAGGATCCTAGCAAGTTTCCGCACTATGGGTGGTCTAATTATTGGATCGGGCATGTCTGTTCACAATTTGAGCGATCTCCGGTCTTTTACACCTGGTGCTGCTCCACGGTCCTACGTATCGCAGTTCAACAAGCTTATCAAGAACATCATCTCATCCCCAAGAGAAAAAGGTTCTAAGCTGGCGCAGTTTGAGAAAATTAAGCGAGACTCTGATTCCAACAAACTTCTTCACGCGGCGCATCCAAGTCTTGATCATTTCTTGCCTTTACTCGTAAGTTTAGGCGCAGGCGAGGGCATTTCAAGTCCCAGTCAATTTTGCGCAAGAGAACTTTACAACTACAACGATTACAGTATGGGGTGGGGGCTTTACGAATTTGGTGTTTAAAAGGTTTTAGACTCTCGTGAATTCATTAACGTTACATTTTATAGTTACAGAGATTATGTCACAGGTCCGTTTATACCATCAAGTATTTTCGGCTGATCGTCATCGGCGCCTTGGCTATGATTGGACTCTCGAGCGTCGTCTTTATCGCTATGAGACTCGCCGTAACTGCCGTTTATATTTGCTCCTGGAGCTGGCAAGGAGAAGGAATTGTCAAAAGTGTCGTCTGCGTCTTCCAGGTCTCCCGACCTATTTACCGGGCTTTCGGTTTGCATGCGTACGCCCGTAGATATTGGAGTTGATCGTTCTCGAGTAGAGAACGGAGTATTGAAACTGCTCATGTGAGAGCCCAATTTGTCGCTTTCATCGGACTGGTCCGCGTTGCTGGTATTCTTATTGAACGGATCGTCCGCATCGATCATAAGCTCGTCAAGTCCTCCACCTGACCAACCCTTTCTCGCTATATTTTCACTTATTTCGACTTGGGCACGCGAAACCGTTGCCACGTCTTTTAAAACATCTGCGCAAGTGGCTTGGACCAAATCGTATGAGTCCTGATAATATTTGTGTTTGAGGGTTTCTATTTCGTCCAATTGCAATTGTAAATTGGCCAAATTTTCTCGATATGAGACCAAGTTGCGAGTCTTCCTCTGTGCGAATTTCTGGTTGAACTTCTCTTGTAATTTAAGCTTACGTGTCTCCCCTTGGAACTCTTGCTTGAATCGGGCCTCTTGTACTCGCCTTTTATACTTGAAATCTTCTATGCGCTCTGCCAAAGTGGCCCCCATGGTCGTAGCTATGCATTCTGACATTATGCGTTGGTGATTGGCCATAACGTGGAAAAGTCCACTTGAACTCAAATATTTCTCTGCTGTGGCGTCATTGCAGCCCTTTAACCTTGCCATTTGTTCTAAAGAAACTGCAACCATACTCGCACGTTGTGATACGGTTCGTAATTCTTCTGAATAAGCATTAATGCTCGATAACACCTGAGACATTACATCAACTGTTTGGCCCATATCTTTCTGGGTTACCAATGTTTGCAATTCCGAGACAGAACTCATTCCAGATCTTAAAGACGACGCACGTCTCGCTCCTAGCATTGCAGACGCAGAACTAATCCTTGCAGGTGATTGTAATATAACAGCTTCTGTTTCTTCAACGTTGTTGGATTCAGGTACACCCTTTTGGTCACTGACCATGGAATAGAATTCCGAAAGATGGGGGGCATATCTTTCGTACGCAGCATTACGATTGCGAGAGTCTACCGTGTCACTGTTCATCAATCTTAAGCCAATCTCGTTGTATTGGATTTAGGCAATGGTCAAATTCTCGAGCCAAGTTCTATGAGATATTGGTTAGTCTCTATCTAGTATCTTGAACTACTAAAAATCAAATCACGTGATCAAATGTACAACTACCATTTGCGTGTGCTAACGACGCGACTAAGAGATACTGGCCAGTGCACGATAGGGCGGAGCCTTGCTGCGATTTTTAGCAACTCGTAGCTGTTTCAAGATCAGAATTTAACTCATTTTTAGCTACCCTTTAGTAGAATCATCGAGAAAGATATGATCCATCAAAATCGAGCCCGAACGGTGTTGTAGTTAGTGGCTTGAAGAAAACGCAAGGTTTGTGCAGAGAATTGTTCTGTGTCAAAAATGGAAGTCTCCAATATATTACTTTTCATCACACCTGACATTACAGCTGGCGTTGAGTTCGCCAGCATACTGTTGGCAATGAATTGATTTGATGTAGCTGTGAATTAGCTTCGGTTCATTTCTATTTCGACGTTGGCGTCGTTCCATTGAGAAAGGCTGCCAATGTGTCGCGATAATCATATGTCAAAAGACGAATGTTAATGCGGGATGGATACGAAATATGTCCGGCAAAGTGCGTCAAATGGCTTTCGCTCCTTCATTTCAAAGACAACCGTCGTCGCGATCACGATATCAGGAGTTGGTGATTGTAAAACTTATTTCGTAGAAGCCTTGATTACGATTGTCTCCAGGTTTGAGGTCATCCAAGAGCGTTCGTTATGATCGTGGAATTGACGGTAAGCTGAGAAGGTCGGAAGCTGCATACGCATACACGTAATTATCGCCTAATTTCTGAGGGTGCTGTGGCTCTCGCTTCTCCGACTACATCGCTCGAATATGAGGACAGAAACCAGTGCTTAAAACACTTCCACAGACTTTCATGCGACCTCTTGAGTTGGGTTAATTCTCAAACACTCTCCGGATGCTCTTTGGCTGCCCTCTGGTTGTTTCCAACGCTCAAATTGGCTTGCACATGGCTTATCTTGTCCATTTTGACCGTATGTTCGAGAATGTCTCTTCAACACAGTAACTGGGTCAAAATCCATCCGTCCCGATTGGGCAAAAAACCATCCGCCTGCAAAACAAACCTACTATCCTATTTCGTTCATAAATTTTCTCGTTTTTCGATGAACGCCCTCCATTTCATCACTTTGGCAGTTTCAACCTTTTCGACAACTATCAGATTCATTTCTTTGAAGATGGAAACTGAAAATTTTCCAACTACTAAGAGAAGACAACTAGTAAGGAGGGCTAAAACCAAGTAATTGAGTCCGTTTGAAGCCTTTTATAAGTGCTTTAAAATGATCAGCGGGGTCGAGAATATATGGAATGTGTTTCAAAGGTCTAAATATGGATTAAGATCCGTACGATTTGCATCGTCCCGTAGAAGGGTAACGGTCAAACCAGCTGACTCTAGAAAGACGTTTTTGATTGATTCCTACAAAGATTTGATGGATAAGAACCCCGTTGTTCTCTTTGCCCATCACAATAACTTGATCAAACAAGAAAATGCGCATTTTAGAGCCCTTGTCAAAGATCTGGGAGGTAGAATGACAGTGATAAGAAACGACTTGTTCCAGGTTTATCTTAGAAACGCACATTTACCGGACCCATGTGCACCTGTGAGGCGGAAATTGCAAAACAGAGCCCACCCATTGTCACGGTTGTTCCAAGGTCCTACTGCTGCCATAAGTTTCCCGGAGACGAATCCGGCTCAAGTGGGAAAGCTTTTGAAGCAATTAGAAAAATCTTCCGATAAGCTTTTCATTGTGGGTGCAAAAGTCGAGTCTGAAGCAATGGATTTGGCTAAATTAAATCAGTTTAAACTGTTACCTACTAAACCTGAACTGCAATCACAATTGCTGGGACTTTTGCATATTTTGAGCGGTGCGGGTCTTGTCAGAACTTTGGAAGCTGGTTCTCAAGCTTTGTTTTTGACGTTATCGTCGCACCACGACCATATGAGCGAGGGTAAAGAGACCACAGAATAGACCGGAAAGAACTCTAAACGACTCTTAAAGAATCTGGAAAACTCTACGAGACTCTGCAAGTCTCTACCATACTACAAGAAGTAGTGAAGGCATGTATATAGGAAGAAACCCGTATCACTCAAATCAGTTAAGATCAGAGTTTTGTAGTCGGTACCATAACTCATCGTGTAGAAGCCCATTCTCGATCGCAGTTTGACTAAAATGTTAGGCTCTCTTCACACTCATTACTGAGGTAGTTGAGGAAGATTATAGCAGTATTTATGGTAATTGACAGTGATTTTGACCACAATTGACATTAGCGATGAGCTAGATATTGAAAAATTTTCTAGCTCATCTCAACTTTAGACTACTGAAAAATTGGCTTGAAGAAACAAGTTAGAGCCTGATAATCTTGGTTTTGGATCTTGCTCGGTGTGTTACATAGTTATTGCAACCAAGATGAAAGCTGGCATGTCTTTAGATGATCCCTCGAGCAAACGCCAGGCGTATCGGGCCAAGAAACAAGAAGATCGACAAGAAATGAAGCACGTCAAGATAGATACACAAAATACCGCGAATAAAGTGGATTTGCCCCGGAAAAGGTTTTACAGACAACGTGCGCATTCTAATCCGTTTTCTGATCATCAATTGGAGTATCCATTGAGCCCAGGTGACATGGAATGGAAGTTATTGTATCCTGCATTTTATGACGAATCAACGGGCCTAATGACCAAACAAGTGACCATTGCAGACATTGGATGTGGATTTGGCGGACTTCTCGTGGATTTATCGCCTCAGTTCCCTGACAAATTGATTTTGGGTATGGAAATCCGGGTTCAAGTGACCAACTACGTCGAAGACAGAATCATTGCATTACGAGCTAATAACGCCGAAACTAGTGCATACCAGAATATAAGCGTGCTAAGAGGCAATGCCATGAAGTTTCTACCCAATTTTTTTCATAAAGCGCAATTGGAAAAGATGTTCTTCTGTTTCCCAGATCCACACTTTAAGCAAAGAAAGCATAAGGCAAGAATCATAACCAACACCCTTTTAAGCGAATATGCGTACGTCTTGAAAGAAGGTGGTGTTGTTTACACGATAACGGACGTTGAAGATCTCCACAATTGGATGAAAAAACATCTAGAAGAACATCCACTTTTCGAAAGACTCTCTTCACAGTGGGAAGAACAAGACGCTTGCGTTCAAATTATGCGAAATGCAACAGAAGAGGGTAAGAAAGTTGCTAGAAAGCAAGGTGACAAATTTATAGCTTGTTTCAAAAGGCTACCGACACCTACCATTATATAGCACGTAATAGAATGCTGAGGCGCAAATCAGAAAGCGCATTATTCGTTTCTCATGCCCATTTGTTTCCAGCTTTTTAGAATACAAAAATGGGGGTCTTTTGTTGTTAAAATATCATGATGTCTTATTTTTCCTTTCAGTTTTCCTGCGATGCTTCGAGGTCAGCATTTGGTATTGTTCCGTATTCACCGTCGTCTTTTTGATGTCTCCCTAATCCCTTGACCTTTCCGTATATCAAATTAACAGTTTCAGAGCCTCTCCTTACCAGTTTACGGAAGGGCTTTGCACCTTGCTGCTGTCTTTTGAACTCCAAAACCTCTTCCAAAGTTGGCGGTTCGATCGAATCTGCCGTAAACATGTTAGCGCTAGCGAGCGTGCGCTTAGATTTAACACTTTGATTACTTCCACTTGGCAAAGAGGGGTTGAGTAACACATTCTGTTGAGCAAGCATCGGATTCGCCGGCTCCATTGCGGGAGCATGCTGGTTGGTTGGTACCCTGGCAGCAGTAGGGGTAGGATTTCCCGCACTGAGAGATGCTGCATCGACGTCCACGCCCGTTAAAGACCCGTGAAAACTGAAAGTCGACGACTTATCATCAAAAACAGAGTCCATTTCCTCCAGCCGGAGACCCGCCGTCTCTGGATAAACGCGGAAAACGACCCAAAATGAAATGAAACACGAGGCCGCGTGAATTAAATATAGACGCCATTTGATCTTTTCTTGCAAAATCGGCGTCATGATTCCGACCAGCCAGTTGAAAAGCCAGTTGGTAGCTGTTGAGCATGAAGCCATAGCCGACCGTACTGCCATGGGTGCGATCTCAACGGGGAAAAGCCAAGGTATGGGACCCCAACTGAAGCCGAAAAATGCATTGAAGATGATCACGAAAATGACAACCAGGCGAGGTGTTATGCTGACGTTGACGAACAACGACACAGATATAGCCACAAGGGAAAGACCCATCACGATGCCTCCAAGTAGTAAGATGGGTCTCCTACCCCATTTATCCACTAGATGCCAAGGTGGGACTGTCGAAAGAACGTAAATGATACCATTAATACCTGTCATTAAAATGGCTTCACGTCCCACCCACCCAGCTTGTTCGAACACCATGGGTGCGTAATAGGAAATAACGTTGATACCATTAAGTTGCGCAAACATTTGAGAACTCATTGCAATGAGCATTCGAGTTCTATAACGCTTGAACGCATAGCTGTAACTCTTCTTTTCGCCTTCCAAGCGAGAGATTATAACCGTTTCTTTGATAGCTTGAAACTCCTCGTGAGCTCTGCGATCTTGGACATCACCGTCACTATGCAAATCTGCAATTACAATGAGTCCCTCAACATCGTGATCGTGGTTCAAAAGCCACCTGGGAGTTTCAACAATGACAAACGATCCGAGTAAAAGACCAGATCCCATAACGCATTGAATGAAGAGCGGGAGTCTCCAGGACGCATTTCCCTCCAAAAATGAGCAACCGTAGTCGACCCAAACGCTCGAGCAATACCCAATAATGTTCCCAGTGAATTCGATACAAGCAAGTTTCCCACGATTATGAGGTGGAGAGATTTCGGATTGATAAATAGGTACAATGGTACTTAGCAATCCGACACCCAGACCACTTATAACTCTGCCGATAACCAAATCCCGCATTTTGAGCGCAAAAGTCTGGAAAAGGCCGCCTAAAATGAACACGAAAGATCCGTACCTGATAGTCCGCCTGCGACCCCATTTTTCACCCAATTTCCCGACCATCAACGAGCTTACAAGCGCTCCAATCTCAAGGATGGACACCATGTTACCAATTGCCGCACGTGAAGGGTCGTTAAACGTGTCCTTGAAGTCTTTGCCCGTAATTACGCCCGACATAACGCCTTGATCGTAACCGAACAGAAAAACACCCAAAGACACAAACACCGAGGTGAAATAGAGCAAAGGACGGCCCGTAAGGTACGTCTCTTTGACCTGCAAATGCGCATTGTAGCCTGGAGGCACGATCTGAGCGGCATCGCTCGCTCCGTCGGCGCTTTGAAACGGCACTGACACATTGCTATCTTTGTATAACATACCAGCATTACCCACCCCGGGTCCCTGACGCATGTTTCCGATGTCGTACTGATAGATATCGGGCTTTCTACGCGGTAAAGACGTCAAATTGGGGTCCCGGTTCTGATCATTAAAGTCCTGTGCTTGCTGATTTCCCTTATGAATGGCCGGCGGAGATAACCCTTTTCCCTGTGGACTTCCTTCTCGTTCCATCTCTAACAATGTACGATTCGAAATATGAGTTGACCAAAGTTGATTCTACCGAGTTTCGCAGAGGCTTTGTTTTGTTTGAATCCAGGGTTTAACCCTTCACCGAGTTCTTCTTTATCAATGTTTCTAGATATCACTGGAGACAACGGAATGTCGAATGACGTATTAAATGCCAATGTCACGAAAGGATAAAGTGATGAGCAAAGGAAGTTGAAGGTTTGAGAATTGGGAGTCTTTGGTGACTACTGGGCATTTTGAAGTCATTATGATAGTTTTTATGTTGGTTTGAGCGTATGATGTGTCTAGTAAGCCTTTTCCGGAAAGGAATTGGATATTTTTTGACGTTTTTGATAATAAAATAGAATATCAAATCACACAAATTAGGTGGTATGAAGGTTGATAGTTATCCAATTGGGTGGCATATCTCATACGTGCTTAATGTATGTAACTGCGTTCTTCGCGTTTGTGTCACGCTATTTGTCCAAATTTCGAGGAAGTTTTAAGAATTTGAAGAATTTGAAGGATCTTGAAGATACTCGCAATATAATTCAGGGAGAAACAATTGGGGATTATTTCTGGTGGTCGAGTATGGAGGGGCTTATTTGCTTTCATTTTGAGAAATTATCCTCTTTACCAGGAGTAATCTTTGCTTGCTCAAATATTCCATTGATTTTCATCATCGTCAGTGGTAGGCAGTTTTCCAGGTTAAGTACTCGCGCATAATCTTCTTGATGGAAATCATAAAAAGTATTGCAGTTTTTACATAGTTGACAATATGACACCTCTAAACCTGGCCATGTCATCTCTTGTACAATTCTTGTAAAATTATTCTATTATCGTCTATTACTTCAAGCAAGATAAGTGTTGAGAACTTTTCCACATAGACTCATCATACCGCTGGTTATACGAATTTGATGGTGTAGCGATTCATGATCGTCCCTGGAATAACCTGGGCCTTCTCTCGCTTCCGGATTCCAATCTTCGTGAGTTCTTCTGCCATCGTTATCACGTGTCTGACCCTTCACTGACAACATAACTTGACCCTAACACCCATCGTAAGGTTCCTTACAAGGCCTTGCTAGTCCCTCAAGGTAACGGCAAGCATTTATAATCCAAACGCGTTTCCTATTTCTATAGTAGACATTATATTTACAAGGCGTCACATGGGGCCCTTATTTGACCATTTTGTCAAAAATTGGAATAAACGTCTGGGCGAGCGCAAACGAAAATACCAGTTTAGGACCCGTCGTCAGTAGCTTAGGTGTCAAGCCCTTGAAAAAAGCAGTGAATCCTTCATTTTTTAACGTCTTTTGTATGATTTTTAGCCCGCCCTCTGGGTTGTCGAAATTACGGTTTTGAATACGGGTCTTGATAACGTCCAAAGGAGCAGACACGACCAAAGACGCGCTTGCACCGAAAATGGACGAAACGAAGTTTTGTGCCCATGTCGCCTCGGAGTAATCTTTCAATCCCAAAATATACTCCTTCGCAAAAGCGTTACCTCCGAAAAGCGCAAACGAACCCGGAGCGTTTCTGGCAGCGGTCCAGCCCCAGCCACGGTACAGACCAAAGCCTTCGTCCTTTAAGATTTTCACAAACCCTCTACCTTGGAAAGCCTCCGGATTGGTTTGTCTTTTGATTTTCAAAACATCTAGGGGCAAAAGCACAATTTCACCAATACCAATAATCGACCCCGCAGTCGCAGACCGCAAAGCCTTACCAGTTTTCTCGCCAAACGCATTATCGAAATCCGCTTTGAAATTTTTGTTCAGAAATTCGTTCGCAAACGGTTGCCCACCGTACTTGTAAACTCTTTGCAAGATTTTGTAAACGGCCGCATACCCGAGACCCGGGAAAAGAGTGAACACCCGCTTGCTGAGAGCTTCTCCAGCGTGTTCTTTGAATATCACGCTGTTAAGTTGTGAAGCAGATGTCACCTTCGTATGGTTCGACATCAGCCGCTTGGAAATGGTGTCCACTGGATGGAAAACACCGATTTCAAGAATACCGGCGGAAGCCGAACCCAAGACACGTGCTAGACCAGATTGTTTCTTGTCGTTAGACATCGTTGAGTTACTAGTCAATAAGAACGTTTGAACTTCTTCGAAGACTTAACCGACAGATCGTTGGTATTTTATCTCTATGGAATCGACTGAAATTTTTTTTTTTTCATTTTTTCGGACGACTCTTTTTTTCCCACGCTATTTCGGTGATGAACATTTTGTTGCAGAAATTGGCGTCGCAATCTCGAGCTTACCTCGTTTGTCTGACACTGTTGTTTGAACGCTAACAATTCATTTAATTTATATACATGGTATTTGGGCCTACGGGTCTGATATTTAAGCGCCGGTCTCATAGGCGTCGCGATACCGTTGTGGTATACACAAGTATCACCGAGATGTGGCCTTTGAAGCTTTTCGCTGTCAGCTTCCGAGAATGGAAGGCGACGTACAAAATTACTTTCCATGGTGCTTGGGTTTTGTGTCGATGAGTTGTATTATATAAGCACGCATTGCATTGCATGAGAGTTTTGACTTCTTTTTATGACTTGGTTCCTGTGTCGTTTCCTGTGTCGTTTCCTGTGTCGTTTCGTTACCTGTTCCCAGAGTCGCTCCACGACTCGCTCCACGACTCAAATTTATCAATTTTTACCGAACCTTGAAATGATGTCCACTCCAGGAACTAATACAACTCAACCACCACAACATCAACACCCGAGTCGTACCTGGATCAACATGGACTCAGATCATGATAAGATTGTGAATGATTTCTGCAGTATTCTAGATGAATTGACGGCCAACTCCAGGCCGATTATAACCACTCTCACGAAAATGGCAGAAGAAAACATCTCGTGTGCCCAACCATTCGTAGAAGCAATAGAAAAGCGAATAGAAAGATGTGTGCCAAACCAGAAGCTTTACGCTTTTTACGTTTTGGATTCGATTTGCAAGAATGCCGGTAGCCCATATACTATCTATTTTAGCCGAAATTTGACAAAACTGTACAAGCGAACGTATCTAATCGTCGATAATCAAACAAGGACAGATCTTATCAAGATGTTCAAGACTTGGATGGCACCAAACATGAACGCTATGGGAGATCCACTTTTCGACAAAGAATCGCTAGATGGGATTGAACAATTTTTGGTCAAAGCCAGTGCACTTCATCAACGGCATGCGCAAGCTACCACACCTGCTCCAACGGTGCCGTCTCTGTTAAGAGAAATTGATCGACTTGCCCTTCTCACCAAGGGTCGACTCGCGCAATATCCATCAGATGAAAAGTTGAATACCAAGATAATAGTTCTAGAACAACTCAAACATGAACTTCAAAGAGAGCGAATGCCCATACAGGCTTTGCAGCAAGTACAAGTACAATTGAAGAAAATATTTGCTCAAGAACAACAAACCTTACTGCAACAGCAGCAAGCTCAACAGAAACGATCTTTGAGTACGCCGCCGCCGCAAGCATTAGAACACACTCCTGTGCCTCGCGAATCCGAACCCGTTTCGTTATTTGGTTCTTCTACGCTCTCATCCTCTTTCTTCCCTAATGCCTCTGATATTTTCCCACCTTCCGATACTTCCATACCGAAGCAGGCTTCAGCCACGACATCCAAGGTCCAATCGTTATACGACCTTTTGAAAAAGGAAGATTTGATATATGAACCACCTTTCGAATCCGTTGTTACGTTGGATCGGAAAATTGGTAAGACCAACGAGCAAGAAATTCAGTTAGAACTTCCCCCCTTGTCATTACTCCAAGATATACTAGGCAATGTGAAATCATATTTCTCCACGTTAAACCTTGATCTCATCAACACTCCAAATTTACAGCTCTGTCAACAAACTGTCATGCAGAAAAACCCGGCTGTAATCCAACTCACAAATTTGTTGTATAGGGCAAAACCAAATAAGTGTAGCTCGTGCGGTCGACGGTTTGGGAACTCTATTGAAGAAAAGAAACTGGAAAGCGATCACCTTGATTGGCATTTTAGAATTAATAAAAGAATTAAAGGCACTGTCGGTGCATCTGGCGCGACATCGAAAAACATCCAATCCAGAAATTGGTATTTGCATGATTCTCAATGGGTTACCTTCAAGGACGAAGAAATCGTATCCACAACGCGAAGCGAAGACGCTGCCTCTACCTTCGCCAATCTGAATGCTCAGACAGTATCAAAGAGTGTGGACTACAAATCTGAAAATAAACCTGAATTAGATGTCAAAATCATTGAGACCAAATTGCGTGAGAAATACGTCGTTGTTCCAGAATCAACAGAGGATATGTCTTTTCAATGCTCCATTTGTAGAGAAACAACGAGCGCAATATACAATGAAGATCTGGGTGAATGGATCTGGCAAAATTGTATCGAATCCGAGGGGAAGCTATATCATGCTACGTGCTTCTGTGAAGCTGTAAAGGATGTACCCCAGCAATCAATAAATAAAGGATTCGAGAAGCTTAAGGGCCTATTGAACAATTAATCCCGCATGATGCGTTCATTAAATGCTAAACTACATAGGCAAAGAATATATTCAATGCCAAAATTAAAATAATGCAACAAGCGTATATAACTGCGCCACTGCAGAATTATGCATAACACAAGTTTCCCAGATAATGGCTTCGAAGACATTTTTTGGAGGGTCAAAGTTGTCCGGCATTGATTTGTGTAACTAGCTGCTCGTCCACTCCCTTCATCTGCGTTGCTTGTTTAGCGGAATGTCGTCGTCTTCATCCTGCGCTAGAAGACCATGAGCAAACGCCCTCAGCCTCTCACCTAAAATTTTCCTCTTTTTCGTCTCCTTCTGCAAAAGTGACGAGACCAGAGCCAATTGTTCGTCTTTCTTTTGCATGATTCGAGCTAGTCTCTCAATGTCAGACCTACGAGAATTCCTTTCCAGCTCTAAATTTTTCAACACCTCTGCTAACTTATCATCTAACGTAACAACCATTTTACTGGAGCTGAGAAGGTCAGCCTTCAGATCGTTGTCAGTAGCCTTCGTCATCTTAACTTGCTTTTTTTGTGCTGCATTTTCGTCCAACCGCCATGTCTTCTTGTCTGCGGGAGTACATGTTTTTGAAGAAAGCGCAGTGGCCCCTGCACGCGCTTTTAAAGCGCCCTTTATCAACGTGATGTTACGCAAAACGGTGTTGTCAAAGATGTCACTTGAAGCCTTATCTGCCTTTCTGGCACTAGCACTCTTGACGTTCTTCTTTTCAGTAGATGTGGCCTTCAAATTCCTGCTCTCCTCCTCTAAAGCTTTGTCCTCATAGCATATTTTTTTAATCTTCGCTCGAAGCTGAGATATTTCATGATCTTTAGAAATTGACTCTTCCTTGACACTCTTGATGTCTTCCCTTGCTTTCTGCAGTTGTCCATTCAAACCAGCTATCTCGATCTGTTCTTGCATAGCTGAGCGTGTGAGAGAGGTGATGAGGGACCGGTACTGCATATTTTCGTTCTTTAGTGCTGCAGTTTCTTCGTTATATGCGGAGCAAACTTCTTGCGACAGATCGAAAAGCATTCTTGCCATTTCACATGACTCATTCTCCTTGAGTTGTCCCGATTTCAGTCGCTCATCAATGCAGGAAAAGAAGTCTCCGATGTTCTCTACATCGGTGTTGTCAGCATCCACTGAGCCCTTGAAAGCATCGGGTTGATCTTGTACGTCTATTTTCCTCGAGTTTTCAGCTTCGATACTATCCAGGCTGCCCACCTTGCTGTTGCTGCTTTGTGTCGTTTTCAGAATAATGTCCGGTTCGCTGATCATATGGAATTTGCGGATCATACATTCGGCGTACTTGAAGCTCCAAATTCTTATTCCCAAATACTCCGCCATTTGAAGACTCTTTAAATCAGACTTTGCTACCTTTATTTTCGGAGAACAAATGTAGAGGTCGACATCGGAGTTAAGATCATTTGTAAAAACAGCATTAAGCTTGGAAAAACCTTCCCGCATATCTTTGACTCTTTGCAAGAGGAAAGGATTTGAGTTTCCAATCTTTTTTATGAGCTCTTCCTCATCAACGTAAATTTTAATGCCTCGCAAATCGTCCCGCAGTTTACTTACCGCTGCTGGAGAGTTGAAGTGCACCGGGAAATCGCTGATTATTTCTCTTTTGTCGAAATTTTTAGATGTCAATCGCCCTTTCTTGGATAAGTGCTGAAGGTACAACACAGGACTAATTTCGTAATTGTTAATATTACAAATATTGTTACTCACCGTAACATTATTTCCACCTTCGAAAGGCGTATGATTAACGATGCCCATTTGTATAAGTTCCAGGATTCTTGTCTTTTTCAAGCACTTGAGTGAGGCTACGTTCTTCTGGATCTCCCGACCAACAGCACGCTCAGCTCTTTTCTGTTCTCTCTCCGGATCCACCTGTTGTGCTTTCTTAAGTTGGCCGCTGTCTGGTCGCAAGGGACTACCCTTTAGTTTGAGAGCATTTTCTTCCAAAGAAGATTTGTCTTTGCCCAAGAGTTCCTGAGCCACATCAATAGCACCCGACTTCACGTCTGTAACAACATTAGACCTATCGACAACTCTCGATTCAGCTTTATATTCTTTGTCTAAAGTCTTATGAATCAAATTCTGACTTCTTTTTGATTGACCACCATTCCATTGATTATTTGCATTGAAAATTGGAACTCTCGAGACCTTCGATGGACCTGCGGAATACCTGCTAACCTGGGCACTCTCGGCTTCTTCGCTTGCGTTTGGATTGTTCACCGTCTGATTTCCTAATCTAGAAAGTCTATTTCTAGGGTCTGTATTTGTTATCGATCCTTCAACAACTTTGTTCGCTTCCGTCGTTATTTCTTCAGTGAGGTTTCCACCAAAAACGTTTTCGACAGAAGAAACAATGTTCAGTGGCTTCCCACTAGCGGGTGCTATAGTATCTTGTAACCTCTCTTTATCTCTTTGCTCTTCCGTTCCTGTCCCTAACTCCGAATTTTTATTGGGGTCAACAGGATTCTTTAGAATCTCAAAAGAGGCGATTTTTTTCTCGCCACTGGCAGTCAAGCTATGAACCGCTGTCTGGATCTGCCGTTGCAACTGGGGCGTGACTAATGGTCTCTCTTCCACTAAAACTTGAGCCCTTTTTTCCAATTTATCCGCAGAATTCGTGGCGCAACTGAGTAACGGAAGCGGCTTAGGGAGAGATATTTGTTTGGGCGAGTCAGCCCTCAGCGGTATTAATCTGATATTTTGAATATTCATCATTTTTGGGGAGTCAGAAGACCTCTCAAGAGCAACTTCCAGCACTGGAGCTTTCCTATCGTGTGAAGACACGTTCGGTCCCGTTAGCTTTGCCACGTCCTCAAGGCTGTGAGGATTTATGTTCTGATCTACAGCTCCCTTGCTCTCAGCAAAAGAACTATCTCTGCTTTCATTGCCAAACAGGGTTTTCCCGAGCTCTGAACTCGCGTTGTTGCTTGATGCGCCGCCGTCTGGCAACTGTTTGGTGACTTCAGTCCTCTCAATAGAATTTTCAGTTGTTATTTCGAATTTCGGAGGCCATTGACCAGAGATTTTTGTCTTAAGCTGAAGCATTAAGTTGTTATCGATTTTTTCAACGACATTTTGCAAATATGTTGAGCTAGTTGGGAGCGGTAAAGTAGGTCTATTCCCGCTCAATGGTGTAGCAGAAGGTCTTCTTAAAATTTCAGAAGTGGACTTCATTATATCGGCCAAAATCTGTGGTTTGAAGTCAGCCATTTCATTCTCATTCAATAATTGTGAAAGGTCCGATCGCGCACGTTCAGCAGAATTTGATCCCGATAATGGTGGGAAACGGCTAATTTTGGCAGATCCATTAGGCTCGTCCCCGTAGGATCGTACGGGCCTTAGAGTGATAGTCTTTTTCCTTACGGAGGAGCTGGGGCTCGATACACTGGACATGGCTTTTTTATGCTTTCTGGTAGTTTCTGCTCCGGTTTGCTTTGGCTTAGCAGTTGTGGATTGTGCCATTTTCATGGATTTGTATCGCTTTTCTTTAATTCCCAACTTCTTAAGTCTACTCTCTTTTGACTTCACAGGATCGGATTGCATATCATTCCTGACTTCACGCTTGCTAGTCACACCTCGTTTCTCTTTCTCACGTTCATTATTGACATTCTCAAAGGCTTTTGAATACTTTCGTATTCTTGGTAGCGCGTGTTGACGAACTGGAGTAGTTTCTTCTGGATATTCTAAAGAGTTTCTTGTAGCACTCGTTGTACTACCAGCATTCAGGTGATGGCCAGGTCTCGTAGCAGAATTCGTGGTCAATTTTTGTGGAGATGCTTTCGGCGTGTCCGCATTTGGTGCGTAGTCCCTAGCTTCGATATCTTTTGCAGTTTCTTCGGTAGACATTGTTTTCCTTTTCTTGGGCGTCGCAGTCGCAGCTTTTTCCGTATGTAACGGTTCGTCGTCAATATTGTCAGAGCCGTTGCGACTCGAAGGTGAATTTCTTCGTTTCATCCTGTATATGACAGTTTTGGAGCTTCTTTCGTGCTTTTTGGGAAGAGTGGTGGGGGTAGTTCTTTTACTGACCGGGTTTTTGGAGTGTTGCGGAGTCAAAAACAATTTTCCGGTAGCTGTGTCATCAGAACCCTGTGAAACTTGGATCTTTGGAGTAGCTGGTCGTTGTGGAAGCACTGAAGACGCGTCTTGCCAATTGTCTTGTGCATCGCCACGATTATAGGCAGAGGCGACGGACAGATTCTCGTTGGGCGCGTTTTTCATCATCAAATCGTCCGGAATTTTTTCAGGGACAGCTCTCACAGCTCTTGATGGACCTCGGGGGTCACCAGCATTTTTATCCTCGTTTTGTCGAAATTTCAAACCAACGGGAGACCCGCTATCGGATCGTTCTTCATTTTTCTTTTTCAAAAGCCCTAAAAGCCGATTGGACGCGTTTTCCTCATCGCTGAGACGTTTACCTTTTGGCTTTTCCATACTTTGGTTCCTTTTGGTCGGCGTTGGCGTCGACTTAAACAATGGAATGCGATTTGGGCCCACCAATCCCACTGTAATGTGCCCTGATTTTTCGCCGCCGGGCGAATTTCGCACGGCTCTGTCATTCACTGACATTCTAGCAACTTCCCAGGTTGATGGACCTCTAGCGGTTTGTTGATTTGTTTCAGTCTTTAACCAGTTGTCATCGCCATATCCTTGATTTACAACGAACTCGTTAATTTTGGTGACCGTTCCATATGAGCAAAGACCCTGGAAGCCCTATACAAAGACAAGATAGACGTGTTATATATAATGGAGTCGATTGAGCACATATATAAGCATTAATCGCGATCCCGGCTTAAGTGTCGGTGCAGATAGTGTCTTTGAGTAAAAAGGATCACTTTGTTGGTTTTTTCGACGTCGTTAGCTTAATTTTTGCCCAAACACTTCAAGATGTCGGACCACACGGTTTTTGGAGGCTGAGAAGCATCGACACCGGACCAGATGCCGGTTTTCTTGTAAAAATCGACAATTGGTTCAGTCTGTTGGTGGTAAGCGGAAAGCCTTTTCTTTAAAGCGTCGGCATTGTCGTCGGATCTCTGGACAAGTGGTTCGCCAGAGACGTCGTCAGTCATTTCTTTCTTGGGTGGGTTGAAAATCTTGTGGTAAGATCTGCCCGAAGCTGGGTGCACGAGTCTGCCTGTGATTCTTGATACAAGCAATTCGTCGTCGATCTTGAGTTCAACGGCTTTTTCCAAAGGTCTGTTTTGTTCGACAAGCATTTGGTCAAGTTTTTGCGCCTGTGGAATGGTTCTTGGGAAACCGTCGAGAATGAACCCGTTTTTGCATTCTGGGTTAGTCGTAAGTTCGTGTTTGATCATGCTGACCATGATTTCGTCCGAGACAAGACCACCCTGATCCATGATTTTCTTGGCCTCTAGACCCAATGCGGTCTTCTTGGCGACCTGTGATCTCAACATGTCACCCGTGGCAAGATGGCACGCGCAAAACCTTTCTTTCAAATTAGGAGCCTGCGTACCTTTACCGGCACCTGGTGGACCAATTAGGACCATTCTGATGGATTCTGGAACGTGTTTCAAGTCCTTCGAAGACATTTATGGCGAGACTGTAGTGGGAAGTCTAGAATTGACGTGAACCGGATCGTTTGATTGCCAGTTGTAGGTGAATTCCTTGTATTGGAATGATAAATATGTTACGTGATTTTGCCCGGTCTAAAATTTTTTCTTTCTTATTACAACGCATCACTCGGCCAATAGGAGGAACCATGCCACGTAAAAAGCCAGGTTTCGAAGCCAAAAGATTGTTGTAGATACACAAATGGTACCAAAAGACGCTGTTGAACGGATTTCTCGAGTTAAGTGTTATAGATTATTTTTTGCCGCACTTAAAACTTCGAGATTTTAGTAATTTAGAGAGTTTGAGGGAGCTCAGATGAATTGCGGAGATTTGAGTGCTTGAGTGTCTTAATTGGTGTGTGCTACGTAACAGCAGGGGATCTAAACCGTGGTACTCCCTGCAATGTCACAGGAGTCTTAAAGGTCTGTTTCGAGTTTCAATGGCATCTATCGCAGAGCGGTCAAGAGATCTATGAGGTATCATGTTGTCATAGAGTTAAAAGAGATGTTTCAATGCTGCACGATGCTCGCTAGTGTCTGTTACTTGACGTATGGGCTATTCATTGACAGCGTGGTCTACTTTTTTATCACTATGTAGTAAACTGTCGCCAGTCAAAAATTTATGGGGAAGAGAGTCGAAAGCAGAAAGCGAGGTAGATTGAAAGTGAGCGCACTGACAGGGAGGGGGCTCACTTGGCACTTGCTATTTACTTCTCAGCGTGTTGACAGTCTGTTTATGTCATTTTCGAGAGCGTAAATATTATATCTTTCACACATAAAATAACCTTCAATGGTGATCCACAATTGCAGAGCTTCCAACACAAAATTGAGCTCATACGAGTAGTGAGAGATCCTCTATTAGTTATCGTTGTTTGATTATTACTTTCACGGAATTCATGGCAACCTCCCGAACTGGATTTCATCTATTTGACAGTTTAGTATATGTGAAATGTCTGAGACCCATGTGCTTGGTAGACAAGCGAGAAAAGTAGGAGATGCCACTTTAAAACTTAGCATTTCCTATGGACAAGGGTCAATAGTTAACTTCTGTAGAGCTGAAGTCCCACAACTCAGAGCCTCATAGCTCAACTTTTAATGACCTGCATCTCTTCAATCACTCTAATCTTCTTTCTCGCGAGCGTCACCACATTCTCTGGCATCTAACTCGTCCCAACTCGCGGCGATTCCTTCATGATAAGCATTCACTGCTAGGCCAACATATGGTCTCAACGCTTCGAATTCAGTTGATGAATTGTGAAGATCTAAGAAAACACGTCGGAAATAAGACAAGCATTCGTCGCCATCATAAAAAAATCTGGGCGACATTCCTGGCATGACAAGTTCACATTTTTGGCGATTGAGTCCCATTTTGTCAAATTCAATCCCGGCTTATATTTGCAAATTTCCTTCAATAACAACAGGTTTTGAAATGTGTCCATCCCACTGTCTCTTCTTAGCCAGTAAGTAGTCAGTCCCGTGGCAGCCATTGCTGAGCCTCCCAACAACACGATAATTAGGATGGCAGGTATAGCATCGTACTGAACACTCAAGACGCATAGCTAGATACAGAAAATAAATTCACTTGCGAGACATATTGATAGAAATCTCCATCTCTTGGTCTGGAAAATGATTTTTGACCGGTATTCATCGCGAGGAAGCCGTTTGCGGGCAGGATTCATTGCCAAAGGATCCATCTCTCTGTTTAGATCTTAAGCTCTCGTCAGATCCTTCCTTGGCAAAAAAGTTTAAACTAGGTTCTAAGCTTACGTCCTCGCTTGAACTGCGCTCCCTTATAATAACCTCTCGAAAAATGGCTGCCTTCGAGATACGCCCTATATAGTTTTACGATATATCAATAGGATCTCACTATGCTTGCCCTTACAGTTGATGAACTAAAGTCCGAAAGCAAAAGAAACAAAATATCTTCAAACACGTAATTCAGACTTGGCATTTTCGAAGGCGTGTTTGCATATCGGCAGGTTTTCACCTCCCTTTTGGTTGAGAGCTGAAAATCAACCTGTTGGACATGCGATTTGGTCATAGATATATATTGAGCTCGACTTTACGATAAATTCTCCCACGAGAAGCTATTCCATGCGGCCAGAAATTAGAAAAATGAGTGAACTAAGTTTTGTGAGATTTGATCTCTTCGTAACATCTAATGCTTGCATTCTTCCAAGCATAAAACGAGTTGGAGAATGGTCCTATTGAATTGACATTTGCACAATATCCAAATTCGATTGCAGGGATTTTAATTGAGGCAGCTAACGATACTGGGTTGCTTGTCGTGGGAAAAAATGATACCACAGTTTACTACGATGAATGTTTAGTAAGTGGAAACGAGATCGATCTCTTCTCGGAGAGAGAGTGGGCACATGGAATCTTGGCCGGAAACCACACTGACCCCTACCTTACAGATGACACAAGCCCAATCAACTTGCAAAGGCGGGCGACCTCTGTTCTCTGTGGCACGGGGCATGCAGTCACACTCAGCATTTGTGATTCCCTTTTCAGTTACTTGGGAGCAAATGCAAACAGGCTGGACTGTTGGCGGACTCGGGTATTATTCAGAAATCTGTGAAAATACTTGTGATGAAGGGAATGATAACCATCGGTGGAGCTGCCAAGTTTATGGAACGGATGTGAATAGCGTTGAGATGTATGTTTGCGTAAGCAACCGACCTAGAGGATGTACTTGATTTCCCTCGGTGTTCGAGCTCTTCGTCAGGGCCCGAATTACCGATGGTAATAAATGGTAATTTAAGAAGAAAATTGAATTAACAGCTGTCAACAAGAAAAGAAAAACTATTATAACAATAAAATAAAACAACCACGTTATTGACTCATGTATCGCCTTTTGTTGGCATTGCGATGCGCATTTCTACTTCACCTAACTGCTTATTGATCTGGTTTCGCTTTATGTGTTCGTAAGCATACATTTTTCAGGTTGGAACGCATGCTTTGCCTCACGAACTATGGCTGGTGTGACAAATGTCAGAGTTTTCGCCAGCGGTCATCTAGAAGAGGTGCCATAATCTGCATTGAGAGTTAAAGGAATAATAATAGTTAGTATTGAACATAAGAAGCAATGGACCACCCAGGCAAAGCGTCAGACGTGAATTTTATTCCTAACTTCAATCAGCACTGGAGTGCTTGTCAATTCGGATCTTTTCGGAAGAGGCTACTCAAGTGGGGACAGATTCCGAGCTCTTATTCCTCGCAAGGACGTGAATTCAACAAACCCAATAACGGAGCACATTATGTCTTCACGCCAGCCAATTTTTTCACAGTTACATTAACTTGAAATAGCGCATCCAGCACCTGGGCGAAGGTTTGACGATTTTGTCACTTCCGACTAATTACGCATCATTCTGACAAATTTCGACGTCTTGTTCGCATGGAGTTGATCCAGCTGACTCAGCAGAAAAAAGGTTAACATCTGAAAACAAGGATTAATCTCCTGGTAGAATGATTGTGGATTCGTTCCATATTTTGGATATGGACCCCGGACCGTCATTTTGTACCAAGATCTTTGTTTTACTTCGTTGCTACAGGTGGGGTCTTCCCCATAACTCACAAAAATCCCTTCCCAAGGCCCTCGAAGAGGGCCTTGAGAAGTTCGAAGTTCAAGCTTTTGTCTAGAGTTTCATTGGTTTTGGGTGCCAATGAGTAGGTGTGCATGGTAATTAAGGTAAAATTGATAATTGTTGAAGTTTGTAAACATTATTTATTGCCAAGTCTGTCGCTAGCTTAACACTGACGCTACTTGCTTAATACTCATATACGGAAGAGGCGATTATTTTCTTTCCTTCCTGCTCACGCGGTGAGTAGGAATTGTACCGAATCACAACTGGATCACAACCCTTTCGCAACCCATCAATTCGAATTGACCTTTGATCTGATTATGAATTGTTGGAAGGAGATATGGAGAAAGTGATATCGCTCAATTGCATTTTCACGTGATCACGATGACAGAATAAAATTAGAAGAGTGAACGGACGGTTCGCTTACTGTGAAAGCATTGAAAGCTCAAACAATTCCATCGACAGTTCTAGAATCCTCATATTACCGTAATCGGAGCATACGTGGTATGATGGATGGCTTACGAAAAGAATTCACCGTCTAGTAGGGAGAAAGTAACGAATTCTGAAGTTGGAACAGTGTTAGAAAAATAAATAAAAGGCGCCGATATGTCCAGGATCGTAGTGGCCATTGTCGAAAGATAATCACGGAGAAACAGAAGTGCTCAACCTCTTATTTGCCTTATTCTTTAAATTAATTACCAACTAATTGAATGACCAGTTCAAGAACCTATCGACTGCCGACAATGGCACACTTCAATAAATATTGTTCACCTATCGGTGATCACGCAAGGCGGTTTTAGGCCCACTCGCGCGATCGGCGATAGAAGCCCGTCTCGGATATCACTATTAACGTGAATCGCTTAGTATATAAAGAGCCAAGTAGGCCACGGCGGCTATCTTCCCCCTGACTTTACCATCTTACAACGGTGAAGAAGTAGAAGTGGACTACTTGAGAAGGGGAGGAGTAAGAATTCGTGCTTATTGGAGCGACACGATGTCACAGCTACTGCTAAAGTTCTAGATTTTGGTACCGAATTTCCTAAAGTGGCGTTCGGAGTAGAACAGCTGCGTTTGGCCTATTGGTACGCCAACGTGACACTAGTAGATTTGCATGATTGAAAACACACAGGGCTATGATTTCGACTTAGCCACGGCCCACTTTCAATCGCCAGTCAATCGTTTTCGCATCTGTTCCGCTGTGACTCTCAGAACAACCAAAAATGAGCATTTTCAAAAGCCCTCCCATCGCATTTTGAGGGAACCTCGTCGCCAAACGCCGACAACTGCGCCCTCACCATGCTAATGTGATGCAACATTAGAACCACCCTTCTCGAGAGCGATGCCCTTCTGGAAGCTGTGATCACGTGATTTAAATATCAGTCACGTGATTGTTCTCTATCTGAAGTTATTGCGAACGTCCCTCTGCCAAGGTTATCAAAAATTCAAAGGGATTTCGCTTTCTCAAAGTCCGTCACTTAGCCAGACAGCTCTTCAATCGTTTTACAAGCGAATCTCAATGGTTCTAGGATTTCATAAAAAGCAACAACACAGGGCGCCGGATTTGTCAAGGTACGAGCAGTACTACGAGAACGAGCAAGGAAATGGTAGAGGTCTTTCGGCAGCAGCAGCCGCTGCTGCGGGCAGGAGTCACTCAATGATTCATCCAACGTCGCTGGCGGGTACGCCGCGGAACATGGACACAAGCCCTCGAAGCTACAGTATGCGGTCAAGACAGATGAATTCCAATGGACGGACCGGATCTTTGACTACGGGAGTCGCGCGGTCGCAGATACCGCGAAGAGTAGCCAACGGGGCTGGGTCAAGGACCAATTCCATGGCCAGTAATACGGGTTCTATCACGGTCAAAACCACCGAGATCAAAGACCGTATGGGGCGTACTCAGTCCATTACCAGACAGACTGTGAGGAGGGTCAACGGATTCGAGTATGTCGAAACTCTGACGACAAGCAATTCCGGGAACGTACAGGACCCGGATTCGCAGTTCAGTGAATTTACGTCTGATTTTACGCAGGATTCCGGTTATCGCCAAAACGGTACCGGGCTACGACAGGAACTGGACGACATTGACGATGTCGAAGAAGAGGCCGAGTTTAGTGATGCCATGGACTATTTGCCTGGAGCCGCGCCAGCTGCCCCAGCGGTGCCGGCTGTAGTACCTGAAGCGCCAAGGTCACCTGCCATCTCCCCAAAACTCGGGGCCAGTAAACCCGATAGGCCTGCGGCGAGTAAAAGCGGGCGGTTGTCAGAACATCGCAACACGCGACCTCACAGTGTCGCTCATCACCAGCAGCGGAGGAAGATGAGTGACGAAGAGATGTATGCGAAAGCGCTGGAAATAGCGCGTAAAAAGGTTTACGGGGACAACGCGGAAATGGTACCGTCACAGGCGGCGAGCGCAATGCCACGGCAGCGATCGGGGTCGTTGAGGAGGTCTTCCATATCGTCGCCAACGCGCATTGCGAGGTCACTCCGCGGTGCGAATCCGAATCCAAAGATATCTGTGAGTGACGGTGCGGGCCACCACATGACCCAAGAAGAGGTTCATTCGAGAGCGGTGGAGATGGCACGGCAACAGTATGTGCAGCAGGTTGGTGGCTTTACCAAGGGTGCGGGAGCTACGGAAGAAGCTACAAACGTGGGACTTACGGAGGGAGCTACGCAGGCGGGACCTACAAAGGTGGGACTCACGGAGGGGGCTATCGGGGCGGAAGCCACTGGGGTGAACAGCTTCGAAAACAGAACAGGTGTTGTGGGGCGCGACGATGTGTTAGACCATGACGATGTGTTAGACCATGACGGCGTGTCAGGTCGTGATGGTGTGCTGGGCAGTGACGGCGTGTCGGGCCGTGACGGTGTGTTGAATCACGACGGTGTGTCGGGCACAGTGCCAGCCCCAAATCCCCCAGCTACAAACGGCACCGCTCGCCCCGTATCGCGTTCCAAGGTAAAGTCGTTTTTCAGCAAAGTCGTGCAGTTTAGCCAGGAAAACTACGGATATCAGACGAAACAGGGCCAAACCAAACAGGGCCCAACTAAACCGGGCCAGGCGAAATCGCACCCTCCGAGTAATGCGGTGAATTTAAACCCGGCCACGGAAACTGCGGCTCCACTGCCGGCCCCCATGGCACCTTCGTCGGCACCCACGGCGCCTACAGAGCGTGTATCATCTTCGACGGACAACCTTCCGGAACCTCTACCAGCACCGGCTATTACACCCGCTACCGCGCCTGCAGCGTCCGCTACCTCCACTACCCCGCCCACACCCAAAGCTTCGCGCCATGTGTTCGCACGCTTACTGCGACGCAATTAACCCCCATCTATACAAGTTCTCTAATTCAAATTATCAATTCCCATTATTACGCTATAATCACGCTTGAAAACTGGGCAACCGTTCTGTACAAAAGCCCAGATGTTTCCGAGTCCCTTCTCAGTGCAACTCATTCGGTCGCTAGGGGTCTTCCCCAGGTAAAGTTCACATATACTTACCCAGTGCTACCCATCATTCAGAGAATTTCGAAAACATTTTAAAAAAATCAGAACCCGTGCTATTGTGAAAGGGGTTCTAATGCTTACAATGATTGAAGAGCCTTTTATAGGGAAATACTCGATGAAGTTCGAAACTACGTGCTGCGAAATAACACTGTCGCCATTGCTAGAAAAACCCATGTTACCCACAAAATACCCACACGTACAAAGCGACGACTCATTTGCGACTCACTTTGGCGTCCCGAGTAGTTCAATTCGATTCGGTGCAGCGTCCCTTCAAATGGCCTGTTACTTAAACTTGATTCAATTGAACAAGGTATGACCCATTTGGTAACCTTATTCGATATCTCGATAGCCGCAGGCGAGTTTTTCTTTCATGACACTGTACATAGTACTGATTCAAGCAAAGCAGAGGTAAACCACGACAGCAGGTGAGACAAGGGCAAAGAGAGTGCTCGCGAGATGCGTAGATCTTCTCATGTGCGATGGAATTCGTAGTCGACGGATCGCGGTCAGGTCTGCACCGGTAGAATCCAATCATCATTTCGTACGATAATCACCTCAATCCCCGTTATTACACTATACATAAATCCAGTCTAATATACACAGCGCGATGCACGCGCAAGACCCAAGGCTTAAAGCTCCTGGGACTCTTTACCCGGTTTACCGCTCTTCTTTGGCAGCAGATTCTGGTGGATGTTTGGCAAAACACCACCCTGCGCGATGGTCACGTTGCCCAGCAGTTTGTTCAGCTCGTCGTCGTTTCTGATCGCCAGTTGCAGGTGACGTGGGATGATTCTGGTTTTCTTGTTGTCTCTGGCGGCGTTACCGGCCAGCTCCAAGATTTCCGCGGCCAAATATTCTAGCACAGCCGTCAAATACACGGGCGCACCGGATCCCACTCTTTGTGCGTAGTTACCCTTTCTCAAGAGTCTGTGAACTCTACCGACTGGGAACGTCAATCCGGCTTTAGCGGATCTAGATTGACTTGCCTTTGCGGCAGTACCAGCTTTACCTCCTTTTCCAGACATTGTGTAAGGTGTGTGTGTGTGTTTTGTATGAAGGACTGGATTGTTACCGGGCCATGAAGTGGTCAAACCAGGCTCTTTTATACGTTGCCTGATGAAATCGGAGATATATAGAAACACGCCACGCCCCCTGCGCATGTGTAAATCCTCCCTGAAGCCCCTGCAATGGTTTCTGTGCAAATTGCTGTGACTCGTTTTTACATGGTCCCGTTTGTTCGCCCTCGTTGCGAACAAATGAGAACGACGGCCTCTTGCTGGAAATGGAGTTCAGAAATTCAAATTTCTCATAAAAACGACCCCTTCGATTAGTATGGTGGTTTGTGCTAGATGCCTGAATAGGAAATTTTGAGGAAAAAAACTTAATTTGCAGACCGAAATGTTCGCGCTCGCGCGCGAACATTTCGGTCCCGACTTTGGCGTTCATCCCACCAAAGACGGGTATATAAAGGGCACGAAACGCGGATGACTTGGGGAAAGAACACTGCGGATACAAACCACGTCAAGCACACCTAAGTAATACCAAATGTCAGCCAAAGCCGAGAAGAAGCCAGCCTCCAAAGCGCCAGCGGAGAAAAAACCCGCCGCCAAGAAAACCGCGTCCACTATGGACGCGTCTAAGAAGAAGACCAAGGTCAGAAAGGAGACGTATTCGTCTTACATCTACAAAGTGTTGAAACAAACGCACCCAGACACGGGTATTTCTCAGAAATCGATGTCGATTTTGAACTCGTTTGTGAATGACATTTTCGAGCGGATCGCGACGGAAGCGTCGAAGCTCGCCGCTTACAACAAGAAGTCTACTATTTCTGCGCGTGAGATCCAGACTGCCGTGAGACTGATCTTGCCCGGCGAACTTGCCAAGCATGCCGTTTCTGAGGGAACGAGAGCGGTGACCAAGTACTCGTCGTCCACGCAGGCCTAAGCGGGTCGCAAGCCGCGAGCGTGGCAAGCGCACGGCGAGTGCACTCGTGTTTGTAGTACGTATGAGATGTAATGTAAAATAGATGGGTTTTTGGATTCGTGATGTGTGGTGAGACCGAGTACGTATTCTGGACGGGTGGTTTCGGCGTTGCTGTAGGGACCCTGAGGGAGTAGTCACGTGACACCGCCCGCCTCACTCTTTTCAGCCAAATGTCTCCCGTCGGTCCCAGGACGACGTTCCACAGCTGCGTCCCGTTATCAATATGTAAACGTGTTTTCTATCGTTTTGATCTTTGTTTTCACTTCATAAATATTATGTTTTTTTGTGAATGTCTGTCATTGAGTTTCGGTGCAAGTTGATCATAGATTTTTTAACCGTGTGACAATTACTTTCAAAAATACAGTAATGGCCTAGGCAATGTCTCGCCCTGGCATGGGGCATTGGGTAGTTGAAATGGGCTACAGGGAAAGGACTATAATATTGGAAAAAATGCGTAGGATAAGTTTCCGCCCTGTACCTGACCAGGGTTAATGATAACAAGTAGGACAGTTGGTGTATTGATTCAGATATCACGTGATCCGGATGACCAAGGAAAGAAACCCGAGTAAGTCCGGCAATGGCCATATGACACCCACCGCGTGGTGCGATAAATAACATCAGGAATAGCTTTGCCATTTATGCTTCGACAAACAAGTGATCTGACCAGCATTGAAGGGCTTCAAGCTAACCACCGATACAAATAGACTATACCCGACATACTTGCAAACAAGACCTCAGCTACGAATAACATTACACACTAGCTACGCTCAAAACGCTCAAAACCTTTTGAAAAATTGTAGGAAGGAGCTACGAGGGGCGTTGCCAAGTTGTATTATTGATAGGAGCTGTCACGTGACCACAACGACAGATAATCCTCAAAGGCTTAAACTGAGCTTTGGGTAGCACTCAACGGAAGGTGCCCAAAAAGCTCCGCAAAGGCCATGGAATTGTAAATTGCTGCCGGCCATCGGTGGCGTACTTTGACAAGTTTCGCCGTGTTTCATTCGGAATGATAGTACATCGGCAAAAAAAACTCTATCAATTGTATAAAAAAGACGATGTGAGAGAAAGATCACATTGCAAAGAAAACCATAGAGGGGAACGAGGGGAGAGAGAGAGGGGGATACCCACATCCATACATGCAATACTGGTAACATAGCTATGACTGAACTAACCAATTTGCAAGACTGAACCGATTTCTTTTCATTAGTATTTGATACTTGATAAATTTTGCAGATCAGAAAATCGTTGATAATCAAATACATGATTCAGCAAGCCGTCAATAAATGCACACCACTGCGCTCACGCATCCCATGACACCCACACAAACGCTCAACTTTCTCTAAGGTTATGCAAACAAAGCGGCGAAATTTGACAAACGCATACCATCGTACCCTAACTCTTGAAAGATCAAACCAAATCATTAAACTCCAAATACCACTTCTTAGAATTAAATCAATCTCTAAGATGCCCATTATCCATTACTAATGAAGCCAATCCTGATTGGCCAATATTTTACATCCGTACGTACGAACTTTTTTTCACTTAACTGCAACACATGCCCCTTCATTGTTAAACCTTGAAAAATCAAATCTAGCTCTGTGCAATCAGTCATTGAACTCTATCAGGCTGAACTGCTATTGTACTAATCAGTGTCGCTACCAATAAGGCCCGGTTTCCTTATCTGCCTGTTACGTGTTAGAAAAAATCCAGTTGGATTTCCTTTTCTGTGGCTCAATCCAAGCAGTTTAACTCCAGTTGGCGTACATCACACACAATCGGATTCAACGGACTGAAAGTAACGGTTTTTTGGCCTACAAATCTCCGTGTGGTGCTGTTTTCAATACATTAAAGATCTCATAGCCACAATATGTCGATAGTTGCTCTCAAGAACGCGATCGTGCGGCTGGTCACCAAGAAATCCGACGGAGATCGTGCTCCGTTGCTCACGAATGGACAGAGTAGTGAAGAAACATACGGGGCTGGATCCAGTCATGACGAAGAAGATGTCACGAACCAGTTTGCAGACGAAGAAAACGGGAAATTCGGCGACCAAGACCACGAACACGGCCACACCCTTCTGGGCAGCGTCGATCCAAGAGTAATGAGCGATTTGATTATTGGGCTTAGTGACGGTCTTACGGTACCGTTTGCACTTACTGCCGGTCTGTCCTCTCTGGGAGACGCAAAGCTTGTGATTACAGGTGGGCTTGCGGAATTGATATCGGGGTCCATATCTATGGGACTTGGAGGTTATCTGGGTGCCAAAAGTGAGTCCGATTACTACCGTGCGGCGATGAAACAAGAAAAACGCAAATTCTATAACAATATGAACATGATAAATCACGAGATCGAAGACATCCTGCTAGAAATGAACCCGGATTTCTCGGATGAAACTATCGTGTCTTTTATAAAAGACTTGCAAAAAAATCCAGAATTGATGGTGGATTTTATCATAAAATTCGGACGTGGGCTCGAAGAACCTGCCGAAAACAGGCAATTGATCAGTGCACTCACCATTGGTGGAGGTTATTTCGGTGGTGGATTCATCCCATTAATTCCATATTTTTTCGTCGATCAAGTCCGGTCCGGTTTAATTCTTTCCATCATAATAATGTCAGTGACCCTTTTTCTTTTCGGATACGGGAAAACTGCTGTGTCCATGAGCGATAGTTGCTCTTTGAATAAAAAAATTAGTGAAGGTTTCCAAATGTTACTTGTCGGCGGAGCAGCTGCCGGTTCTGCATGGTTTATGGTTAGAGTCATCGGCAATTAAACCTCAATAATGTCTTATTTTTGGCGTCAATGACAAACAATAGCATGTGTTGATGGCAAGGGTTTTTTTGACATCTTTTAGAATCTTTCAATGCTGTATATTATAAAAAGATTTCATATTTGCGTACTTATACTCACTTCTCCGATTCAAGAACCGTTTTCAAAGCATCGATATCAAACATAAGTGCACCGTCTTTGAGCACGTTGGCCATTGTTACAAGCGACTTCGGCGTGAAATCCGGTGCTTCTCTCAATGAGCTGACCTCTTCACCATAATGTTTGAAGAGTAGACCCAAATATTCATTTTTCAATTCGTTTTCTTTTTGCTCCAAACCCAGCTCTGCACGACCTGCGTCTATTTTTTCTTGTGCCCTATCGAGATCCACTCTATTCAAGTTCTTTTGTCGGCTTGTTACTGCTTCTGTTCTGGTCAATGGTATATCGTTTAATTTCTGCTTAACTTCTGCGTCTAGATCCATGAATTTTGCTTCTTCTGGGACCGCTTCTGCATCAGAAAGTTCGACATCGGACGCATCCTCCAATTCCTTCTCTATTGCTAGTTCCTTATTTCCCTGCTGAGGCTCAGAAGATGATCTGGAGTCTGAGTCCGAATCAGAATCTGAAAAATCAGCTGTTCTTCTCTTCTTGCTCCTTCTGGTCTTTTTCTCTGGCCTTTTTGCCCCATTTATACTTTGGGAGGACATTTGTACGTGGGTCAACTGGCAACCAAGGTGAACTCCAGCGTCTCCTTTGCTACTCCGAGTGTCTTTGAAGATATGAGCTCATCTCATCTCATCGCATCTCAATTTTTCACAGTCTTCGTACAAAAGTAGATACGGTAGCCGTCATCATTATCATCATCAGACGTTCTAGATAAGGTGCTTTAACCAGCTCAACATCCACTTGATGTCCGCTCCTGGAATTGCTCTAAAAATCGGTTTGAACTGCAATATTTCAAGTGTTGATTGTTAAGTTAAATTTCAGACGCTCTCTTCAGTGGGACTTTTTTGCCAGAAAAAAAAGGTTTCTTAGCCATTTTTTAAACTTTAAAGCCATACGAGCATTAAATCTCTCGTTTGGATTTAAAGCGTCAGATAATTTTACAGTAGATGTGCTCAAGTTCTAGAAAATGGCTTATTGGGTCCATCTTTTTTTTTTACAGCGTCGAACGGCGGGCAGGGAATCAAATATGTGAGTATTGGGCGAATACATTCATATTCAATTATCTAAGAGACTTTTGAGACTTTTAGGCCGCCAGATCAGTCTGGTGGGTGTAATTAACAAGACAATATGTAGCTGAGCTGGTTTAAAAAGCCAATCGCCATTCTCCCACAATAACCCAAGCGAAGCTCGGAATGAGTGCCAATTTTGTAATTCTATGCTTACACAAAGTTATCCATTTGCGTTAAGAAATAGTCCAAAACGTGAGTTTGTTCCACTAAATTGTCTATGCGAGAATAATGTCTCTCAGTGTAAGGAACGAGAGCATTGATGAGTTGCATAACACCGGGAATTTCAGACAATTGCGCTATGTTGTGATGATCGAAGATGCATCTGATCGTTTTCTGAGCGACGCCGTAAGTGGAAAAATTCGTATTCCAATCCCGACATCTTTTAATGACCAATTTCAATTGATCGTCAGCCAGAGACCCTATAGCAGCATCAAGCTCTTGGTTAAACACCACGCCTGCTTTGGAGCTAGGTGGACAGCTTTTCAGTACGCGATAAAGTCTCATTGGGTGATCAAGTGTCAATGCAAGTAAAAAAGCGTTTGTCCAGTCACCTTGGCTCATGAAATTCTGCAAAGATTGCTCTTGTTCAACTTTTAGTTTCTCGCGCTCAAGATTTTCCTTCTTCTCTTCTTCACTCCTGTCTTGCCAAAAATTGATTACACCGTCGGCGTCCGCCGTTACGAGTAATTCACCATCTTGTAAGACGCTGAGAGCCCAAATTCGGTTCGCATGAGCATCTAGGGTCCTAATACAGTCTCCAGCCGAGCAGTCCCATATTTTAACCAACCCATCGGCGCCTGTGCTAACGATTTGCTTATTCCTGTTCAAAAACGAACATCTTTGAACAGCATTAGTATGGCCCTCCAGCGTCTTCATTACAGTCATAGTGTCTAATGACCAAATCTTTATAGTCTTATCACCAGAAGCCGTCGCCAAGATCTTATCAAATTGGCAAAATGAGACATCCCACAGACCACGCTTGTGTCCACTTAATGTGCCTTGCAACTCACCGGTGTCGACGTTCCAGATTTTACAAGTTTTATCGTATGAGCCTGTAGCAAACACAGAATCGTTCGGCGAAACTGAGAGCGCATTTATATCCTTCTCGTGCGCCTTCCGGGTGTACTCTGAGACTTTAATGACGTGTAGAGCATTGTCGGTGCTCGGCTTGGGCACAATCCATTTCTTTACTGTTAGATCACTAGAGGCTGTCAGGACAAAATCAGGCCAGCCTTTGTTCACAACATTAGGCAGCCCAATAGCTGTGACGGACCCTGCATGACCCGTAAATTTGGCGTATTGAACAAATTTTTTGCTCGAGTCGTGGTATCGCCATAATATCGCAGTGGCATCTTTGGAAGCGGTAGCAATCCATTTTCCGTCCTCTGTTGCGTCAAGTGAGTTTAGCAAATCCGTGTGCGCTTCGTAAATGTCCACATCTATGCATATATCGGTGCGTTTCGGTTCCTCCTCATGATCTTCCATATTGATAATATTAGGTATCACTCGCAGTGCTGGGGAATTTGTAGCCAACGCCAATTTGTCAAAGTGAGGCCCAACAGGTCTCATGTCTGCCACTGTACCATGGTTACCGGCAATCTTGCGGGCAATCGCGATTTCACCAGAATCACTCTCAATGGCCTGATGCACATCTATTGTAAGAAGAGTTTGATCGGAAAGTACCAAAACCATCTCGCTAGAACCTTTCAAAGGCACAACTCCTATAATAAAAAGCTCTTCAATGGGCGCCGCTGTCTTTTTTACGGCCACTTCAGTGTCAAGAGACACAATCTGAAAAATTGCACCTCCACCAGCTGTATAGATTAATTCGTGACCCGGAAGAAAACCACATGCTTCAACTTGCTGGTAAACCGGAATTGTCTTCAAAAGCTTGGCTTTTTTTGTAGATCCTATTTGATGGACGTTCACGACATCGTCTCTCCCACCCGACAAAAGTTGCAGGTGTTCGCCGACCGAGCGGAAATCGAGGCCTCTTACCGCAGCAGAATGCTCCTGCAAAGTATGCGAACACTGCCTTCGCACCAAATCCCAAACTTTGACGACTCCGTTCGTGTCTCCAGAGGCCAAGCGCCAATCGCTGCTATTTAACGCCCCATGAAATTTTAAACCAGAAATTGTCCCGCCGTGACCCTTCAAAGAATGTGTTATGTAGCCGTTTTCGATATCAATCACACTAACGCTACCATCAGTACCTCCCAAAGCCAATAACGTCGACGTAGAGTCGCAGTCCATAACATAGACCGGAGACGAAAGCTTGATGGACCGTACGATTTTCCCAGTGGACAACTCGAAAATCTTGAGCAATTGTGCCTGCGATACGAAACTGAGATATTTGGCATTAGGGGTTAACTTAAGCGCCGTGATATCTTGTTCGTCGTCGTTCTCAATTCGATGCAGTACTTCACTAGGCTCCGATGTCGTCAATATATTAATTTCGTCGATTACTGAGCAGGCAAGTACCGTGCCGTCTTCAGACAAAGAAGCAACTGCTCCGCTACCTGCATAGAATGGTCGCAGCGTCTGATTAGAATATTGATACTTGAAATCCATTAATAGGCTATCTATATCGGTCACAGTGACTTTGCTTGATTCATTAGATAAAATCGATGAGAAGCGATGAGATGAGCTTCAACTTTTCACTTTCTTGAAAATCTTTTCAGATCACGTGACAAAGAGATCAAACCATCAACAGTAACACATTCAAGTTGGTCGATCATCAAGCCGTTGCCAATAGTCTAAGTACTCCCCCTGATATATGTTGCATATCCTGATCTAACAAATTAAAGTGTCAGAACAAATCGAATCAAAACAAAAACGTTCCTCATGTATGTAAAACCGAAATAAAAAATATTATAATGACATTGGTGGTAGAGGGCGCAATTGGTTTGTTTCACCGGAAATACGTCCACCATTTATTGCAGCATCTCATTAATTTCTAATGCAGGGCCTGAAGAAGAGCCGATAATGTGTTCCAAATCTGCCAGCGCCGTTTCGCTGAAAAGACCACCTTTTGTAAATCTTAAATTTTCAGCTGCGGCCTCGAAAATACTCTGCCTTCTCCGCCATACGGCGCCACCCGTCAACTGTTTGGTGCCGCCGCCATCACCACCACTACCGACGCTTACTGGAGCGGCCAGTGAGGCTAGAATATCAGCATCCCCGTGAGCCAAAAACTCAACACTGGAATCTTGTGGTAGCCAATCTGTATCGCCGCTGGCTAAGATATTGTTGATATCGTTAAGGTCCAATCCCTTTATGGAACCCTTCCTGGGTAGCACAATGCCATCATGAGAGTCCAATTCGGTGATACCCTCACCCACTTCGGCTGGAAGGATGTGGTGGTGTTGCTCGTCATCGCGTTTGCTGACTTGGTCTTGACTGACGTCATCAACTCCATCGCTCAACAGTGAGCGTTCTTTATCTAGCCTTGCTCTCTCTCTCTTGAGCTTGAACAGCTTCTTCTTCCTCTTTACTTTCCGCTTCTCTTCATTTCTTTTCTGCAATTCCTTCATTCTATCAATCTTCCTTCTAGTCCGCTCGCTACCCACATATCCAATGGGGAATTTCCGCGCCGAAAGATTAGGAAGCATGAACTCTTCCTCCTGCATGGCATCAATACCTTTATTTCTGAACGCGGAAAGAGGTACCTTAGGCTTTTCGTACCAGCCGGATATGGCCTGAGCATTACCGCACGCAACACCGTTACCTTCTTCATCCTCAAGCTCGCTCATGTTAAGAAGCTCATTTAACGTTAGCTCTTCTTTTTCGCCGGTTCCGCTTAATTCCCCAGCAGACAGCTGTTGCTGAAGTTGCGCTTGTTGTTGCTCAAAGAGTCGCTGCTCGTCTATCAATGGATATAGCGATTTTGTGGAGAGGCCATCAATAATACTAAATGGCTTGTCATCAGTATGCCATGTGCCCAATTTTGGTGGTTTCAAACCTACTACATTTGCACTCACCACCTCCTTGGCCTTCGATCCTATTTTCCTGTTTCTTGTGTTGGGTGGGGGCAAAGTCTCGTCTTCATCGGTGGATTCGTTATCGACGTATGCTATTGTTTCTTGATTTTCTTTGTTATTTGGACCCTGGGTCTCAGTCTTGCTGAGTTTGTAATCTTTTGTATGCTCGTCTTCGTCTATGCTATCTTCAGAAGTCTCGTATTGAAAGTAAAATGCATCTGGATCCAAATCGTCAATGTCAATGAAAACGTTCGAGACGCTTACATCGTCATCATCGTCATCTTCTCCGTCAAAATCCAAGCTGTCTTCGATTCCATTTAAACTTTCGTCGTCCGTGGGCATATGCGCAATGTCCAGTAAAATGTCTTCGTAATCATCTTCACTAGAATATTCATCGTCTGAGACAGCCGCTGAGCTTAAGCGGCGAAGTGGGGACTCCAGAGCAGTTTTCTTTTCGTGTTCGGAATCACTATGGAAAAAAACACCGAACAAGTAATCGTCAGCATCAGGATCCGGAGTAGACTTAGACTTCTGTTTGTTCCTGGCAAGCTCTCGCAACTGTTTGCGCCTTCTGCGAAGCTCTTCCCACTCACGTCTCTTATTCTGCTTCTTGTCGAATTTTTTCCTTTTCTCATCATTTAGTATCAATGGAAGTGAAGTGCTTAGCGAAAGTGGTTGGTCACTGCCGGCGCAATAATACAGGTTCGCGAATTTGGGGTCTTCGTAGAAAGGAGCATCGAAGTCACTCATAATTTCATCCTCGTCATCTTCTGCTTTATCGTCAACACGACGTACAGTCGATTGCATCACCTCTTCCCCGGTATGATCGGACGCATTTCCATTTTCAACGGGGTCTTCTCCTTCTTCATGTATACTTCCATTGAACGAAAGACTATCGTCGTTTTCAAGTTCCATAACAATATTCTGTTCTTCTTCGTCTAACATGGGACGGTCGTCATCTCCGGTATCAAACCCGTTTTCAAGACCCGTGGTGTCCCCGTGGTCTGATTGTATGCTCTTGAGGTAAAGATCACGATCTATTTCATAGTCGGAATCTTCGCTTTCGGATATTTGAGGAACATTAAGTTGATCGAGTGGATAAGATTTTTTAGCACCGATTGATTTGGTTGCCTGTGAGGATCCGTCGTTGACTTCTTCACCTAAATCCTCGCTGTCCGAGTCCTCCTCCCGCGTGTTCCCACTGAATTTGATTCCATCGTCGTTTTTGAAACTGAATGACAATGCGTCGGCGTCGGCATCATCGTCACCGGATGATGGCTGACTTCTCTTCTCTTTGGCATTGGCAATGACTTCACCTTTTTTGGGCATCTTTCCACGTTTGAGTGCACTCATAGCTTGCATCGCCTTCTTCTTACGCTCTGCACTGAGTTTGACAAAATCGACGTCATCATCTGAACTTGAAGAACTCGAATACCCGTCGGATCCGTCGTCGTCGTCGTCGTCACCACCGTCTTTGCCGTCGGCGACCCCATCACTATCACTAGAAAAGACGTCAGATGATTCTGAACCCACTGCTTCTTCCGGTATCAGTCTGCTGCGCTTACCCAGTTCGTTATTTACCCCGCGTTTGGCCTTCTTACCTAAACTGGGGTTCTTAAAGCTCACTTTGCGACTATTTTCGAGATCTGATACTGCACTTAGCGAGGAATCCGACGAGTATATCAAACTAAATCGCCGCGGCCGCTGTGCCCGCGACCCACTTCTTGACAATATTGGAGCTGATTTTCCGCCCACAGTGCGAGTTTTCAATTTTTGTACATGCGACGGCCGCTTACCAGTGGCCGTCGTTGTTTTTCGAGGACTTTTCTCCCCCATTGTGACGGTTTTGTTACCAACTTTCTTCCCCCTCGAAATTCAGACTTGACGGAACGCTTTTTTCAACGCCCCAAAACTCGCCAGTTCGCCTTTATTCTGGTACCAAAAGTCCACGTTCTCAAAACAGAACTACCCGTGACAATATGATATGGTATTATGGTATCTGATCAGTCCCCGACTGACCTAATGCGATGTTTATCCCGGCACAATTATTTGCGCCTATCTAGTCACTCAGGTGCCCTAAAAGAGCGCTTCAAATTTCTTATGGTAGTGTAAAATCGTCCACAAACTATAAAGAGCAACCGATACACCAATTTCTTTACTCCTTGTACTGCTAGTTTGCTTCTGTTTTACCTTGGAGATCATCACCTAAAAGTGAATTAGGGCTCTTCTAAAAATTTTCTTACCAAGGTCTCATCGCTTGATTTTCTTTTTCCCGTCATCGAGAATGAAAGAGAAGAGTTAAATGAACATGAAAATCAAGCGACTGAAGACGTTGAGGAAGAGTATGCAGACAAACGAGGGAACTGGTTGTAAATCATATCACTTGAAATGAATAGAGCTAGATTTTTGGATAAATGTGGTTTTTTAAGGGGCCAAGGAGCTCAACGGGAAAGGTGTTGAATAATTCGAAGAAGATTAATTTTGTGGAAAGGTCATCAGGCGCACTGGAAGGTCCATAAACCCCGAGAGAAGCCGTACAAGAACTATCTTACTGGTAGAAAAACTTTGTTATATGTTTAAATTTTCACGCGGATACATAGATTATACGGAACTGTTTTTGAGTTTAGACTCCGGTAGTGAAACGACTGCTGGCCCTGGATGATACATCAATCAGCTGATAAAAGTTGTCTCAACTATGGATATACCAGGCTGGCCTCTTAGATTAGAGCGCTGACAGAACTGGAAAATGAACGGCTTAATTCCTGCGATGCTGTTCACGACGTTTTTGACTATGGATGGTAGCTCTTGCAAAACGTCGTATTTGTTCACCAAGCGGAGACCATGTTCCTCAAAATAAGTCGCGCTTGACGCGTCTTGCATGCAATGTGGCGGTAGAGGCATCGCAATAGACGTAGGAAATCGCCAGAGTGACTGCGGTTCTTGCTTGGACGCAAGAGCACGCGCATGCAAATGAGACGCATGCGAGGTCTCTGCCGAGTTAGATACAGCGTACACTTCTAGGGGCCCATTTTCCTGTGCTACTGCACTGACAGTCACTGTCCATTGTCCGTACTCGGCTGGTGTGGTAAATTCCATGAAAATCATACCCAAAGTATGGCTTCGAAAAGTCGCAAAATTCCATTGCCGGGCGGCTTTGTTAGGGGCTACACCCTGGAGCGCACTGATGAATACGATGGGCGTACTCGCGAGATTAAATTGCACTTGTTTCCCGGAATTGGAAGTGTACTTCAATGTGCCATCACATGTTCCAAGCGGTACGAAAACATGACGCATAAGATCAACATGAGGCGCTGCTATATTGGCTTTGTTTACGCTAGACCCATTGTAATAGCTGGAGCCATCCGGTTTGATTTTGAATCCACAACCCAAACGGACAGCTAAATCCAGTGACATCTCACCCCGGTTTTTTTGCTGCGGCGCATTCACACGAATCGAGACAAAACCAATACCATCATTCCCTGGTGCGTTGGCGATTTCATACTTGAAGTTTGAGCTTTCAAGCTCGAACTGCGAGACATAGGACGGGTCGTCGATTTTCAAACTTTCCCACACATCGGTTTCGCCGCTGCCGCTACCGTCCAAGTCACCATCACTTCCGAAAACTTTGAAGTTGAACCTGAAAGTCTTGTAAACATCTCCCAACACCCTCGAGTACAAAAACTGGACAAACCCGCATCGCCCAGTTTCAAGGTCGCAAAAGTACAACGTCTTGGTTTCTACAGTGGTTGATTTTTTGCGCAACCCGTCAAATTTGCTCGCAACAAACCTCTTGGCACTTTTGTGCTGACCGCCATTCGTGGTTTCCCTTGAATTTGGCGTGATAGTTCTCCATTTAAGATCTTCGACATCTTCCAAAAGTTCGTAGTTCGGTTCCGAACTTGAACTGTTCCGAATAGGTACAAACTGACCTGATGCGCCCATCACTGACCAATGACAAACCTTAAATCAATACGGAGTTTGATAAAGCACGTTTTATGAACGTAAGGGGGTATCTTCATTCATCAATCTGAAATCAGCGTCCGCGCGACACAACGTCGGAAACGTCTCCCGACTCCCGTCTACCAACATATTTCTATTGAGACCATGCTGGTGGGCGGTAAACAAAGTTGTAAGAGCATCCTAATGGACCATTGATTTCAAAGGAATAATTGCATCTTG
Source organism: Lachancea mirantina (assembly GCA_900074745.1). Classification (NCBI taxonomy): domain Eukaryota; kingdom Fungi; phylum Ascomycota; class Saccharomycetes; order Saccharomycetales; family Saccharomycetaceae; genus Lachancea; species Lachancea mirantina. The sequence continues at coordinate 472,123 of LT598464.1, forward strand.
TAGGTTCATCGACGTTTTGGATACTGAATGTTTTCGCACAACGAAAAAAAAGCTGAGCCGACCTTAAAGGTCCGTTCCAACAGCGATCACCATTCTTATACTCAATGACAAGACCATTGTTGATGTTTGGCAAATTACCAATCAGCATTTCTTGCTGGAAGTTTCCGACATCGCTCTCCAGGTGGGAAATCAGATCAGTGTCCATGTGTTGTAACCTGAGTCTGTCAATGTAGTTTTGAGAAGACGCATTCTCGTCGAAGAATAAACGTGAGAAGCGGCCTATGAAGACAGTGTTGCCGTTAGGCTTATCATCGGTTTGAGTGATAACGCCATCAGTTGGATTCAAACAAAGTTGATAGACATAATTACCAACGACCTGTTCTACGCAGCTGGGATCGAGTTTCTGGAGTAGTTCCTCCACTTGAGCAGTAGCGGCAAGCTTGGATTGTGCACTTTCTCCTTCCTCAGTTTGAAGACGTAATAATTTCATCAGTGCCATATCCTTTGTTTTCAATTCTTTTCTGAGTTGGGAGCATTTCAGTTCTCTTGCAGCGATATCGCCTCTTAACGAAGCCAGACTCGAAGTTGTGAAGCCAAATTTTTCTGCCAGTTCCCTGAAGAAGTTTATTAACGTAAGACTAAAACTGCCACTCGACTGGGATTCTGGTGTCAAAACGGTTGACGACGCTTGCGTGACGAGTTCCGATAAGCGGTCCAAACCGTCGATAAATTTGCTTGGGAAACTTAATGGATCTGTTACACCGGCACTCTTGGCCAAAAATTCTTTGTAAGCAAGCACCGTATCCTTGACACCTACATCTTGAAAGTTCACATTATAGTTTTCAGACAAGCTATCGAGTAATCCGGTTAAGAATTTCAAGGTCTTGGAAAGTTCTTTGTAGTATTCTGACCTCGCAGTGATGATGGCTCTCACAGTTTGGAATTTTCCCGTAATAGCTCTTGCAGGGTACCGAGACTGGCCCGTCGACAGGAGATCTCGGAGTTCTACCTCCAAATATTCCTTGATTTGCTCCCGGTGCGAGACGTCAAGAGCGCTATTCACGTTAATCTTGTCAAAGAGCTCGTCAGAAAAATCGAGGTACTTCTTAACCACGTCGTTGACCGCCTCGTCGTTCAGATTTCTGTTATAAGACAAAACGAGCTTCTCCAAGAGCTCCACGACCTCATGATACGCGCGGGATGATCTTTCGACTGACATGAAGAAAGAATCTGTCGTAGCAGTCAGAAATGGTATGTCCAATTGCTCATACTGGTGCATGAGGGGATTTTCAGCCTGCATTCTATCGTTGTAAATTTTCCTCATTTCTTGCACTTTTTGCTTGCAATCCTCCAACTGGTTTGACAAACCAAGCACAATGTGCTTCATTTGCTCAGTCTCGACCTGGACATTGGGATTGTGATCGGTTTTCACGTCAATCCCCAGCGAATTTTGCATTGCCCGCAGCACAGTAAGACCCTCATAATGCTGATTCAGTTCCTTTTCGACTAGAGTATCATATTCACTGCGAAGCTCCTTGCAGCCCGGAGATTCCATCCAGGCTCTTGATCCGCCATCATCTTCATCCTGACAATCGCAACAGTCGCACACTCCGTCGTTCACTTTAAAACCTGATACAAATCGGGGTGCAAAACCTTCATTTTGACAGTAAAACCTCGACTTGGACCCACATGCACTCGTTCCAGGCTCGTCTGATCCGTCTAGACAGTCACAGAAGTCGTCATTGATCTGGGAGTGATGGATTATCACGGATGGATCTCCCAGACATGCCCATTGCCCAGTCTCGGTATCTAGAGGCTCATACAAGAGTTGAGACTCGGGAGACACTCCCCTAATACCCGCTTCAATGAATTGACTCTGTAGGAGTAAAAACAACCCGAAATAGCTCCTCATGCTTATGCTATTCTTCGTTCTTTCTTCCACCAAATGTGAAGTGATCAGTTCTTAATTTAATATCATGGTGGACGTTGATACTTGATTTTGGTCTAACATCCAAACCAACCGAAAACAGTTTTATAATATAAGCACAGCAATTTTGGGACTACTAGTTAACGTGGCAGTGTCTAGAAAATTTTTTGTTCAGCAATATGATGATTTCCAGGGTTCAATAGCTCATTTCTGACACTTAAAATCTTAAAATTTGAGTTAAAATACCAAAAAAAATTGAAAAAAGCAAGAAGCAGAAGTATAACCATAAAGATATTTTGAGCTATTTTCAAGCTGGTTTTAAGCGAGATTTGGTTTAATTTTGAGTTAGTTGGTAAACTTGGATGATATCACGTGACTGAAACGTACCCTATTTAGTAATTGGTAAATAATAGATATATACCAACAACATCATCAACATTTGAAAAATGCAAGAGATTAACACGAAATAAGGATCCAAACACGCATTATTTAGGTGAAATAGAGCCTGATAAGAGAGTTGAATTGTATTTGAACAGGAGAAAACTGCAAGGGAGCTGTCAATCGGGGTTTTCAGATGGCGAACGCGACGTCTAACGGCCAAGTTACGATGAAATCGCTTGAAGAACTTCCTCTGGAAGTGATATTCAGGATTCTGTTCTTTTTGCCGTTTGAAGATCTACGGCAGGTATCAAAGACTTGCAGAATGCTGCGCGTTCTGAGTAACGAGAGTATCATGTATCATAGGATGCTGCGGGACCCTAGTTCGTCCTGTTTTTGGACGAAACGGCTACTGTTCGATTTTTTGCATATCGTTAACCGCAAGACGGACATTTTGGGACACATATCTGCGGAGAAAGTATCGATTATCGGTACTTTGCGTGCCATACAGCAGAGATTTGACCTGGATTGTTCTCAGGGCTTGCTGGCATCGAATTTTGAGACATCTGAACTTTCGCTGCGATATCCACGTCTTGAGTACGAAAATATGTGTGATGGGGGCAAAAGAAGGTGTCCCTCGCCGCAAAGACCTATTGCGGGTGCTTCGGACAAGCAAAACAAAGCATATTTGGCCATTTTGAAAGGTTTTCACAAGATCGCGGACAGAGCGTCTGACTTAAGGCAAGAAGACACCCAAGTACGACCTGTCACGCCCACCAAAACCAGGAATGTTCCTCCTGCTGCACCTTCGCCTTCTACAACGCTGGACGAAACCCAACCGCTGGAGTTTGCAGACGATTCTCCGACTTCATCATTTCATTCGCGGTCTGCGAGCTCGCTCTTTTCGGAGGCACCAAAAGTTGCCGAGTCTGAGTGGCCATATCTCTACGAGCTGGAACGCGTGTCTGACGAGAACACGGACTCAGACTCTAGCTCGTCTAACGGGTATATTGAGCAACTACGAAATTCCAATAAAGTGAAGGATAAAAGATTCATATACGAAAGACTCGCGAGCAAAGACCGAGCCGGAAACACGATCAGTGGGAAGAGATCCAAGCATCCAGCCTCCAACTCACTACAGGCTGCTTTTGAACTGCCCGAAGAGCTACAAAAGGCTCCCAACAATGCTTCAAAGAGAACCGTTTCGCAGGGCTATTTAATCGAATTGGAGCGCTTGGAGAGATGCAGTTCTCCACCCAGTCCTGGCTGCTACGATGGAAACAACACAGCGAAGGGACCTGATTTGTCGTCTAAATACCTGTCCAGGTATGAGGATCACGTTATGCGAGAGCAAACCACCGATACCAATAATACGATCATTCTGAACAGAAAGACAATACATCATAAAAGATCCTCTAAAAGACCCCCAAGAAGAAAGCTCATAGCATCCGTGACCGTGGAGAACAGGATTTGCTACGAGAAGATTTAACGACCCTTTACGACTGAAAAGACATACTAATTAATCTAGGTTTTTGAAATTCAAATATTTACAGCATAATTACACGCAATATCATCAATTGGAATAGTAAAATCAAATTAAAAACCTTCCATAAAATGAAGCTCGCTCCTTAATCGTAGTCAGATCATCAGAGCGGTCTTAGCGGGACAAATTGTTGGTATTCAAGTCTTAAGTAATATCAACGGTTGGTTGGTGAGTCCCATCATCAACGACGTACAACATCTTCAAATTTAAAACACTCTAGTGAACGCACTTTGACCTCATGAATGAGCTTAAATCTGACCAGAGATCCTCCGAAATGAGTCAAGTGACTGGAAAAACACTGGCGGTGACAAGAGATGGGTTTAATTCCCGAGTTTTATGGCCAGATATGATCAAAACACCGGAAAATGAATGGTGGTTCAGTTGCGATGACATCGTGAACAAGCTGGGAACAGACCCACAGGCAGCTCATGAAATGAAAAAGCGTATGGAAAAGTGTCTCATGTACTTCTACGTGATGAAAAAGCAGTTAAAGCTTTTTGACCACACGTATACAGCGGCCTGTGTGCTGTTTTTCCGGTATTGGTATGTCTATGGACTTCCTTCGAGTCTTCCAGAGTGCATCCAGCTTTCGCAGGCTATTTTGGTCACTGCATGCAAAACAATGGAGAATAATCGTCCAATCGATGCGTTTGTGAAAAGTACTTGCGAATTTTTGATGAAAGACATGCCGCCATCTAGAGCTCGACAAAATGTCGAAAAACTGAGATGGGATCTTCGGGACAAGTTGGTCCTCTACGAAAAGCAAATTCTTTGCCAGCTGGGATTTGATCTGGATATACAGAACCCAAAAGAACTCATTGAGGAGATTTTCGGAGGTTATTTTAGATACAACCGAGACCTGAAGGTGAGCGAACAATTTCGACACGTTTTCCCCAAAATAATTCAAGAGGGCAGAAATTTCATTATACAAGCGGGAACTCAGCCTCTTTCGCTTCTGTGTGACGGATTTAGCATCACAGTTTTATCACTTGTATACTGTGGACTTCAGTACAAATCGGAAGTGGACAATACTTTCAGATTCCCAAAGAACTTCTTCAGCGAACGATTTCCCATACCGGTATCGAGTGAACAGTTAGCCAAGCTGTTCGAAGATTACAAAAGACTTGAAGAGAATTTTTTCGATTTGAAGAGTAATAAAGGCCAAAAGCTCAACATTTCGCGCGAGGACATCGATTCGCTTATCGAGGAAGATGCAGACGTGTCCAGACCAGTCGACCAGGAGAAGAATACTTACGTTTATGAAGACATTAAAGATGGTGAAGTGACAAACGAATTCCTTGAACATATCGAAGCTCGAATTCAAGAGCTGCATGAAAAAACTGTCGCACAGAGCAAGCTATCTCATAAAAGGCCGAATGATGACTTAAGTGCGTTAAACGAGCCTCCAAAGAAAGTACCGAAATAACGGGAGCAATCCTAAAAGCAAGTCTCTGGTTTTGAGCAAATTAGGGCAAATCATGCTGCCGGTATATAAGTACAAAATTATGTTTCACTGCCGTTATTCCCAGCATTCTGTGAAAATTTGATGAGGTTAAACTCGTGCAGAATCTCTGCGAGCTCTCGAGGAAGCTGCCTTTGATTATCCAAATAGCAGCTTTCCCAAAATTTAATCCACGAGATACCGACATGCCATTGAGCTTTGCTAAATTCCCCCTGAACTTTTGATACACCATAAAACCTTTTTTTAGCTCTCAATTTCACGGAACTCAAGAACAATGTCAGATCATGATTGTGATCATTTTCCGATTCCTCGAACACTTCATCGATCATGACTATGCCTCGGTCACCAATTTTCATGAGCGTTTGGGGACACTGCATGTTCATGGCGTCGGAATCGTCAACCATTTGCCTCCAGTCCGCCACAATTTCGTTAACTAATTTGATATGCGATCTAGGGCGCTCGCATGAATTAGATCCCGGACTGTTCTGAATTTGGTTGCGATAATACTGCATGACTTTATAAAAAAAGTCTATTACTGGGAGATGGACCCCTCCATACAGCAATAGACCCTCTAAAATTTTGTCCATACAGGAGACGATACTGACATCTCCCGGCAGTTTGAAAGTTGAGGCCAAAATGTGTTTTCGCACCATGCTATCTATGTGAGCCCTTTGCGCACGCAAAGCTATTTCATAAACACCTTTTTGCTCTTCTAGCTCGCAAACAGGGCCCTTGAGAAACGCGATGTTTCGCTCAATGTCGCCAATGACCGTGAACAATCTGTCCATCATGAAATAGTCAAGCTCATCAATACATTCCAGCATAAACGTTTCACTGGTACAATCCAAAATGTTGACCAAAATGCCTTCGAGTACATCTAGTCTATTGATTTTGAGCTCTCGATTCTTGACGCCTCGCGTGCGTCTGAAACGGCCCGTCTCGTCTATGAGAGTTCTAGCGCACCAAATTGAAAGCGATCTCTCATGATCGCTCGAAATTATCACAGATATGCCTGCAACGTCCTGACATTTACGTGCCTCGTGCATGAACTGTAATATCCATCGAAACTCAAAGAACGCATTGGCAAACTCATTGTCGAAAAGATCCAAAAAGGCCATTAAAGTCTTGGCCAAGACGATGAGCCGAATTTTCGCCGTCAAGACAACACTGTCATAAATGTCGTTTTTCGTCAAACTCTTGACCAAATAGCGGGGCTCGACTTCCAAGTCCAACTCGGGATGCTCCATGACCTCTCGTTCCAGCTCTTTTTCCAATTTCACTCGACAATGACCCCCTTTTCCGAAAAGAGGGTCAAAATTTCGCAGTGGAATCATACAAATAATGAGCTCGTACAGCTTTTCAAGCGACTCACTAAGACCTTTCCGTTGAATCTCACGTTCGATCGTGAAAATCCTTGTGTCGAAATATTCATCGAGATGATTGTAACTCGGGCTAAAGACAACTTTTCAAAATTTTGAAAAAACACGTAAGTATCTCAAATTCCGAAGATTAAAGATCAAACGAGTAAACTGGTGCTGATACGAACCTTCCATGTGAATAATTGATTTTAGTTTTCTGTGTGTTCACAAATTGGTGATGATCGCAGTACCCGGTTTGTTATGACAGCGAGATCAAGAAAAAATTCCAAGAAGCGAAACTACTGAAGTGACCCTGGAACAAACCAGGAATGAATACGAATGAGGTTGATGAAGAAAGAGATCAGGTGATAGCAGAAACACCAGTTGGAGGCCGTATCTTGGTGAGTGGATCTGGGTCCGAATTTAGAACTCTGAACGAACGAACCCCGTCAAGGGATGGCCGAGGAGATCCAGATTTCTGGGAAAATTCGGGGAGCCGACGGCGCTACGATAGGAACAGAATGGACGATGATAACCTTATTTTCCAAAACAGTAGCTTTCGCGAAGTTAGACGGAGCGCAAACGCGAAATTTGACCAAAAGAGTACCCCAAAAACTCCTGATCTAGACAAACTAAAAAGATTCTTTAAAAACAGAGACAAATCGAGGCAAGGAAGTCTGATTTCCAAGTTACAAAGATCTCCAGACGATACTCCAGAATTGCAGCGTGGACGGCCGGATTACCAGTTGCAACAGATTTCTGCTGAGCGACTGGTTGACAAGTTTCGACGAAATCAAGTGGACAACAGTTTTGGTACAGATATCGAAGAAGAAATGGATTCTACGATTAAGGGTCCTGAAGGCTTTTCTGTATCCAAAGTATCTGATGTGGATTTATTGCATTTGGTTGATGATTCGCCCTCCAGACAAACAACGAGCCTCGTAGCCTCTGATTCTAGAAATCCAGTAAGCTGCACAAAAACGCAACCATTGCGTGAGGGCAGTGACATGTTCATATCTGCTACAGACTCGAGTGGGATCTATGGAAAATATCAGTTTACTGAGGATAACGGACGGGACCGTACAAAAACATCGGGATCTGCAGATGCCAAACAGACGGTGACTACTGAGAACCAAGAAATGCAGGAGGCTTCGGATTCTAAGCTTTCTCTGACGGATCACACGACACCAGGGATTGTGAGCACTTTGGAGCCTCAAGGGTTACGTCCATCCATTTCTGGTCAACAATATCTGAGTGAACAGTCGAGAGAGCTTGCGGCCATTGAAGATCAAAGCACACAAGTGATTGAATCATCTGCGCGTGATCCATATCCCAGGTCAGCTACGCAAATGGTAGACACAGAACAAATAGGCTCAGCATTAAGCCCAACTGTGGCAACCCAAGCTGACAGAACACAACAATCACCTTCAGAAACATCAATGCTAACCTTGCTCAAAGACACACCAAATGCGGGAGACAGAATTGGCAATGTAACGCAGGTGATAGAATCTCCTTTTATAAATGGCGATAAAAAATTACCAGAACTGTTTCCTATATCAGAGGACAAGGATTTTCATGCTTCGCCTTCAACCAAAGCTTGCTCCGCGTCGTCTGAAGTTGACATCAAGCCCTCCGAATATGATAACAAAGTTAGGCTGCGATTTTCTAATAAAGCAGATAATAGGGGCACACCTACCGAAGATTCTATTGATAGTAGTCATCTTATTGTAATGAGCGACATGGATGTAACTCAAGAGCTACCAGAAATTGAGGAGACGGCGGTAACTGAGAAACGGACTCAAGCACGGGCTTCAGACAAATCAGGATCTGATAGGAGTGGAAAAAATTCTCAACAAAACTCGGATGTCCGAGGAACTGAAGCGCAATTAGATGATTCACAAGATATCGTGAGAAATCGCCGTGAGTTGCTTATCACTAGACGCCGAAAAACCGCTGAGAATGAAACTCAAGTGGATGAGAAACAGTTAGCGACTAATGAGCAGAAGCATGCTAATAAGCGCCGAAAGACAATAAGTTATGATTCTTCAGCATTGTTCGCGAGTAAAACCCCTAATAGAAACACGAAACAGGACAACGGGGAAATTGATAGAAGTTTTGGAACTAAATTAACCGAAAGCAAGGGAAAGCGTTTCGAACCGAGAACCCTTACTAGCGATGCCAAGCTTTTATCTCGAGATGACATCGTATGTGAAGACGCCATATGGTGTCACTATAGCGTTAATTTCTTCTATTATCCGGGGAAACTCTTGCGAGTAGATGGCTCAAGCAATAGCTGTGAAGTTTTGTTCGAAAGCGGTATCTCAAAGGTTGACCAAGACGATGTCTACTACTTGGATTTAAAAGTTGGAGAAACCGTAAGATGGAAATCTTCGGCATATGTCATAGTTGCACTGGAATGTACATCACAAGCTGAAGATACCATAAGATGCGTTAGAGGATACGACACTCTTCATTTGAGAAAGAAGTTTCAAAGTGGCAAACTCGAGAAGGAGATAATTAGAATTCCACTATCATCGATTACTTTAGGGCTTGGGGAATGGGCGAAAAGGTCCAAGATTGTACTTTTGGACAAGAGTGATTATAAAGCAAGTGCGCTTAATGAACTTCAGTATCCCATCCGAGGCCGGAAAAACACTATGCTAGTAACGCCGGTGACTCCTACCAAAAAGAACGGGGAAAGGACGTTTTCAGCAGATCCGGTGGACGCTGAACAATACGATAAGACTATGGGCAATGATTTGAGGACTTCCTTTCAAGTTTCAATCAAAAAAACAGATGCAACCGATTCACTGCCAATTTTTGACCAATGTCTCTTTCTAATGACTGGATTTACCGAAAACCGTCGTCGTGAAATCTCTTCGTTAATAGAGCAACAAGGCGGAGTTGTGTGTGACGAAAGTTTTTCCAGTCTTTTTACATTCGATGAGATAACAGTCCCCAAATTTCGCGATGAGCGACTGGGTTATTTCAAATTTGCTTGTCTCATCACCGAAAAACACTCACGAAGCCTGAAATACCTCGAAACTTTAGCGCTAGGCTGGCCCCCTCTCCATTGGAAATTTGTTGACCGATGCATAACTTATGGAAAGCTTGATATTCATAGTATCCATCAGTTTTTACTTCCGGCAGGAGAAAGTCATCGACTTTCGGTTGATTTGAAGAACAAATGTGGTGTTGTCAAGTCGAGCGATGTCTTCTATTTCTTCACGAATCTTCTGAGTGAAGTCAAGTTAAGCGAACAGCTGTTAGGTCGTCCATCTAGAATGAGCAATTTCAGCGTGATAATCTGGGGTCACTCCGAATTAGACGATTTTGTTGAGTTCGTTTTCCGAATTTTGAAAGTGAAGTTTCTCAGATTCATTTCTAAACAGGCAAAGAATCGAGACCTACCAAAGGACGAGGAACAGTTCGACAGTAAGTACGCCTACCAACGCCTTGACGAAGTGTTAACCTCCATCCATGTGTCCGAAAAAGCTGAAGACATTCTAATATATCTCAACGAAAGACACTTCAAACCTAATACAGCGACCCAAGTCCGACGGGGACTTCAATCATCATGGAACAAGTACTCAACTCGCGCCGGCGTGAGAATAGAAGGAAAAGAATGGCTTATACAAACGGTTATAAATGGTGACCCAGGATTCTTGGATTAAATTATGTAAAAATGTGGAAAGAGACGATTCTTTCATAGTGCGAAACACAGCTTTTAATCATAGAAGTCGTGGAGAATATCGAAGAATGTCAAAGGTGGGATCAAAATGCCATGTCAACCAAGAGAATTCGGATCAAAGTAATAGTCTCCTGTAGGTGTTTCTCTAATATCATCCGAGCTGTTTCGGGTCGCTGCCATTACTGAATGGGTGCTAGCCAATTCATCAAGTTGCTGCTCTAAAGTGAGAAAATCCAGAGACAATTTTTCGAGGAAATGAGCGTGTGCAAATCTTTGGAAAACGTACATGAAAAAGCACTTCGCTACCGCAACAAATTTCGCAGACAAGTGGTACCTTTCTGCAAAGCTTTGTTTAACAGGCATTTTACCGCTTGTTTGGTGCTGCCGCAAAAGCTCGACCGAGGACCTCGAGGGTCGTGGTTTATTCTCTATTTCGAATTCATCGGATAAAAGTGTGTCATTGTAGGGCCCAAACATAAATGCAGTTGCCGATTGTTCGGGCATCTTTAGAAAATTGGCATCATTGAACGAATGTACGAGAACGTTATTGATTAACTTCTCTAGTTGGTCAATGTTGACCATTGTTTGGAATTTCTTCTCATGAGCATTGGACGAGAATTTGTAAAACTCCCCTGGGCAGGCCGCAGAGAGCTTGGGAATTAGGACTTGCGAGACAAGTTTTTTGAGCTCGTTGAAAACGCATAACAATTTGAAGTTGGGAGTTGCTTCGAAATCAAGCACGAATTTTATGAGAATCAAAAAATTGTAATAATACCCCTGAAGGTTCAAAACTGACAGTTTATTGCTGTTGAAATCAATAACATCGTCCTTACTGCAAAATAAGTTGGAAATGTTCTTAATAGAAAAATTGAGGGCAACCAGAAAATCTGTGGTCATAGTGTATGAGCCGTGCGACAAAATGTTGAATTTATCTGGGAACAAAAATGTGTCGCTAATCTCCAATATGGCATTGTTCCACGCCTTTTGCGGGAATTGGGGGTCAACCTTGTTGAAGAAAATTAGGCATACAAGAGAATTGCGCATGTCAACGGCGCTATCAATCAGCACTGTAGAGCTTTTTGACGCATTAGTCGATTGCGGTAAATTCATCTCTAGTTTCTTGGTATCAATCTTGGTCAAAAAAACATGGAAAGGTTCGCTCTCATCACTGTCATTATTCACAATGGTATTAAATTCATGAAACAGCATAGCGCTGGTCAAAAATTCGGGTATTAGATGCATACCTGTGTTCGTAAAGGCAAATGAGCGATAAAAGCTTTGAAAATCCGTCACGTATTGTTTTTGAATTTCTTCCGATTGCTGACTCGCGAAACCTGCGCGTTGCCAGGCGTCTTCACCATCAGGAATAATCATTTGCTCAAGATCTTGTTCTGCTAAGAACAATGAGGTATCTATCTTGCAGAAAATGCGCAAAAACTGACAAATCTTGTAACACATTAACGTGGTTCTGATCTTAGACTCATATAACATGTATTGATCTTGGGAGTCAAATTTGACGATCGGTGTCGTAGTCGAGGGGAAAATGTTATTTCTTATCAAAGAGCAAAGCGCCGAGACCTGCTTTATAATAATGTCAGAGTTGACTCTTTCCAAAGGATCACAGAAAAGTGCAAATACAACACTAAGACATAAAGACTGGATCAACCACAAATTGGCGCCTTTGGCAAGCAGGGAGTTTTGGTCGTGCACGTTCTTTTTAGTATCGAGGTAGACGTGAAGTACGCGACGGCTCATTTCATAGAGGTAAACCGTTTGAGATTGCGCTCCTAACTTGAAGAGAGATCCAATGGTAGCCATAAACAAAGGAAGGCATACTATGTTAGCGTGTAGATAAATCTCGTCGGGCGCTGCGCCCGGCTGACCATCATGCACATATCTTGCGAAATCCTTGAGGCTAAGTGACAGTATTCGCGGATGTATGAAGGGATAATGTGCAAGGAACGTAGTTTGGAAATGAGAAAGGTAAACGTTTAAGTCGCGACAACTTGGCAAACTCATATCTGTCTTTGTGGGTTCATGAGATGAATAATAGGCGAGTGCCGCAACGCATCGTTGACGCAGTTCTTCTGTGAAAAACTGACATGTCAAAGGTTGAGATTGTTGGGTTCTAGGGATTCTGGCAATGTTAGAAACTGCAGAAGAATTGAAATCATAAAACGAGAAGCCAGGATCGAATTTATTTTGGGCCCCCGTGGTAATGACATCGTAGGGAAGATTGAATTTTCCTAAAGCCTCTTCAAAATCAGGCTTTTCTTGAAATTGGAAATTATTAAATTTCGCGATGATTTCTCGCTGATTAACGTCAGAACTCTTGTTGAAAAGAGATCCCATGTAATGGTGGGCGTATTTGGAAGAAGTTTTGAACTTTTGACTTTTGCCGTTGTTGAACAAAGACGTAATTTCCAGGCGATTTTCCGCATTGATTTTCCAAGAAGAAGGACGTCTGGAATGGCATCCAGGAGAAACCGGGGACCCTGTAGAATCACTAGATTCTTCCAAAAGCGGCAAGGCATTCATTTCGTTTACCCAGTTGTCGCGGTCGAGCAAATTGATGGGCGGCGGTTCAGCACGGGCATTACGTTTGGAAGTATAGGCCGCTGCAGACAGCGTTGGCAACGGCGGTACGTCCTGGGCGGTCATATCTATCGGTAAAAGATGCGGTGTTGAGAAATCGACACGGCGCACACCGCCGCCCCCGGTGCCTCCGAGACCGACCTGGACTGCTTTGGCATAGTTCTCAGCACTCTGCGCCGAGAAGGACGCCCGTCTGTGGAAGGGCCGTGGTCTCTTGTGCACACCAGAAGCGCCTTCTTCGCGCAAACGGCGAACAGTAGGCAGTTGCCGCCGCGGCAGCTGCGACAGCAGCTGTTCCGGCGGTTGTGAGCGGGCGGTGCCTTCGAGGAGATTGGCGTTGATTCTCGCAGAACCACGCTTCCCGGCGGATTCTCCGCCCGCACCGCCGTGCATCTTGATGGCGTGCCTTAGCAACAGGTCGCGGCGGGTGAACTTGCGTTCGCAAACGCCGCAATGGAACGGCTTTTCGTTGGTGTGGGACCGCTCGTGCCGCGTCAGATGCTCCTGGCGCGCGAACGCCCGCGTACACACGGCGCACACGAACACGCGCGGCTTCCCGCTCGGGGTGCGCCCGTTCAGTTGCAGGTTTTCGGGCAGCTGTCCGAACCGCTTGTTGAGCTTGGCATTCATGTTATTGTTGCACGTGACTATGCCGCCGCTTTTCGTCGTTGCGTATATCTCTATCTCCGCTCCCGCGCCTATCTCCGCGCCTATCTCCGCTCCGCCCTCCGCGCCGCCCTCCGCGGCCGCGCTAGCCGCATCCATCTGTTCACGTGGGCTTCAAGCACAAGGCGCGTCTCTTGCTTCTGCTTCTGCTACTGCTCGCTCCACAAAGCGGTTGGCACTGCGGCTTCAGGATGGTATGTTTTAGCCGCTGTAGCATTTCGGTGGCGAATCCCGGTAGAAACGTCCCCCAGCCTGCCCTCATCTGCTTTTATACTCGCCTCATGGGCGACCCTATCCATGGATGGGCTTCGACGGGAGAGCGGCACGGGTGGACGTTGCGGTGGGGTCTGAGAAAAAAGGGGACACCGTGCACAGTGACGTGACGCAACCATAGTCACTGTGCACGGACCACGTGACACCTCCGTGCGGCGTGATGCGCGGACAAACGGGCAAGGCATGCAGTACGGCAACGCACGTGACCTAGGTCGAACTCTCATATCACTTCCAACGGCACCCTCCCCGCGCATGCCAAACGGTTCTCCCCTTTCCCCCGCCCCCGCGCCCCAGAAACGCCCGCACCACCTTGCCTCCTCCTGCACCTCTTTCTAAGCCCTTTTGCGCACGCGCAACAACCCTTTGCACACATAAGCGCTCCGTTGATGACGTGAGCAGAACCACGGGCGGGCCCCCGCCCGCTGCCCGGGCCGCCTGATCGATCGCGTCTCACGCGCCGCAATGACGTTGCTGCGTTTGCTAAGCGCAATAACACAGGGACCGGAACTATATAAGGGACGCGAACCGCGGGGTGGCGGGTTCGACATTGGTCAGTGGGAGATTCAATCGCAAACCACAAGGAACGCAGATTGAGCAGTAGCAGTGATAGAACCAGCAGTAGAGCAACAGCAGTAGCAGAGCATTATGACAGACAGAATTTCGGACAAATTGAAGGCGATTTCGCAGAAAGTAGTCGGGTCGCACGCCGGAAGGAATGAGGACGAAAGCGGGCACGTAGACCCTACGCCGTTCCCTGGGGGTCAGGGACAGAAAAAGAAGGGTCACGTGGTGGCTCCGGACTACGAAGATGAGGACAGTGTGGACCCACTGGCCGCGGGGCAGCCGCCTGCGGCGGCTGCGCCACGGCCTGCGCGCAAGAACAAGAACTTCGTCTCTCCCGGGGCGAGTGACAGCGCGGATGCGCTCAAGGACGCGAAACCCAGGACCAAATCGTTCTTGGAAACGGACAACATCGACAGTCTGACGCCCAAGGCGCGCACGCACCGGGTGTCGTCGCTGTCGCTGAGCGATCAATGGCGTGCGTCGCAGGATTTGCACCCGTTGACAACCGTCGAGAGTGGGGCTACCGGCGCGTCCGGCGCCGCTGGAGCTGCCAACGATGTCGGCAGCGTTTCCTCTACCCGCTCGTCCCGTAGATCCTCGGCCGTGCCTCGTGTTCGCAAGAGTCTGATGGACCACGAGAGAATCGCCTCCTACGCGTTTGCATTCGATATTGACGGTGTCATCTTACGTGGACCCGACATCATCCCCGAGGCCCGTCTGGCGCTGCGCATGCTGAACGGCCACAACAAGTACAATATCCGCGTTCCTTACATCTTTATCACGAATGGAGGTGGCAGGTCTGAAAAGGCCCGTTGCAAAGACCTGTCGCAGAAACTGGGCATCACCGTGACCGAGGACCAGGTCATTCAGGGTCACACGCCCATGAAGGATTTGGTGAACGTGTACACCAACGTTTTAGTCGTAGGAGGTGTCGGTGACACTTGCCGTAAAGTCGCCCAGGGCTACGGGTTCAAGAACGTTTACATTCCACTCGATATCATGAAATGGAAACCCAGCGTCACTCCTTACTACACGCTCTCCGAAGAAGAAAAGGCAGTTTGTGTCGACGCGGATTTCTCGCGGATCAGTATCGATGCCATCTTGGTGTTTGCAGACTCCAGAAACTGGGCCGCAGACCAACAGATCATTTTAGAATTGTTACTCTCCAAGAACGGTGTCATGGGCACTGTGTCCGAGACCGCAGAAGAAGGTCCGGGCCTTTACTTTGCGCACTCCGATTTTGTCTGGGCAACCGACTACGGGCTGTCGCGGTACGGTATGGGTGCTTTGCAAGTGTCCATTGCTGCATTATACCAAGAACATACGGGCAAAGAATTACAAGTCACCAGATTCGGTAAGCCTCAGCGGGGTACTTTCCGGTTTGCAGAGAAGGTGCTGTCCAACTGGAGAAGAGAAACCCTCACGGAGCACGTCGAGCAATTGAACTTGGAGGACGAGCCCGTAGAGTCTGTCGCTTCCGAAACCGAATCTGAAGAAGACGACGATGCTAGCAATAGCCAACCCTTGGAGAAAGACACCAAACTCACATTGGAACTACCACCGGCGTCAACTGTTTATTTCGTTGGTGACACTCCGGAATCTGATATTAGGTTTGCCAATTCTCACGATTCGTCCTGGTATTCGATTTTGGTGAAGACCGGTGTGTACCAGGGGAAGACGGCACCCAAATACACTCCAAAGAAAATCTGCGAAGACGTTTTAGACGCAGTCAAGTTCGCCATCGAGAGGGAGCACCATAAGGAATTGGAAGAATGGAATGCAGGTGCCATTGAAGCGCCTGTCGTGGAAGAAACCAAGTACAGACGTAATTCCCAAAAAGTGAACCCTTGAGGGAACCCTTGGAGTAACGAGTTGCCACGATTTCATTAGACGGATGGATTAAAAACTAAAACAAAAAAAAAAGAAGAGAGAGAGAGG
>LT598464.1:488542-639078 GCA_900074745.1 Lachancea mirantina
AAAACTAAAACAAAAAAAAAAAGAAGAGAGAGAGAGGTTTTCAAAGTTTTTTCATATTTGCATTTACTCAAGATTTTCTTGTGGTCTTTTCAGAGTTATTTCAGTAATAACGACGTTCGCTGTATTCTTTTTTCTTCGGATCTTTGAGAGGAAGCTATAGACTTATATACCTAACGTACGCCAAGAATCATAGCTACACTGTTTGTACTCATAAATATTTTTTCACAAGTTTCGATATTGCTCGTGATGTCGTTTGTGATCGTTGATTACTTATTTTTATTAGGGCATTTATTTGTAAAGCTCTTACAAGACAGCACCGAATCCAAATGTGATTTTGATGCTTCTTATATAATATTCTTCGAAATTGCCTCTTACTTTGTCCTCTTCACCAACAGGAACGCCGCTCCAAGTGACTTGCAATTTGGTTTCGTGGTAATCTTTGGATTCATGCAAATTCATGGTCATAACACTGAAATGACCCGATTGCCACTCATTGAGTCTCCAAGCGAAGACCAATTTTTTACCTGGCTCGCATTGTTCCAATTTAGAGGTAACGTTGCCCCCAAATAGAGTGAATTCGTCGCCCTTTTCTATGCGAGGGCTGCTCGACGCACATATCAGATGGGATCTCGACCATGCCATTATACGTTGTTTGTCGAGAAAAGTGTTGTACAATTCGATAGCGGGAACGTTGAAAGTGGGCTCCAAATGCAAGGTCGTGGTATTGTACTTGGGAGCGGTAGAAGAGGAATTAGCAACGCTCTGGGGACCTGCGGCACCACTGCTCGAAGTCGCTGTGGCAGTACTGGACTTTGCAATGGATTTGGGTTCCGATTTAGTTGCACCGCCCTGCGAGAGACTCTTTTGGTTCGCTCTGGTGAATTGAGATTGGACTTGGCTCTCTGGGACCTGGATATCGTCACCGTGGGTCACCAACAGGTCATGTGCAAACCCGGAAAAAACGTCTCTTAGTTTTGGAATGAGTTCGCTGCGAATCACGGGCTTCACCTCACTGAGCTGAGCGGTCTCTTTGTATATCGAAATCTCAAATTGGTAGTCATCTGGCTGCGAATCGAACGCGACCTCAGGAACCGTGATACTACCTTCGAAAGGCTCTTCGCCAACGAAACCTTTCAACATCATCACGACCTTTAAATCAAACAACGAGATCACTTTACCCTTGCGCTGGCTCACTTCACAGTCACCTTCAACCGCGGAAACAGACGCAATCTCTGCATGCTTGCCGGTTTTCTCGTTTGAACTCAATCCGACCAGTTTTGAGCGCATATACTGGCGCGCCCACTCGATACAGTTCTTATCGACCCAATGCCAATTGTTAGGATTGTGTACTACCATAATACGTCCTCAGATACCCTCGTCTCTGTACTGTAGAAGTGGGTTCTTTTTTGATTCATTACAAACGTCTAGGCTCTTAAATAGTCTGAGATGGGACCCCAAAGTCACGTGCCTGTTTTCTGGAACATTCTGAGTTCCTTATAGGTCAGGTCCCTTCGTTGTAAATGACATCAACACTTTTCGGTCTTCACTATAGCTACTGAAACTTGATTTTATAGAAAAGTAGTCGCGTTATTCGGTTACTTGATTTTGTCTGTCAGTGGATCACCATTTGTACCAATCGAATTGTCATACTTTTACTTACGTTCTTGGAAACGATTTCCGACCGAGCACCGGTGAAGAATGCTGTAATCTAGTTGCTCCGGCACAAAAAAGGGTGGCATTGAAATAAGCGAACAAAGCCTATACTGCGCGTTGCTAAATAGTCTGTGACCATTGCTCGATACTGACGGTGCCAACTAAGCCCTTCTCGTAACAAGCGACAACCTAATACGACTCACCAATATGAGTGGATAAACCGTATCTCGCGTTATTGTTTATTGAAGGAGAATGCAAGGAAGTGACATTTTCGGATTGCATTCTCAACTGACCTACAACGAAGATTCGACATTGGGCCATTTTAGGACCAATTTCATGAATCTCCAAGCTTATCTACCGTGAGCAGAATATCCTGAAAACCAAGAGACGGGTACAACGCTTTTGTGAGACCGCAATGAATATCGGTGACGACACAACGACTAATCACATCGCCGAGAGATGGGCAAGTTTATCTTTGGATAAGACTACAAACCCCTTTTTCTTAGTCGGGGAAATCAAAAGACTCATCCAGGAATCAATCG
The DNA here is from genome assembly GCA_900074745.1 of Lachancea mirantina. Taxonomy (NCBI): domain Eukaryota; kingdom Fungi; phylum Ascomycota; class Saccharomycetes; order Saccharomycetales; family Saccharomycetaceae; genus Lachancea; species Lachancea mirantina. The sequence continues at coordinate 490,738 of LT598464.1, forward strand.
ACGAAGGATTTATTGAGAAGAAGGACGACGCTCGTGTCTACATCAAAAGAATTATCAAACCAGGTGAGACAATTAGACCAGAAATATGCGTGGAATGTTTCGTCGACGATATCCTAAATAGAATCCTAGCATACGCAGAGTTTTGTATATCTGCAAATGAGGTTACTTGGCGCAAAGGACCGAACGCCAATAAGCCGAAAAAGCAAGTGACGTGCTTCACTTGCCATGAGGTTGGACATTTTGCAAACAAGTGCTATAAGAATAAAACCAGAGATCTAAAGGGTAGAAGAGCCCCAAGGAAGCACCCAAGGCAAATTGTTGATAGAAAAGGCTATAAAGAAGTTTATTGAGGGATCGCCAAAACTACTGGTCTTGATTGACAGTGGAGCTTCATTTTCTACTTTTAAAGGAATATTATTTTTGCTAGCTGAGACTTATAGAAGAATACGACAGGATTTTTGACGCCCGAGATAATGAGATTGACGCTTTTGATCCAATCGACAAAATGCCACCGGGAACACCAAAATATTCTATTTCATTGAGGTTAATAAGCTCAGGGACTATCGTCATCGATCCTTGAAGTCAAATACACGAAACCAGAAGATAACATTTTTTTTAAGATCAGCTATGAACGAAATAGGCAATCAAATCAAGAATCTGCCGACCACCGAACTTCGACGCTGCTAAACCTCAATATGATAGCACCGCTAGTGATGGTGGATGACTTGATTTTATTTGATGTCAGTATATATGTCTATATCTTGTGCGGATGTTTTTTTATGTAATTCTCTGTTATCTTTTTATCATATTCAAGACCTTGTTAATGATCTTGTCGCACGTCTATCACCACAAATTGTGGAGGGTCAAGGCCGCTTAGTGCGCCATTGACTCTGGCACTACGGAGTATCCGCTTGAACACATGAAAAACTTTGTCTATTGGTACACACAGCGTTATTAGCCCCAACCAGAATCATACAACCATTACCTTTCTGGCAGGTAAGAGGTGGAAAGAGATCTACGTACGTTGGTTGGGATCCATCGTAGTTGTGCACGTCTACGGACTTTGAAATTGTTTTCCAATTAGATGTCTGACATTGGTAACTACCCGTGACCGTGTCCCACAATCCGTCTGATGAGTTGCAGATATTTATAGAGTACCCATTTATTCCTAGAGCTACATAACCTCGCCTGCGCATTCTTGGGTCTAAAGGCCTTTGCCTGTTGAAGTCTGGGAAGAACCCCGCTTCAGCCAACCCTATGAAGCCCCGGTAACTCACCACCCCGGAGTAGCCTTCAGATAAGTCCGTCATGCCCCTGTTAACCCTAGATATAGCCAACACAAGTGTTGGATTGACCTCAAAACAATCCATGAATACCCCAAACGCATCATCACTGATAGCAGTATTGGCAACCGGATTTGTGCTAACTTGTCGGTGTTGATCGAGAAAAATCTCAACAGTAACATCAGTAGCGTTCACACATTGAGAATAGTCTCGATCAAATCGCTCGAATTCGTCCTGAAGTGTCTCACTGTAGCTGCTAGCCTCGACAAAGCATACTAAATAGGTGAAAAGATAATTGAACGGTACGATCATCTTTCCTATATCCAGGACTGGGGACAAGCAGAGTTAGCTGTGAAGACTTGAGTGCCAAATAGCTATAGAAGACTTCTAACCCTTAGGAATCGAGATCGAAAAATAGTTAGCCGAATAACGAGTCATCTCTTCAAACCAGCCAAGGCAACTACTCAGGCGAGCCTAGAGAAATTGGTAACCTTTTTGATCCCTGGTTGGAAATTGCACGGAAGCCAAATGGCGGTCCGTGGACTTCAATGAGAAAAATGGATTCCGTATCCACACATAGGGTGGGTTCTGTGGCAGTATCAATAATGTTTTATGGTGCAAATCTCAAGACCCCCGCAGACATGAAACGCAACAGGGACCTGAGAACTACATAAAGCAATTAAATTTACAATTTTAATGAAGTTGGGCAAGTGGCTGGCAAAAGCACGTGCGCTAAAGAACGTGAATTTTAGAGCAAGGAAGGCCCTAGCAAGCGCCTCAGGTAATTTGTCCACCGGCAAGACTATGAAGAAACCTACAAAGGGATCGTCATGTCCACTGAAATTAGTTGACGATGGAGTTCCATTTTCTTTTTTGAAGATAAATAATAATTCAGCCCATTGAGATCAATCGAGAAAGGCGATGAACGTTTGACGCCAAGATGAGGATATTGATCTTGCTGTTAAGGGTGTTATCAAGATAAATCTGATCAGATAGGTATGCATCTATGCACGGGGTTTATTGTAATGTGACCGCTGCATGCCAGTTTGAAAAAATCAGGGTATTTTCCGACTTTAGCTCGGCAACCTCGAACATCTGAACAATCTTGGGAAAAGATGATGGTAGAAATTGTTGTTGAAGAAGACGTGAATAAAGTTATAGCGTCAAGTTGTGTTATGACGTGACCCTAATGACGGATTAAATTAGGAGGATATCGAACGTATGGTTCATATTGAACATAACAGGAAGCCTTGAAGGATCGATAATCCTAGTGATGACCATGGCCCCATGAGTGATCCGATGGATGGTAAGGCCAAGGTTTTTGCCGCTTCTCATCTCAAAATAGGAATAAATCGAAGAGAGTGAGATTAAAGAAAGTGTATATAAAACGACAATGCGACCTACATTAGAAGGCTCATCCTATCAAGATAATCACGAAGAAATGAAAGTACTCAACACCTGGTATACCTTACAATCAAGATGTTGGAAGGAGATAGAGAGAAAGTGATACCGTTCAATTGCACAACCACGTGACCACAATGACAGATTAAAATAAGATGAAACTGAACAGACTATTCATACTTAACTTTATTGGAAGCCATGGAAACAAAATGATTTCAGTGATGGTCAGGGTGTATGACCTGTTCTGAAAATTTACCGTCCACTTAAGCGAAAATAGCGGTATCTAAAGTTGGAGCTGTATGACAAGATTGCATAAAAGGCGATGTATGACCAGGATTATGGTGTTAATGATCTCAAGTTACTTACGGAGAGATATTAGTACTTAAAGCCCTACCTGCTTTAATTATAAAGATCAACGATTAGCGAATTTAGTGATCAATTCAAAAACCTATCGACTACCGACAATGGTGAACCTCATATTTAGGGAGTTATCAACCACCGACACCTATATACCTCAACAAACTTTTTGTGTATTTGAGAAGTAGCACGCTATCTGACTGTCCTTATCGTTGATTAGCTGATAACCGGAGATGATAGCGAAACGGATTGTAAGCGTTTCTTCCCATCAGTTGATTGACAGCATTTGACCTTTAAATCACGTGATTCGTGTGCAATAGAATCAGACGCGACCAAAACAAAGGCCAGCAGATCAATCCCAAGCTGTAATTACAGTTTGGTACACAGGTTTGAGTATCGTTGAGTACCAAGGACGGGATAAGTTCCAGAGCCCAACAAGATGCTGGAAATTTTCAATTCTGCTTGAAAAAGCCGCATACATTATGGCCAGACTTTCAAAATCAACGAAGATTAAAAGCCTTCTCAAAATTCAAGCGCAGCCAGGAACACATTACAAGGGGCCAGGCTATCTGGTTTGTTAACACGCTATAAGGTTCCGAAGGTTACTGGCTGGTGGATCTTACGTCGCTAGTGACAATACTTGTCCTGGCCAGCATGTGAAAATAGGTAGCAGGCTGAAAGAAAAAAATTTAACGATTTATTGCCCTGAACAAACAGCTAAGGTTTAGTAATTCAAGCAATTGATCGAAAGATTGTGCAACGATTGGCAAGTTTCGATGGCGGTAAAAAAGAGTAAGAAAGCCCAGGGAGGATTGAAAAAAAAACGGAGTCTCCCGGTGACATCGCAACCCAGAAAAGTGTCCCTGATGGGAAGATCAAAACGAAAGGTGATGCCACGCAAATGAGCCCCCAAGAGTCTAAACGTTACAATTTTATCGTACGGACTATATGGACTTTCATAATGATTAGTGGATTTTTCATCACCCTTGCTTCCGGTCACTTTTGGTGTGTTATGCTCATCTTGGTATGCCAGATTGCCACATTCAGAGAATGCATAAGTGTGACATCTTTATCTGGAAGAGAGCGTAAATTGCCTTTGACAAGAACGCTGAACTGGTATTTTCTGTTTACGACCATTTACTACCTGGACGGACAATCCCTTTTCAAGTTTTTCCAATATTATTTCCTCAACTACAAGATTCTTAACCTCATCTCGTCCAACCATTATTTCATATGTTATTGCTTGTACGTTCTTGGGTTCGTAATTTTTGTTTGGAATCTGAGGAAGGGGTTTTTGAAATTCCAATTTGCGTCTCTCTGCGTCACTCACATGGTTTTACTATTGGTCGTTTTCCAGGCACATCTCATCATCAACAATGTGTTGAACGGTCTCATTTGGTTTTTACTTCCTTGTGGACTTGTCATCGTGAATGACATTTTTGCTTACCTATGTGGAATCACTTTTGGTCGCACCAAGCTGATAGAAATCTCACCGAAGAAGACTCTCGAAGGGTTTTTGGGTGCATGGTTTTTCACCGCTTTGGCCAGTATAATACTGACAAGACTTTTAACTCCTTTCACATACATGACCTGCCCTGTTCAAGATATCAAGACCAATTTCTTCACACCGCTTACATGCGAACTTAACCCAGTTTTCATTCCACAGGACTACAGAGTACCGCCTATCATTTTCGAAAAAATTGGCATCAGTATCATCACAATTAGACCCATTTATTTGCACGCGTTGAACTTGGCCACTTTTGCTTCACTATTCGCCCCTTTTGGGGGATTTTTTGCTTCCGGACTTAAGAGAACTTTCAAAGTCAAAGATTTCGGTCACTCGATCCCCGGTCACGGTGGTATCACGGATAGAGTCGACTGCCAATTTTTGATGGGCTCTTTCATGAACTTGTACTACGAAACTTTTATCAGTGAGAACAGAGTCACCGTCGAAACGATTTTATCAACGGTGCTAATGAATTTTGACGAACACCAAATTATGCAACTTGTAATTGCTCTGAACGACGTTTTGTACAGCAATGGAATCATCAGCGACAGAGTTCACGGTAAGGTAGCAGAGCTTTACAGTTTCAAATGAGGACTGCTTGCACGAGAACGGGCTGCCGATCGCATTCGAGAGTGAGACCCCAGCCGGCACACATTAATGGCAGGCCTCGAGCGTTTCCACTAGGTTCATCTTCCTCAATTGAGCTGATACATCGAAGAAGAGCAAATGGTTTTGATACATGGGTTTATAAATTTGTCATAGACGATCTCATTGAAATTGTACACCACTGTTTCCAAACAAGATCAAAAGGTGGTAAACCTGGTGCCTGGCGCACAAGCCGCTTGTACACAAGTTTAATATTGCTTGACGTTTTGATGATTCCATCTTTACTTTGTAACTAAGTTCAGAAATTCTCAAGGCGAAGCTTGTCAACTATAAGTAAAGCTATTTGTAAATTTGAGATCAGCGCTAGGGTAACAAGTCATTAACAAGGAATTGAAGACGCATACAATTCATACATATCGGTTGAAATATTTTCTCTTTTCAGAGCTAGGTTCTCTGGAATCTGAAGGAGGTGCAATATAAGCCATAGCCAAATAAATGATAACAATGCAGAAATCCATGACAACAAACATACCCAAATAAGGTCTCCAATCACCGTTAAGGACACTGAATTTGTGATATTCCAACAAGTTACCGGTAAGCGAAAATGCAGAAATTATAATGTAAATGAAACGCAAAATGAAGAATGGAAACGCAATTGCAACGCCGTATAGCTTAATAGGTGGCCAGTCCGAATGGCTCGTTTTAAAAGCCAATAAACCTGCGGCCAAAAGCATGAGATAGCCGGCTAGAAACAAAATCGAGGACGCTTGAACAATTTTGATACCTTTTTCAGCAGTCGAAGTGCTTCCGCTCAATTGGCCATAACCAGCTGCAGACGTTGCAATAGCCGCGATAAGCGTAAGTCTGGGCAAATTCGAGAGTAAACGTTCCAAAAGCGGTTGGTCAGGATGCTGTTTCTTAGGAAGTGAAGGAAGTAAGACCCGAGTACAGCGAATGAGTGGAGCACTGGCGACGGACGTTAGTACACCTCCAACGATGAACAGAACCGTGGTACCATTGGACATGGTTCCATCACCGGAATTGACAATTTGAACCGCGGCACGAAGCGACAGCGAAGTGCCTGCTAATTTCAAAGATATGAGAAGCAACAGGTAAAGTTTGATGGAAGTCATTTTCCCACGTCTTGCGAAAGACGCCAACGTAACAAGAAACGCAAGTGAATAAAACACAATTTCCGCGACGAACACGGCATGGATTTTGTCCTTGAATATGGCCGAGGATGTCATAATTCGAATGGATTGCAGTGAAATCTTTGTGGAAAATACCTGTCCCGCTTTTTTGTGATAATTATCGAGCTTTATACCAGGATCTGACGACAAGATCCTCCAATGGCTTAAACAAAAAGGCAAGAAAAATCGTGACTTCTGGAGTGCCAAGCCCGATTATGTTTTCAATATGCCAAGCCTGGTCACAGTATCAATATGATGAACATGCATGTGTACACGGTGCGGCGGTAGACTTGGGAGGAGAGACCGCCGGAGTCTGTTGAAAGGGGCTTTGAATTTCATACGATAAGCCTTGTTGTGAGCCACGTTGTGAGCCTTGTTGGTAAGGTTTGGTTACCGTAATGGACGGTAACCAGCAGTGCAGAGAATTCAGTGCAGCTGAATGATCTTAAGCGGCAGGCAAGCCGAGCTAAGCCGAGCTAAGCCGACACGTGAACATTTGCCGGTCGAAAGGTCGAAAGGTCGCAAATTGAACGGAATCTTCGGCTCACAACTGTCGGTTGCAAACGTCACGTACCTCATTCTTTGTTCTTTTCCCCTTCAAGCTAGAGCCGCCGTCTCTTGGAACTTTACCTCAGACACTTACAGGCAAAACATGCATGGAAGCTGCACAGCCGCCTCGGCTGTACGGTTGTCAAGACAACGTACAAAGCTGTTGTTTACCGGTGCGACGGATGGCGTTTTGATTAGCTCAACACCATCCCAGAACCCAGTCATAGAGCGGTAATCGCAGCTCTGTCGAGTTGTACGCTGACCGATTAAAAATTATATCTACACTTGCAGGCGGTGTCTCTTTACAAACTATCACCACTATTCATATCGGTCACGTGATATGATCACTCAGAGATTTGACCCTAAAGTGACAGGATTTGGTATGAGTACCAGCACTGAGAAAGATTCTGGTGACTCACAGTTCGAATCTTTTAAGATGGACTATAAACTCAATGAAATTGTCACTCCACCCCGTTGAACGAGGCTGGAGCATTTGGAGATTTTTTACTCAAACGTAATCCAATTGTCCAATTGCTGAATTGCTTGAAAGCAGAATTGAGTTTTTCATTGGTTAAGCAGCTATTCAAGCCCTCAAATTCGTGGTTCGTCCCTTGCGCTGCTCGAGTATAACGTTCGATGTAGAGGCCTTATTACTAATCACTATGCACGTAGTTGGAAATGCGTCGTCAGCCGCATATCAGTGTTTGGTAAGGACACCTTAGGGCTCAAGCGAGGCCTTTCGGAAGAAATCCGCCAATATGTCCCGGAGTAGAGTAGTTTAGCATCGATACTTGACATATAGCTTTAGGGACGTCTTCCCGTGGGAACTTTACAAACCTTGAGTCGGCAGACCACTTATGGGCTTCATATCTGAAAATCTCATAATTAATACATGGTAAAATTATGAATGCTAAAAGAGGCATACAGCGGACTTTGCAAGCATCAAATACTTGATAGCCTCACTTCGCAGTCTTTGTTGGCACACGTCCAAGTCATGTTCTAAATATTTGTTATGCAAATCAGGAGTATCTCGAAAAAAACTGGGATTTCTGCACGCGTTAGGAATCTCCTCTCGTATTCAGCGAAAACTTCCGGGCCTAAAAAAAAAGGCTGCTAGATTGATGAAAAGGGGAAGACATACTCCACAGCCTCGAGATGGATACCCCGTCATACCGGCATTAATACGTCAATGAGCCGCGTCTGAATAAAGTCAACGGGCATTTCCAGTATAAATACCACTTTTTACGAAGCGTAAGAACAGCGGAATACTTATCAGGAAGACTCAGTGACCAAGCCCAGAAAACAATATTGAAGCGTACTTGGCTGGGAACCAGAGCGCCAAAAGATCTATGAAGAAGTGTGCGAATGCTGGTTTCGTATCAAACGACCGAAACTTAATCGTACCACTTCTATTAAAGTTCTGAGGAAGGCGTGATAGCCATAGAGTCGGGCGAATGAAAACATCCACTTTAAATATTATTCCCTTGTTTTGCCCAATTTGTTATCCTACATCCACTGTTGGAAATTGTCACCGTGGTCACGTGACTTTTATTTTGTGCAGAAAACACATACCATGCCCAAACAGAAAAGCGCGAAGACAAGCCCAGCTCGTTAATTCTACTAGGGCAACTTGCCTCTAGGCTTCCTGTTTTTCGGGCTTCCTCCACGTATCCATACTTTGAGCGTTAACATATCCAAAATTTTCATCACTGTGAACGGAAGAGTCTTGTCTGTAATACTCACTCCATTAACAGCCTGGAAACTTGAACTTGTTACTCACATTGTATTATAAAGGTCTACAATGAGTCCATGAAGGAGCCCACAAGAGTTCTTTCCCGATGAACTAGATTGAAGTGATTACAGGCAGTATTTTTGCCTGATTTTTATTGCGCTGGTCTATCATCTGTCGCCTCGACTCGTTAAACTCGATATATCCGCAGGCAATTCACAGGTACCCCGGGGTTTCCACAGGTCTCCGTAGATATTGACAAAGCACTAATGCTCTACACCCTCGAATTGTCGTACGATATCTCACATGGCACAATCTTGTACGCACTCAATCATCCCTGCATTTATGCACGGCGTCGTATTTGCAGAAACTCTTACTCGATGAGCTTTCATCACAGTAGCTTATAATTCCAGCCTTTAGTTCAGATATTTACCGTCAATACGTCAAACAGCTTGATGAATTCCAGTTGAGACGACCTACGACTAAATCAGCCTTTTTGTCTAGTAGGTTAAATTTTCATCACTTTAATGGAAAGTGGTAAGAGCTCTTTTCGAGAAGTTGGCAACAAACAAAATCCAACCTTTCCAAAAAGTCCTCTGTACTCCCTTTACACCTTATTCATTGTGTGCACAAGGTACTGGGTATGTCAATATTCACCTTAGATGAAGATTTGAGTAGGTTGACGGTGAATGGGAGTTGTGCATTGGTGGACGAAGAAGATGTGGATGATTGCGATGTGACCTCCTATGATGGAACGGAATGGCATAAGAATCTGTTGAGCAGTGTTGAGCCACAGGCGATAAGACCACAAATTACAATGGAGGCTACGACAGGAACGAACCTTTCACCAAGACCAAATGAAAAACCTACGGGGCGACGCAGATCATCGTTATATGACAAAATGTCTGTTCAAACTCCCCCAAATGCCAAACGAGTCGTCTTGGCGACAGAAGAGTGTGAGAATGGAAAAGAGTCTCGTAGTTCGAGTTATTGTAGACCGAGTTCTCTGAAAAAGCACGGACCTCGTTGCTTGGACGATTTCAAGCCCGTTCGAGTTCTCGGACGTGGAGCTTACGGGAAAGTTTTACTGGTGAAAGACCAGTTCACTAGTCGCTTATACGCTATGAAACAATTGAAAAAGGCTGAAATCTTAATTTCAGACTGCGATGACGTAGGGGATTCCAAACCGACAGATAACGTCGACAAGCGCCTGGAAAGAACATTTGCCGAAAGAACAATTTTATCGAAACTCGATCATCCTAATATTGTCAAGCTTTTTTATTCGTTTCATGACCATCATAAACTGTACTTGGTTCTAGAGTTTATTCCCGGTGGTGAATTATTCTATCATCTAAAAGAGCAAGGGACGCTCGGTGAAGATACGGTTGCCTTTTACGCGGCAGAGATCAGTTCCGCACTTCGATTTTTGCATCAGACGGGCATAGTATACCGGGATCTGAAACCGGAAAACTGTCTGTTGAACGAAAATGGCCATCTTGTGCTCACGGATTTTGGATTAAGCAAAAATGGGCATTCTGGGTCTGCAGATGGAGATGATCACACTGGTGAGGATGTCAGTACTTTACACTCCATCATTGGAACACCTGAGTATTGTGCACCAGAGATTCTAGAGGGCAAACCTTACACTCAAAGCTGCGATTGGTATTCTCTCGGGTGTCTCATATATGACATGCTTATTGGCAAGCCGCCGTACACGGGCGCCAATCATAAAGTGATTCTGGGTAAAATTCTGAGGGATAAAACGCCCAAGATTCCGTCCTACCTGAGTGACGGCATGAAAGATTTTTTAGCGGCGCTTTTGAAGAAGGATGTGAGCAAACGTTGGGATGTGGATAAATATTGGGATACAGATGGACCCAAACCCCGTAAGAAGAAAGCTGGGCAGGCGAAAACAACCAGTTTCAAATCACATTTCGTTTTCAGAAAAATCAACTGGGATGAACGTCAACTTTCTCAGGCGCAAAAGCTTCTTTGCGGACCCATCGTGCCCGTGATAACAAATTGGGAACTAGCCGAAAATTTTGACACAGAATTCACCGACATGCCTCTCGGAAGCTTGGAAGACACGGCAACTGGAATTGATATACGGAACCCCAACATGACTCACAAGGACGTATTCAAGGGCTTTAGCTACGTGGCTAGCTCCAGCTATTTGGATCGCTATTTTTGATTGTGGTGGGAGCCAAAATACGCGGTTTGAGTCTACGCTCACTTCGCAATTTTCCCCTACAAACTTCCGGCGCTCGTCCCATTTATCTGGTATAAATGGGTTCCATGAGTTGGAATCTCCTTCAAATTGTGCCGGCAAATATATATGTGCAGACAAGGAGAAGCGAGGCTACAAACCAAGTAATTGCGGGCAAATTTCTGATTAGGCAACGAGTTTAATGCAGAGAGTATCGACCCCAATGTATGAGGGGGGGAGGACTTTTTATCTGAGGCGACCGTTCAACCTCGCCACGCTAATTCCTCAAAGCAAACTAACCAACGCCAAGATCTCTTTCCAGGAAGGGAAGCTCAACTTAAGCCATCTCAACAATTGAAAAACGGTAATCCGACCCGATAAGGCCACATCATATGATGAGAAATCTCTAATAGATAAATTTGTATAAATTAAATCCACCATGTATGTAATTTAACTGTAATATCAGTAACTATGCTTATTCTCGTAAAAGCAAGAATTTTGGATCTTGAGCTTGTTTTCGATAGATTTTGCTTGACAATGGGCTCATCCTTTTGATATGAAAGCTCCTGCAACAACTCAAACGTACTCTAAAACTACAAAGTCTATGAAGTTGTATTACCGTTCCATGGCACATTCACGACCACTTCTCGGAAACAGACTAAGCGCCTGCTAGTTTGCTGTATGAAATTCAACTTAATTTGTCGACAATATGGGCCTTATGCTATCATCAGATACCATTTTGTCACTAACATTACAACCCTGTCAAAGTTGACAACCCACCAAATTAGTTCACTTGTCATGAGCAATAAATAAGACCCAGCTTTTTTCGCGTTTGAATATATCTGGTTCTTGTCTGCAATGTTTAGTTTGGGCGCATAGTATTTTATTAGAGGTGTCGTGTCTTGACCCAACAGCATTGCCGGTTTGAAAAGGTTTAGCGCTATTCTCAAACTACAGAGACACTCCTGTCATTAAATGATTATTCAACTACCGCTAGAGATAGATACGCTATATGAATAGTTGAGCCCTTTTCGGCAGAAGACATTATAAAATTAAATCATAATGCACTTTATAGCTATAAAACTTGGCATTTTGCGGTTTACAGTTCATTCTAATTGATCAAATGTTTAGATGTCCCCATTGCCATTAATGTGCGATACTACCGGACTGCCATCGGTTTGAGTTCGAAAGAGACATTATTAGAGTATGAAATAGATATTGATTGTAATTATATTGTTTGCAAAGAACCCGGTCAGTACATGTACCTGAATTTAGGATCAGTGTATTCAGGAGCATCAAGTGTAGTGGGCAAAGTTTCCTGGTCCTTGGACTCTTGCTTTTTGTTGTCCCACCTATATTTCAAAGCAATGACAACTACAATGGCGATGTTTAGGCAGTAACAAATAATCCAGGATTCGAATGCTGGAGAATATTCGGGAGCATCTTGGTATCTGAACAACTGTGGACCACCGATATTGCATGCGCAGTAAACAATGAAAATCGCATTGCTCACAATGGACCTTCTGGTCGAGCCTCTAAAATTCGACGCCACCATCGACAACACTATGGGGAAAACTGCTGGCTGTACAGAGACAAAGTAATATCCAAGCAATTTTACACCGCGGCTGGAGCCTCTGTAAATGAGACAACCGCCCACGATGGAAACCACGCAAACAGCGGCAATAAGAATGCACCGAGCGTTTTTAAAGCGGGTACCGAGCAGTCCGGTGCTAGTAATTGCCATCCATGAAATAACAGATCCAGGAAGCTGCAACAACGTCGTTTGAATCGGGGTAAAGCCAAAATTGTCCACGATAATAAACCCATAACTGATCACACCGCTATTAGGCAAAATACACAGGACGGTGCACATTAACAGCAATAAAAGGTTGATGTCAAAAACACACGATTTCGCTTGCTCCCAGTCCCATTTGGATTCAACTTTCGATTGAGGCAAATGCTCGGCGTAGTACTGTTTTTCTTCTGAGGTGAGAAACCTAGCGGTTTGCGGAGAGTCGGGCAAGAACGCAAACATCACGAAACTCCAAAGAAACGTTGCGCATCCGTAAACGATGAAAATGTACCGCCATGACGCTATTTTCCCATTGATATGTCCCAAGCCGAACGCAACGAAAGAACTGACAATCCCACCAAAATCGTTACCTGCAAACCAAACACCGGATCTGGCGGGTTGTTGGCTTTGTTTCCACCACATCGACGTCAAAAGCACGAACGCGGGACTTATACTGCTTTCTAACAGCCCTAGGAAAAACCGCGCCGCAATCAAACTGCTGTAATTGAAACAACTCGCACTAACGGCCAAACAAATGGCCCAGAGGCAGACGCTCACGGACACAAATTTTCCAATGGGTAGCACTTGTAAAAGTCGCGTCACGATGAAATTGCCCAGCAAATATCCAAAGTAAAAAACTGATGAACTCCAAGAATAATCTTGGCGCTTCAATCCAAGATCTTTCTTGATTCCGAAAACCGAGCCCGCCGACAACGCTAACTTATCCATGAATTGAAGGGAGTATGTGATAAACATGATCGATAGCACTCTGTAATCGACTTTCCTCGTCAGCTTCTTCTCGTCGATCAAAATTTGACCGACCTCATCGCTCTGAGTATCGTCTTTTATCGACACTGTGTTAAGCGTTTTTTCCATTTCTTTGACCCACACAACCAATCTACTACTGTTGATATTAGTGAAATGGCTACAGTCGGACTACACTAACTACAAATACTGAGCCGTTGTGGTGTTTTTATACAGCTCTCCTCTACCCAAATCGCGGTGACTTTTCGTATTCTTATCAGCTCATCGCATTCAGTTTATCGAAAAGTGAAAAATTATTCGGCCGAATTTTGAAAAATATATGCAAGAGCAAGGCATCTTGCATATAGCGAGATGTAAGGTCACCACCAGCTCAGCAATACAGGCAATTGAGCTAAGATTGGGACAGAGTGCCGGGGGCGGCTTACCGAGGGCACTATGGGCAGTTTCACGGTGGAATAAGAGGCAAAGAACTGGACAATGAGTATCCAATTGACCCGAAATCCTGAGCGGTTCTGGAACAACCTCTAACGATGACACTGACCAAAAGAATTCCACTTTGGATAGACTGCGATCCTGGCCAGGACGACGTTATTGCAATCACCACGGGTGCGTACCACCCGGCGTTTAATTTGGTAGGAGTTTCGACGGTTCATGGGAACGTCGCGCTCGAACAAACAACGCTAAACGCATTACGGTTTCTAACAGCTATCAATCGTACCGATGTGCCAGTTTTCCGTGGAGCCAGAATACCCCTGACGGGTGGGCCGCTGCATTGTCCTGAGATTCATGGTATAACGGGCCTTGGTGGCTCTGGCAGATTGCCGAAACCCGGGTTTAATGCGCGCGACGAAACCGAATTTTTCCAGTCCTTGGAGAATGCAATACGTGAACATGCAGGTGAGTTGTGCATTGCAGCGATTGGACCCCTGACCAATGTAGCGCAATTTTTTGCCCAATACCCGGAATCCAGACGTCAAATCAAATATTTGGCGATCATGGGCGGAGGGTTCGAAAGGTTCAACCAAAATGGCTGTGCAGAATTCAACATTTGCTGCGATCCACAAGCCGCACGCGACGTATTGACGGATCCAATTTTGAGCGACAAAATCGTGCTGGCGCCGCTCGATATGACCTCGACGGTCCGCGCCAGCGCAGACAAACGTGCCAGAATTCTGGGAAACCCAGAAACCACTTCCAATTTTCGTCGGCTTATGTTTGAACTCACCGACCATTTCCATCAGCTACTTACGAAGCGGCACGGGCCCGACTACGTGGGGCCCAGCCTTCACGACCCAGTCGCCGTCGCCGCGCTACTACACCTTCACGGTGTTCAAGACCTTGGCTATAAATGGTCACGTGACACACTTAGCGTCGAAGTCATCGGTGCCCGCGCCGGTGCCTTGGAAAAGACTGGCACTGGCACTGACTCGGGGGTCATGATCCTCAGTAGTGTAGATACTGATGCCTTCTGGGACATGCTCATCTCGGTGTATGACCTTGTAGATAGATAAGCGTTGCGCAGTAGGCACGGCTTCCTGCACGGCATATGCACGTCGCTTATCGTGGGTCAAAATTCGGCCGAAACTGGTAATACCAAGATATATATACAAGGTTTTAGCCAAGATAGTAGAATCAAGATAGCTACCCCATCGAAATCAGTAGCCAAGCCATATGTCGTTGCAAGATTTTTGTCGTGGGATTCCCAAAGTCGAGTTACATTGCCATCTTTACGGTACCATTTGCAAAGAAACGCTTACGGAGCTGAACGAAAGAGCAGGCCGGCCGTTTACCCTGCGACAAGTAGACGGATTTTACATTCGAGGCGACAAACCGGTTGGTGTACTTTCTATATTTCGTGGCCTTGAGAGTCAATTGATTACGTCAGCACGCGACCTGTACCGTATCACGTGCGAATACTTAGAGCGGTGCAAGCTTCACAACGTCGTATACAGCGAGTTTTTCTGGAATCCAACCGGTACCGTTCTAGATGCCAAGATACCGTTCCAGGATGCACAGGATGCAATCCTGAAGGCTGTGGATGAGATTGAAAAGTCTTGTGGGGTGGTGGGCAGACTGGTGTGTGCAATTGACCGTGAAGCTTCGCCGGAAAAAGCCGAAATGATGCTGGATTGGATGCTACAGTATCCGGCGGCCAAAACTATCGGAATCGGGATCGATTACCGCGAAACGGGCCATCCACCACATCTGTTTGCAGAAACGTTTAAAAAAGCTAAACAAAACGGGTACAAGCTGACGGCACACGCCGGTGAGTTCGGAGAACCTTGGAACAACGTCGATTTCGTACTCAACGACTTACAGGTGGACAGAATCGATCATGGCTACACGGTGATCGACAATCCGGCTCTTGTACAACAGTGTCTCGACGAAAATGTGATCTTTACCGTGGTCCCTACCAACTCATACTATCTTCGCACACTGGATCCGGCCGAGTGGGCACAGAAACACCCAATTCGCAAAATGGTCCAATTGGGGCTCAAAGTGCATCCAAACACGGACGATCCTGCATTCCATCTTGTTAACCCGACAACTGCGTGGACAATGATGGTCGAGTGTTTCGGATGCACGATCGATGATCTGGGCCGATTTTGCCAAAATGGCATTGAGGGTGCATGGGTGGATTCCGAAACCAAACAGAAATGGAGGCGCGACTGGCTCAAGTATTTCGGACCTGCAGATAATCCCTTTTGAACTTGAAGCCCACGCATTCCGCATAGATAATATTATAGCATTCAAACTGAACGTTTCGTAACTTCCGCGGCAAAGAGCATGCTGTCACTGATAACGTTGATAACCATTCGAACAGGCTGTTGTCGCATTGATGTCACTGATAACGTCCTTATTTCGAAGTTTGATGGTAATAACGGTAATAGGTAGCAAGAGTCATCTATAACATCCTTGAAATAGAAGGAGAGGTATGCCTCCTAAAAAGAGAAGAACTGCCCTTTCATGCCTCCGATGCAACCAACGCAAGGTGAAATGCGACAAAAATAGTCCCTGTGGGAACTGTGTCCGCCGAAATATGGCCGACCAATGCTGCCGTCCGTCTGACTTGCCTCGAGTTTCCGCGCAGGCAGTTTTGACAGCAGCGAACTCCGAGGGCAATGATTCCCAGTTTTGCAAGTCTTCAGTCAGTAAGGACGTCCCGATTCAACAGTACTTCCATTCTCTGCGATCTCTAACGTACGGGATTACCCAGATCAGCGGGCTGACGCCCGCATCGGACTACAACTCTGGCCAAGGTGAGTGGGATCAATGCATGCCTCGTTTCCCATATCTTATGGATAGAGTCACATTTGAGGTATCGCGTAGTATTTGCGAATATGCGTGTCGGACAACAACTTTCATCCACCAGGGCATTGTAGACCCACTTTTCCTAGCTGATCACGACGAGTACTGGCAGGAATATGTCAATCGTGAAAATGCGTGTCTGTATCATTTGAGCAATAACAGTTTGAAAAGGAAATCTTCTGCAGACTACTATTACTGGATGTCACTTTACTATGCTATACTGTCGACAGGCGTCTATTTTAGTACCGAAATGGAGCACACGCTTTGGCCCTTTTCCCCTGAACAAGTGCAAGATTTCCCCAGGGTTCTTCTCAAGGCTTCGCTGGACTGTCTCGTGAAGGCCGGGGCGTTGGAAAATGCAGATTTGCGCACGATAGAAGTTTTCAGTGTAATGTCCATGTGCTTTCACGGCTTGGGCAGTATTTATCTTCACCGCCAGTTGCTTCGTTTGTCGATCGATACCGCACGCACACTGGGGCTCAATAACGTTAGTGCAAAGGCCGATTCAAATATTAACTTTCACAATGAAGTCTACAAGCGGCTTTGGTATAGCGTCTTCATCATCGATTCACTCAGCAACTACCCTAATCGCTACGTTGGCGATTTTTCGACCCCGTTCCCAGAGCTTGTGACAACGCCGCAACTGCTTGGTGAAACTTCTTTGTCGGAGATCGGTCTTCCAGATATTGCTGGCAATGACGATCTTGCTGGCATTATGTACCAGCGCATGATGGCAGAATTAGCCAATTTAAAGCATGAGAGCTTTCAGGAGGCGCAGCAATCCAACCTCGAAGAATTCTGGGATAGAATGATTCTTTTGCGAGAAAGGTTAGACGCCTGTTTTGGGCAAGCGCCATATGAGTTGGCAGATTTCTCAGTGGCTCGAAATGCAAGGTATCTTCTTTTCTCCTCCATCACTAGAGAAACCTTGAGCCTCGGCGCTCGACTCCAGGCGGTAATAGGGACCAAGCGATGGTGGGCTCAATACAGAGACAAATGTTTGCGCCTTGCCAAAGAACTGCTTACACATAGTACTTCACCTCAAATTCCGCTGCATTATAACCGCTACTGGATCGTTGTTCAACATTTAATCTTTGCATGTCTATTTATGCTCTTAGACATGCTAACATCCAAAAGTCATAACGATAAGGCCAAGCTACAACTGGTTGAGAGCAGTCTACCTACAATTCGTAGATTGCGGTCGTATTTTACTGTTAAAGTGGGTCTTGCCGTCATCGAGAAATTGGCGTATTTGGTATCTCTTGTGCGACTGAATACGGTGACTGCAGATTCGCTAGAATCTATTTCTTTACGCGAATTCCTACGTGAGTTGCAGATTGCTAATCCTGATAACGTACGTGTTGCAGAAGCTGTGTCGCCGCCGGTCGAAAGGTCGCAATACCTAAGATTTGGTGGTTTACAAAGACCTTACGCACAACCAGCGCAGCTAGCCGCGAACTCAGAAGCCAGCCCGAATTCGCAACTATTGTTAAATCCGACACTCGAAAATATTCTCGACGACAAGGGATGGCATGAGTTTCTGGATTTTTTCTTCAATGACAAGGCGAGCGTTTGAAGACTGATGTTGAGAGCGAAACGAGAGATGTCACCATTGATTCCTTACCGAGTACCATGAATTTATAAGGTATAATTTTTCTATTGATTAATGTATTCTCGTCAGTTATTTCAATCAGATCTTTTTAATGACAATTCTTCCAGAGACAGATAAATTGGTCCTATTACGAACTTCAGTCGCGCAAATAAAGCAGCGATATCTTGATATTAAATGAAATGGTAACACAGCATATTTAATGAGTTCAAGAATATGTTAGCTACGGTCGCCACAAGAACAACCACTCCTTTGCGATTTACAACATTTCAAACCCTGTGTCTGCACTGGCCGATCTCGTAATACGTTTAAACTTCACGTAATTTGGTTCTCGATTACACCGCTCCAGGGCACGTTTTTCTCTGATCTGGGCTTGTATCCGATACAATTGTGAAGCTCTCAACACTTTCTCTTTCAAAATGTGTCGGCAAATTAATTTGTCCAAATACTCAACACTAGAATAAGCACCCGCATAACTCAACATATCCCCGATTTCTGTACCTGTAAATTCGTCCCAAAGTCCAAAACCATCGTCCGAGTGGAAAACTCGTGTTCCAGCCGCATCGAAACACATAATCAATTGTTTTTTGGTGAATGAGAGATTCAAACGTAAAGTATTATCGGGCATAGTGTAACTCAATAATATCGATTTCCCAGCAGATAACGAATATCAAACAAAATAACACAAAGTCTTACTTTACGTTGCACAGGTTTTTTCTTGTTGCATTTGTAGATTTCATTCAGCAATCATAAACCCACATTTGTATACATCATGTTGTCAAGACGTTTTGACGCTAATAAACATAACATTAACGCTAGAATTTCAGTCATTATTTAGTTCAATTCAGCGTTCTATGAACAAGACCCGAATTATGAAAACTGTTATCACAATGAGCTCATCTTGATTTTGGCTTTGTTCTGGGGCTTTAAGTCTGTTTATAGTTTATCACAAGATAGAAAGGCTGATCAAGATCTGGAAAAATTTCCAGTTTCTGAAAAACTCAAGACAGATAAGAGCAGAAAATCATATTCAATGACTCTTAACCAGTCGACGAGAGACCTGGCATCGGGTTTGGCGTCTCGAATTGACCTGCTAGGGTCAAGATTCAGGCGATCAAATCATTATTGGAGACGAAGCGGGGGTAAGAAATTGAACCTTTTTGGATGGCTTCTAGCGACACTGGTGGTTGTTGGATTTGTGATCCATGGGGTGAGAAAAAGCTCGCTGAGCTTGGATATCTTCGACTATTCGTCCATTTTGTCAGATGACGATATCACAAATGTTGAGGATGAATTTTCTTGGAGTCCTCCCACTGCACCAGAACCTGTACAATTGACCGAGGAGAAAAGATCCGTTTTTAGAGATGTTCTTGCTGTGGTTCAACAGTTCTCGCCTCAGGGCAAGCTTGACACTACTAAGGGCAGTGATTGTGAGTTGGGAGATATCGGTATTTTCGATAAAGCGAAGTTTAATAAATTGACCGAGTCTGGGTTGTCGAAGTGTATTCAAATCCCTGAAAAGGTGCAAGGAGCGCTTAAAACTGCTCATTCTGAGTTCAAATCTGCCATTTCTGACAAGTTGTTACCCCTTTTTAACAACCTGGACAAACCTTTTGAAGGTGAAGGTATTGTTATGGTTGGAGGTGGTAAATTCACGTTGTTCGCCTTACCAGCTATTGTAGCTATTCGTAAGAACAGTGGCGTGACGCTCAGAAATACCATCCCCATTGAAATTATTATTTCGCCTGAAGACGACGAAGATCGACAATTTTGCGAAAACGTGCTACCAACAGTGGACAGTACTGGCTTGACCAGATGTGTTTTCTTGGATGAGATCTTCGAGCCAGAAACGCTTTCGCACATTCAGGGATACCAGTTGAAGGCAATAGCACTTTTAGTTTCTAGTTTTGAGAAAGTCCTCATGTTGGATGCCGATAATTACGTGGTGAACACCTTAGAAGGATATTTTGATAGTGAAATCTTCAAACAGACGGGTCTTGTCGCATGGCCTGATTATTGGCGTCGTTTGCATCACCCAAAACTTTATGATATCGTTGGAGTGCATGTCGAGAAGGATAAAGCCATCAGAAACTCAATCGATGACAGTAGTCCCAGTTACATATACGAGCAAATGAACAAAGATAATGTACCATTTCATGATTTCAAAAACGCACTTCCTGATGCTGGAACCGAGTCAGGCCAACTTCTTGTTGACAAGAGCAAACATCTGGACACATTGATTTTGAGTTTGTACTACAATTACAATGGGAAATCGTTTTTTTATCCGATTCTGGGCCAAGGTTTTGCTGGTGAAGGAGATAAGGACACCTTTATCCTTGCAAGTCAGGTTCTACATGGGTATGCGTCGTATTATCAGGTTAAAACTCCAGTCAGTGCTATGGGCCACTGGACAGACTCTGCAGATGAGATCAGACTTCCTGATGACAAAGTCGATACTGAACAGACCAAATCGTTCCGTGGAACAGCCATGTTACAGCACAACTACATCGAGGACAGCAAGTACCATTCACTCGCGAAAGAAGTCATTGGCGATACGCTCAGAGAGCGGTTTGAAAATTTCTGTGACGACCAGAAAAAACAGAAGCCTGACGAATTGAGCGATTTCGAAGACGAAAGGAGGACGCAGTGCTCACATAGTCAAGAAATTGTCACCAATTTTCGGAAGGAGATGCGTTCTGGCTACGACATCCAAACTTTTATGGACTTTTTTACTTTCACTGGTGTCTCTTTTGTCCATTCCCATCTCCCTAAATATGATCCATGGGAATGGTCTCAGAACGAAGATATGATGTTCGATGGTGCCAAGGCTAGAAAAGGTCACCAGATAGACAAGGAAACGAATGATGGCGTCAGCAAACTAAAGGGAACCGGTCATTACCGAATGTACGACTCTCGTATCGGCCAGATAACTGGCTACGATCTAGAGCTCCACAACTGGGATGCCTTTAAAACCTATCTCTGCGACATGGATAACGGTTACACAAATTTCGGCTACTTGTCAGCCAAGATAAGTGCTACAGATGATCCCAAAGCCAGCGCGTCCAAAATGTGCAAATACATTGAAGAAAGGGTCAAATATTTGACAGAAACCACTTTCGAGGTTTAATCGATGACTAATAGACCCTTTAAATTGGGACAAAAAGTAGCTCAAAATTATCAGCGTTGGGCAATTTACCTTGAAACAAATTTCACAGGTCAGTATTGACCATATCGACCATTACTTATTCTCTGTATTATATAGTGATTCGTGAATATTTAAATCGAAAAGTTGACTAGAAAAAACCCAACTTACCTTAATTCACCACTTTCACTAACCAACCAAGAGATATCGAATGCAGAGAATAGGTATTTCGGCTTCTAGGAATATGGCTAGGAGACGCATGTCGACGCAGATTCCCTCGCATTTCAAATCGCTAGTTTATTCAAGCCACGATGCTCAAGATTGTACCAAAGTTTTGTCGTTACATACATATCCTCGAAAGGAATCAGACGAATCAATTGTTTTACGTACGCTAGCATTTCCGGTCAATCCTTCAGATGTAAATCAGCTGGAAGGCGTTTATCCGTCGAAACCAGAGAAAACCATGGAATATAGGACCGAGAAACCTAGTGCCATTGCTGGTAACGAGGGGGTTTTCGAGGTGGTACATGTACCTAAATCTGCTAAAATGCTCAAACCTGGTGATATGGTACTCCCGTTGCAGGCCAACTTTGGTACTTGGAGTAATTACAGGACTTGCGAGAAAGAATCGCAATTGGTGAAAGTAGAGGGAATCGATGTTTTAACTGCGGCTACTGTGGGTGTCAATGGATGCACTGCGTATCAAATGGTGAACAACTACGTTGATTGGAACGAAGGTGCGAATGAATGGTTAATCCAAAATGCAGGCACTTCATCAGTTTCGAAGATTGTCACCCAAATTGCCAAATCAAAGGGAATCAAGACTTTAAGTGTTATTAGAGACAGAGAGAATTTCGACGAAGTTGCCAGCGAATTGGAAAACAAGTATGGAGCTACTAAAGTGATCAGTGAAACCGATAATAATGACAAGAATTTTGCCAAAGAAGTGTTACCCAAAATCTTAGGTGCCAACGCAACTATAAAGTTGGCTCTAAATTCCGTTGGCGGAAAATCAAGCGCAAGTATAGCACGCAAACTTGACCGCGACGCTACGATGTTGACCTATGGCGGAATGTCCAAAATGCCCGTTACGTTACCAACTTCTTTACTTATTTTTAAAGGTCTAAAATGCCTTGGATTTTGGATTACGGAAAACTCGAGAAGAGACCCTTCTAGCAAATTGACGACCGTTAACGAGGTTGTCGAGCTATACAGTAAGGGAGTTATCAAATCTCCAAGAGACGATGTTAGAGCGATCGAATGGGATGTCTCAAACGCCAAAGACGATGAAGTTCTTCAATTGATCAGAAATAGTATCAACGTAAAGGGCAAGAAGAATGTGATTGTCTTGAAATGGTGATTTTATACTTTATGACTTATGCTTATGATCTAATTATGCTAAATAGTAACTGTTCATGTCCAAAAATTTGGTGCTTCTAATAGCCTGTATATATTTACTCATCAATGAACCTTTTCATAGCCTTTGAAAACGAAATTCTTTAATTGCTTCATGATCTTAGCCTTCACTTTGCTTGTGCTGATTTACTGTTCAGCAGTTTTTCTGAGAACGGTAGTTGAAGCCCAATATGACACCGCCGATACTGATGAGAAAATATCCAATCACCTCCCATCTTGTTATGATAGAACCTCCACTTTCCGCCAACCAGTCCGAGATTGCAGTGGCAATAATGGAGCCCATGTAACAAGTTGTAGCAAACTCGGGACAGGACTTTTCGGAAAGGTGCACGAAGGCGAGAATCATTGGAATGTTTCCTAGGAAGATAGACGCTAGTAGAAGTCCAGAATTTTGGGCAAATCCGCCTAGTAGACTTTCATCACGACAATATATGATCAGGATTGGTCCGAGTAGTACAAGACATGCCACACCAACTAAGCTCACTTGGTAGTTGAGCATAAATGAATGGTAAAGTCTTGATTTCTGTCTCTTGTCTGAGAAAAAGCTGCTTACAATCCATTTATTCCATAGAACAGTAGCGGGTCCATTGACGAGGGCACCTAGACCGCAAATAAGCGCTCCCTTAAGCCTGTCAAACAGAAAAGGATCGGTCAGTTCACCTGTTTCTGCGTTTACGGACAATTTGCCCGCAAGGAAATCGCAAGTTGCCTTGGTGTATGATACAATCAAAACGCCCACTAGTATCGTAACCAGGAGCACGTAATTTTTGAAAAGGTGTCTTCTTGAACTAATACCGCAAACACCTAACAACAACGAACAGATCTCAAATTTGGAGATGTTGTGAATAATGGCAATATCTAGAGCCGGCGACAGTTTAATAGAGGTAAAATAAGTATAGTACCCGAGAGATAGAAGGATTGCCAAGCCAGCAATTTTAATTGCGTGAACCCAAATTGAAAACCGTTTCTCAGGCTGTTGTTCCTCTTGAGCTTCTGTATCGAACTCCGTTTCTTCACTGCTCAGCTGGGGGATACTCCACATGCTCCGCCCATGGACCAAACCATACTTGACTCGAAAAAAGAGTTGAGTCAACGGTAATACGAGAAGCCAAGAGGAAAGATGAACAAAAGTTAGGTAAAAAGGGCTAACATTTTGTTGAGATGTGAATACCATGTGCGAAATACATTTGGTCTGGACAACATAGCCCAAAACCGCCACTGACCATAAAAAGACACTCATTTCACCCGGATAAACCTTTGATGGTGCTAGTAAACAAAAGGCATCATCAAAAGCTGAATGGTTCTTTGTCTTTTTGACAAGCGCTCCCGCCCAGCACGCCTAAACGATGTCGTATAGTAAGCGCGCTCAGCCGGGCATGCACCAGTATGGTCCCGGTTTTTCTTGCGACTTTCATCGCGAAAAAGTAGACTTCGTGGCCAAGCTGGTTAAGGCGTGCGACTGTTAATCGCAAGATCGTGAGTTCGATCCTCACCGAGGTCGTTTCCTTCATTTTTTCCAATATCCCATATCAATTTCCTTGGGATGCTGTACCCGGTTAGTGAAGAGTCCCTGGTTTGAAGTCGCGAGCATTCATGCCGTAATGCTTTGTTCTGTGCGTAAAGCCATCTCAAATATCGCGTTGCTGTTCAACGTTATCTCGTTAGTATAAGATCCCAAAAAAGATAAAGTGCATCAATCAAAATGCACATACTTTTAGCATAGATCATAAGCTCAGATCTTCGTTCCTCTAACGTCAAATCGGGCACTGCGTCCACCAGTTGATCGTACGCTTCACGCATCGCCTGTCGTCTTCGCTGTTCCGACGATACATGATTGAACCGTTTTTGATCTTCTGACAACAAAGTCACTCCCTCTGTACGCTTCCGCTTCCTGGTCGATTGAGATTTACCATTCGGAACCTTAGAATTACCTTCGACCTCTCCAGTTTCTTGCATTTCGCCGAAAAGTTTGTTCCTTATTTTTCACATGCAGGTAAATGATGATTCAGCTTTTTCATAAATTCAGTTCTTATAAAAGCTCTAAGCCCAGGGTATGGGAAATGATCACCTCAATGAGATCTCGTAACCGGCTGTAGTAATGCCTATGCCCACTAATACCTATATCTATCGTTTACATACTGTAAACGCTCTTTATTGTGCAATTAAACCTTACTCGTACGTCAAACGTATCTGGTTACTCATCTTTCCCTGCATCGTATCGGACCCAAATACCTGACATGAATTTCAGTTTAGGATGCTCTAACTTACTCTTAACACGCCCTTGACGAGATATTCTGTTCCAGTGAAATATGCATTTTCTGTCGAACTCAGGCTAAATGTCACGCAATTTTACACACTAGTCCATGGTTCCCGTCTCACTTCCATAACATGCTCCAAATCTCGGGTATTCTTCGACATAAGTATGGCGATCCGTCTATGATTTGTTTTTCCTGATGGAATGGGGAAATGGAATAGCTGGAAGGCAGGTGGCTCTTCTCACAAGTGGAACGGGTCACTTGTTATGGCTTTTCGTGGATGGTTCGCTCTGCAAGTCCATTAAAGTCTTTTAGCATGTCATTTATCGTCTCAACTAGCCATAACCTCAGTATTAACAAAAGAATTCCACAAAACGACCAGATATACCCAAAAGAGAGCTGAGCAGATCTTTCATGGAGATCTTGATAATGGTTCTGTATGATGATCCTCAAGTCAAGAGGTTTGTCGGTTCCCGAGGAGCTGATAAACGCCGCGCTCTCCTGTCATGGGGTCTTTATATTTCAAATTCGCTGTCTCTGGGTTTTGGCTGCTGGAACCCGGCGTCTGTCGCTCACTCGATTAGTGAAGGTCAGGCCGCTGTCAAAACATGATTTCCTGGTGCCAGCGACATATACTACGCATCCATCGAATTATGACAAGACGAGCTGAGAAGGATACTAAACTTTCTTCTAAAGCGGCAAGGTGTCACTCCGAGAGCGGCGTGTTACATACTCCTTGGTTATTCTAGTGCAAAGAAAGAGAGCTAAATCTGACGACATTGGATTTTCATGGCGCACTTACGCAGTGTATTGCATCGGACCTGGAAAAATATGTGGTATTTTAGGAAGAGGGTATCTTAAATCGCACTTTTTCCTGAGTTTAGATATGCCAACTGCCAAAGAAAGTAGATGGACAACACATCTCACCGTGCCGCAAGTGAGCGATCGACTGCTCGTCCAAAATTGACACAATAATGATCTGTTCGTTGATCTTACAAATGAATACGTGGTGCCCACTGGCGAGAACTACGCCTTAGACGGAAGTTAAGTAGTCAAGGTGCCGTATGAGAAAAAGATGAAGTAAATGTATGAATTTTGCGCAATCAACAAAGAAAATTACCAGTAAAATTGGCGCAGTAGTTCGACAACATATTATATTCTTAAACCAAAAACGTAGCCATGAACAGTTCACCTTCTTGATGGGTCGGCATACATTAAGGGCGTCGAAGGTCGTTATTAATAAGGGTAAAGATGTTTTTCATTATTTGCTCGCGTGGCGTAATGGCAACGCGTCTGACTTCTAATCAGAAGATTGTGGGTTCGACCCCCACCGTGAGTGTTTTTTTTTATTTGAAAAATAAGCAAATACTGTCAGTGTGAAGAAACAGTTACCCAATAACTGAAAATCGGTTAATTCATCACAAAATACCACTTTGAACACTCTCTAAGGTTTCTGATCCTTCCCAAATTAAAGATGCACATTAAAGGACGATTCCTGGATTTTGAATTTCCGCATGAAAAGTTCCGCTTTTCAGAACTACCGCCCGCTACCAAATACTTAACTATTGCATACGTTTCCTTTTCATCGGCTCTTTTTATGGTGAAATGGCTGTTTTACCAACATCACCGCAATCTTTTTGCATCTAAAGCGGATTGGGATCTAATAACTTCGCCCGTTTTACAACTTGTTCCTTGCGAGACGCTCTGGCATCCAATTTCTCTAGTATTGTCTAACCTGATAGACGTGAAGTTCTGGAAATTCGCTGTAAATCTGCTGAACTTGTACGTGGGAGGTGCTTTCATTGAACGGAACTGGCAAAGTCCGACTGAATTGCTTCGATACACGCTGGAGATTGGATCTCTTACCAACCTGGCAATCGTACTGGTTTCCATCATTGCGTCGTTTGCATTACCCCAGGTGAAGCTTGACCTGCCTCTTGACGGTAGTTACACCATTTTGGTCGGTTTCCCCATAGTGTACAAGCAATTGGTCCCTGAACTCACCCTTTTAAAAACTAAAAACATTCCAATTCTATCCAAAAATTTCAGATTCAAGCTGCTACCGATTTTCGTGCTTTCGGTTACTACGATCTCTCAAATAATATGGTTTCACCATTTCTCACAGCTTCTCTCGATCTGGGTCACCTTTGTCACTTGTTGGGTGTATCTTCGTTTCTACCAGGTTCTACCACCGGCAATAGCTGGCACGGAAACCAGTGCTGTTGTAGGAGACGCTTCTGAAACTTTCCAACTCTTATATTTTTTCCCAGACATTGTGAAACCCATTCTAAGGCCTGTGTTCGATTTCAGTTATCACATCTTTTGCAATGTACTTAGATTGAGGCAGCCATTTCAGGACGATGAAATTTACGCCGGGAACGCATTGGCAGAGGGTCGCGGTGCGAAGAAAGTTGGAGGACGCGTTGAGGAAAGGCGTAAAAGATTGGCTTTACAAGTGTTAGGTGAACGATTACAAACAGAGTCTTAAATGATGTATGTACAGGTTTACTTATAGACGCTTCAGAATGACATACTCCTCAGGCGGCAGTCTCTAATGTACTTGTACTCACAAGAGAAGAGTTAGAAGCAAATTCGGGCGTATATTCGCCTACTTGTTCCAATTGCAATTCAAGCGCTGATTTTTTGCCGGTCTTTTTCACGAAACCGTCGTGACCTCCGGAACGCGCCAGCTTAATTTGCTCCAAAAGCGGATCGTTTTCTTTTGTGAGGTACCCGTTATTGCTTGGATCACTGTAGTATTGTATGTCCTTCCTTCTAACTGGACGTGCTTGTAATGGAACCCGACCTCGATTTTCGAGAAACCACTTTGGACTAAGATGTGCTCTCAAACCAAGTTTATTGAAATATCTAGCAGTGAAACTACCACCTGCACCTTCAATGGCCTTAATTGCTTCCCTGGATGCTCTCGATGCCTCGATCTTCAGAGGCAAGTTGAAAATTTCCTTCCCACCTGCCAAAATCTTGACACCATCTTTGAAAGAGCCCGTGACAAGTCCCAGTTGCTTCATTTTCTTCATGTCAAGCACTTCGTCGGGGCCCAAATCTAATCTTCCCTTGCGATGAAACCACATAATACGCTCCAAATTGAGCTCTTTCAACTCTAAAGAAGTCACATTGGTGAATCCCAATTTCGGGAAAAGCTTGTAAATCGGAGTTTGACCACCTTCAAACCATGATTTTACTTTGCCTCTAGCTTTTTGACCCTTTTGACCTCTACCAGAGGTCTTACCTTTGCCTGAAGACGGACCCCTTCCCAATCTTTTATAGCCTTGTGTAGCACCTTCTGGAGGCGCTAAACGTGACAAGATGGACACCTGACGAAGCTGGCAAACTTGAAATCCAAGTCTGATTCGTAAGGTCGCCTCTCGAATGGAGTTGGCCAAGAACATGTTCACTGTGAGATGTCTATTTTGAATTCAGGAAGAACTACTGAGTTCTCTCATCTAAACTAATCCTGGAATAATCGTAAAATTTTGGACGAGAGTCACATGACGTTTTGGTTTAGTTATATACCCAAAATTTTCCAAATGTTGATAAATTAGCTTCTATGGCCAAGTTGGTAAGGCGCCACACTAGTAATGTGGAGATCATCAGTTCAAATCTGGTTGGAAGCATTTTATTTTTGCAACTTTGCCCTTATCGACTTCGAATGAAGACATGCAGAAAACGAACCTGAAGTGTTTCTTACTTTTACAATCGTATGGTGATTTCTAGTATACAAGATTATATTATTGTTGAGCCTTTTGCGCGACTCAATCCTGTGCGGGTGTGCATATGTTGTGTTCTTGTCGTTTCGTGTTTCGACTGCGGCAATTGATCATTGCCTGCATCTTTGCAAACGGGGTATATGTGGCGTGGAGCGTAAAATGCAGCATTATTCGTAAGGGTCTATGTTCGTGCTGATGGGTTTACAGGTTGTCATCCTCTTTATTGGAATCCTCATCAGAATCGGGGTTCACGATTCGCAGAGGACGAGCTTGTGCCTGAGGAACGACATGTGGTAGTGAACCGTTACTGAGACGTAGTCGGCCGAAATTGTCTGCGAAAACGGCAGAAGGTCGCAGTAGGTCTTCGCTTAACGAGATATCTTCGCCTTGTAACCGTTCTGAGGGGACATTGCCGCCTGTGGAGGAACCATCGTGGTAAGCATCGCCAAACGAGTAAGGTTGATGTTGTTTGGTTTCTTCCATGTCAGATTCTTGCTGTTTTCTGCGTCTCCACAGCAAGAAGAAAACGATTGCCGCGACGAGGATAGCGCCACAGACGACACCTACGACAATTCCGGCTATGGATCCACCGGACAACCCCGATTTACGCTTTGTGTCCTTGGAATTGGCAGTTTGACCCGTCGGCGTGGAATTTACCACTGTAGTGGCAGTCACTATCACCGTTGATCTACCACTGTTTGACAGCGTCACGACCGACACAGACGCCGTAGTCACAATCATGGTTTCTGAAGATGATCCCGTTGACCCGGATGACGACGATGTGCTTGTGGAGGAGGAACTTGACGATTGCGTTGATAAGGACGAAGATGACGACGACGAGCTTGTGCTAGAAGGAGATGACGACGAAGAGGTGGTGCTAGATGAAGATGACAAGAGAGACGACGACGACGACGACGACGACAACGACGAAGACGAAGGATTTGATGTAGACGACGACGACGAAGATGAAGTTGAACTTGTCGAAGAACTCGAACTTGACGACGAAGAAGTTGTCGAAGAACGCGAGCCCGAGGACGACGACCCTGATGGCACATTAGTGCCTTGCAAAACCAAAACCTCCATGTATCCGGAGCCACCACACGTCTCATAGGGCCATCCGTCACAATTCGTGTTGCATTGGGAAGAATCCTGTGAAGAGATCGAACCAAAAATTGATACCGAATTACCGCAATAACAAGTGTCACCGCCCACAAGCGCGACCACCGTACTACCCGAACACTGCTGCTCGCAGTACGATCGCGACTGGTACTGGTACTGACCCTTGGATTCTAATGAGGATTCCAAATCAGACGCCTTGTAGCATCCGAGATCCGTGTACGTGTTTGCACCGAGTACGCGCGGTACAGCGGCGCAGAAAAAAAGAAGGAACCCGAGATGAACCATGCCTACTCCCTTTCAGCTGCTTTTCAGCTGCAACCGTTCGATTCTGATCACTTGGACGGCTTGGAACACTGAGTTTCTTGATGTTTCAAGAGAACTATGTCGAATAGCTTTTGACAAGAATAGCATATTGGAAATCCTGTAGAACGAAAATCTAAGTCTTTGACCCGGCTAACCCGGGTAACTCCGTGGAACATCGTTCGGTCGGTTTTGGTTGCTGTAAATGGAAACAGAGTCTTGAATTTCGCGATCCGGTTACCGTATCGGGCAATTGCCTGTGGATATCAATTTTTTCGGTGCATTTGAATGATGGAATTGGAAAGAGTTGGCGAATGAGCAGGAGGTCCGGAGCGTGAAGTAGTTGTAAACATGAACGGATGGGGCGCTAGTTTAGTGATCCATTACATGGAACATGGAAGGGGCTTTTTGAAAGAGAAGATCACGTGACTTGGATTAATTGTCACGTGACTGCGTCAATTCGTTAATGAAACAGAAGAAAGATGCATAAGAGCGAGAATCGTGCGATATAGGATCGTTGTGCTTGTGCTTCTTGTTGACAGGTATTTGATATCGCTGGTTTAAATGACCAGTATGCGACCCCGTGGCCTGGGTACAACGATAAATTCAAAATGAGTGCACACAAACGAGCCGAACAGAACGAGCGGGGATCAGAATCCAAACCGCGTCGTTCCGTTAGTGCTGGTTGAAACGGCTAATAGGGACCAATACTGTAAGATGTCTGTGCTGAGCTTATAGAACATATCACGTGACTGCTGTGACAGAATCAATTTAATGACTTGGTGGGTCATATTAGAGCGCCTTGGAGCTCAATCAATTACGGAAGGCATTCAATGCTTGAAGGGTCTCAAAAAGCTCCATTAGTGAAGAAGATGAAGCTTTTTTACCACCTGCATTCTCAAAAGTAGAAATTGGACAATGGCTGTGTAATAATGGCCTCTTACTCGATTTATTTTCAACTGTCCCCGGAAACTGAGCTAAAAAAGCAGTTATGAGTATCGTTCACTTTCAGTTAAATTTTGTACTCTGATCCAAACGCAATGGTCAGAATCATCGGCTTCCAGGTGCTTTTCTGCAAATTCTGTCACCGTGGCAATGTGGTCTTCCTAGATGTGAGATAAGTCCGTTCCGGCACCCAGCGTGAATATCATTTCCGTCCAACCTCAACCCAGCCTTAGATCAATCTGTTGAGAATCATGTTCAGTTCGTAGCCAGCATCTATTGCGACGTACCCTCGATTTTCAGCGTCGTTGATGACGGAGCGTCCATGAATGGCTCTGAGTCAATATTCACCAGACTTGCCCAGTTTTATCAACTGCTTCTCGTATAGCATCTGAATACCGCTTGGTACTTGAAGGATGCATCACTGGATTTCTTCTGTTTTTGGTAAAGAAAACTCTGGTGAGCGGTATTCTGTGGGTATAGAGTTGTAAGTTGCAAGCTACAATCGACGTGTCTTACGTAGATTGGAAAACAGTGAAACTCTACCAGCAGCGTCATGCCTGATCAGATGCACGTCCCTTTCAACATTTCCGTGTCCTTTTTCATTCTCTTTTCAAAGTTATGGGCAACAGAGACAGCTAGGAGAAAGGAACCTCTGGTTGTGCACGCACATGCTTTTCGGTTTCTCGTGAAATAGACGGTATCGAGATTTCTGATTCTTGGAATAGGAGTAGATTCGGCCAGGTCGTGCTTCAGTTACAATCTAACCACCAGTGCCTGAATATTAGCGAATGATCTTTTTAGTTTTTCAAAGGCGCCTGAACATCTAGAGTTGAAAATCAAGAAAGAAAAAGGTCAAAAACATAAAAGATGGCTTAACTGATTTCAAGTTTCAAGATGATTGAAGGCATATACGCCTGTTTTATAGAGACATGGAAAGCCCCCTGCGCTTCAGGTTGGTTCTTGATGACTTTCAAGTTGTTGCTCAGGTGTAGAATGGATCCGCATTCCAGACGATAGCTTTTAAACAAAACCGAAGCTCACGCTTGTTAAAGGGCTGGCTTATGATAATGACAGTTTAGTGAATGCTGATTAACATAGTTTCTTCGTGTTCTTCTCAAAATGTAATTCATTCAATCGTCCTCGTCTAAGTGCCCACCGTATACTCAGAGAGTCCATCTGGAAAATGGTCGTTCACTATAAAATGGGCCCAGACAATGGAAAGCAAACCAGTCATAAGAATAAAGGTCATGCTAAAAACTTTCCATCTCATTCAAAAGTGCTACCATAATTAAATTAGATCAGCTACTACTACAAAACGTAGAGTTTCCATACAGATTGAGAAAATGCAAAAAATCTGGCGCCGGAGAGATTCATCTCAGCATGCAACTGCATCAAAACCCGACTTTTAGTTGAATTTTTCATCGCAAAAAAAGTAGTTCGGTATTACCTAGAGGATGGGCGAATATGTGTTCGAAATTTTCTGCATCGCGAGGATGACATTTTCGCTTACAGAAACCCAACAAGCCCAGGATTTTAACATCTATGTCCTATGGAAAAATTTAATAAGATTCTAGCTATCAATATGATAATAATAGGCGGGCCTTCTCGTGGCACCGTTTTCCTTATTGTTTTGGGTTTCTTGTTCCTGTCAGAATTCATTTTGTAAATGACATGTAATAGCGAGGAAACAGAAAAATCAGAAAAGATTTCAATTCCTGATCGTATCTGGCAAAAAATCGCGAATTCCCATAGTGAACCCTTTAACATCGGCTTGATGCCAAATCGGAATCACTTTATCTTTTCAATCGAAATTTCCATCTCTTGGTCCCTGTGCCAGGTGAATATAAATTAGATGCGACTTTTTGTCTCTACAACAAGTATTGTTTTTAAAGCTCTGTTCTGAAAGTGCCAATTCTTTGAATAAAGTAACAAGATGCTTCCCGAGAAACAAGACGTCCACATTGAATTGAAGAATTTCCAAGCCGGCTCAGTGTCTTCATTCCAAATGGGCGAAAATGACAATGACAATTTAAAACCATCTTAAAGCAAAGAATTGAAAAAGAAAACTTTTGCCTCGACAAGTTTCAATAACTGGAATTGGTGGTGCTATTGGAACGGCACTTTTCATTTCAATAGGTAGTAAAAATTATTTCTGGTGGTCCAGCGTCATTGCTGATTGCGTTTTGTCTATGGTCGGTTGTTTTCATTGGGCTTTCAATTTGCATGTGTGTGATGGTCACCTTTTTGCCCGTTTCTGGATCATTTGTGCATTTTACCGAACGATTCGTTGATAGATCGTGCGGGTTCGCTGTTGGATGGACTTATTTTGTATGCCAGGCAGCCAACGCTTGCTTCGACATTACAGCGGTTTGCTTGGTCATAGAATTCTGGACAGACAAAGTTCCCAAAGCCGCTATGATTTCAATTCTGATTGCATTGTTCGCTGTGTTGAATTTAATTTCCGTGGTGTTTTTCGGGGAGGGCGAATTTTATTTCTCAATTGGTAAAGTTATCCTGGCCATTGGCCTGATTCTGTTCACTGTGGTAGTTATGTCTGGTGGGAATCCTCATCACAAGGTTTTGGGTTTCAAGACTTGGGAAAATCCTGGAAGTTTCGCTGAATACATTACAACCGGAACCTCTTGTAGGTTTAATGGATTTATGTTGTGCTTGGTTTTTGCCCTGTATGTCTTCTGGGGTGTCGATTACTTGGGTAACGCTGCCAGTGATAGCATGAACCCCAGAAAAGTCATACCCAGGTCGTTCAGAGAAGTTTTCGGAAGATTGATCATATTCTATATTGGAGGAGCTCTTTGCGTGGGCGTTTTGATTCCATATAATAATCCTGATATGATAAAGGCAATCACCAAGGGCGCTGCTGGTGCCGGGGCCTCTTCATACGTTTCTGCCATGAAAACTTTGGGCATCGGCGTTCTACCACATATTGTCAACGTATTAATATTGACCTCGATTATCTCTGCAGGAAATTCTTATATATTTTCAGCTGACCAGAGCACTGTATCGTCTGGTACTCGAAGGTCAAGCTCTGGCAATTTTCCGGAAAGTAACTAAACGCGGTGTTCCAATTTATTGCTGTCTTGTAGTGCTTGTGATATGTGGCTTAGCATATCTTTCCGTTTCCAACAACACTAACAAAGTCCTGACATGGTTTTTTGAACGTCGAGACTGCGGCAATGGCGATTGTTTACATCTTCATATGCATCAGTTATTTGCGATTCCGGAAAGGCTGTCTAGCGCAGAAACTCGATATGAGGACTTTACCTTATCACAACAAATATGCTCACTATCTGGGATGGCATTCTCTATTTTGGTTTACCCTGATACTTTTTGTGAGTGGGTACACGGTGTTTTTGGATCATAATTGGAACTTCCAGAGTTCCGTCTTCTCATTTTTCATGGTACTGTTCTTCATTGTCTTCTTCGCTCACAAGGTGTACCATAAAACAAGGTTTATCAAACCAGGTGAGATGAATTTGGTCTCCATGATTGATGAATTGGCAGAAGAGGATCAATATTGGATTGAACATCCACCCAAATTGAACTGGCTTGACAAAGCTTTCGGATTTTTGTTGTAACATGTGCATGCAATTTATCAGGCAGGTCCACTGGAAATAAAATTTGTATTCATATCTTAAATTTGTACAAGATGGATATCTTTGTAATTTGGTTGAATCGAAAATTTACCGGGTTCTATGACCTCAGGTATACGTTCGATACCAACCATGTTCGTTGAAGCCTTAACGACATAAGACCTCGGAAAACTCTACAGTCTAAGAAGTTCTACTTCAAATATCAAGTCAATATAAATATCACCTCAAGATCAATCGTCATGGCAATTAGTTTGGATTCATCAACATTTTCATTATGGCTTGTCAAGCTCGTTGTCGTTGCTATGGTGAACATCCTACTTTAACGTGCTAAACTGACGACAGATAGAAATCAGACAAACAGGGGAGTTAGTTCCCTAAAACATTGATCAACGCAAAGCGTGATAAGAGACTATTATACGTTTAGTGCGTGATTTCAAGCGAGTAAATGGCGTTATGCCGATGGAATATAGATCCGGTTTGATACTAACTATCAACACTCAGGCACTAGTTAACCCACGCAGGGAACATATATATCTGGGACAAGATTTGAAACGTCTCGCTCAATAAAATACCGAGCGACTTAATTAATTTGGTTGACTCAGTTGAACCAATTGTTTTCCAACGACGATGCAGGAACTGACGGCCTGAAAACTTATGCCAGAATTTTGAAAAGTGCACTTATTATCGCAAAGTCTTGAAAGCTGCTTTATTTATATAGTAAGTTAATTCGTTGATATGGTAACATTTACTAAAGATGTTGTGGTACCTAGTAGCATTTTTCATATATCCAAGGCTTAGAATATTGCTCGTATTTTCATCTACATCAGCGTACACGCTAATAGATCTTTATTTAAAGGCAAAAAACTGTGTTCGACGGCTACCAATACTATGCTTCACCATTAATTCGCCCGCTGGAAACATTGACATCAAATCTACTAGGCTTGTGAACTCCCATCTATACGAGTTGATTCTGTCGTTGAGAACCACTTCAGTACTTTAGCAAACAGTCTAAGTTGTAAAAAAAGGCGGTCACAAGTGAAAGGGTTCTGCATTAAGCTCACCCCACTGTTTCCCGTGACAAAGACCCTTGAGGTGGTCGATATCATTGTCTAAATTGGGTTTAGGATGGTCGAGAAACAAAGATATTGAATGTGAGTATATGTTAGCACCAAGTGAAGTCGAAATGGCGCCTCTGGATCTTTTCTTGACCTTTGAACAGTATCTCCAGATATGAATTTTAAGATTGTGACTGCGACAATTTTGGGCCTCGTTGCTTTGGGCCAAACTGCACCAACCGTTTATACCAGTAACGCTACAGACGCAGATGTTGAATTTTCCGATGACGTCGTTGCATGGGGGAACCCAACATTCCCATCTATTTACCATACATGCAATGACACCGATATCAGGATGATCAAGAGCGCTTTCATGGATTCATTGGAAGTTTCTGCGTACGCAAGAGATAGATTGCTCAATTACGGTGCAGATGACCTATTTTTCAATAGGTGGTTCGGGAACGGTAGTTTAACGACGGTTTTAGGTACCTTGGATCATCTGGTCGAAGCTTCAAAGGACGGCATGCTTTTGAGATGCGACGACATTGATGGTCTTTGTGCGAAGAATCCAACTACGTACCCAGGATATCATCGTGCGACCGAAGACAAAGAAACGGTCATTTGTGACTTATTCTACCAGACTAAAAAGCCACTTTCCAGCATCTGTTTCGAAGGCAATCTTGTAGATGTACACCCAAAGCATTATGCTGGTGTCGATATGCTTCACCGTTACTTACACGTCTCGATGATGAACCTAAACGGTTACATCGCCGAGTTTGCAGAAGACTTGGACGAAATTGTCGAGTACGCGCATTCGAACACTACTTATGCAGTGAGAAACGTTGACAGCTACTTGTACTACATGGCCGATGTGTATAGTTCATCTGTCATCGAAGGTGGCTGTTTGGGCAAACTTTAAAATGGACCTCACCAATTTCGATTTCGATAAAACGTAAATAAATTAGTTCGTATATTCACTGCAATATAAACCCTGCTTATAAAATCTGTTGACATTTGCTGAGTTGTAAAGGCGATTGGATCCACACGAATCGATTTGAACCTGCAAGGAGTTATGCTCGCTTAGGTCACCTGTCCACATCTATCCTAGGCCGTTTCTAACGGCCGAAACGCAAAGTCTTCAGGGAGCCGCCATAAGGATGCAAGCAGATTGGAGGAAAGCACTGATTACTGGCATTATATTCAGCTTAAGGCCCGAGAGCAAGTAACTCTAGAGGTCGAAGCGATCACGTGATCGAAACGTCAGAATAAAACAAGACCAATTCCAAGATATATTCTGGCCAAGTGAGCTCATTAGAACTGCCGTGGGTATATTCAAATTGCAGGTGATTTTTTGCTGGGTTAAGACTGGAGTGACCCGTTTAAGCCAATATGATTTCATTCCCCTCTGCGATTAAAGTTGCGGAAAGCCATCAGAAGGCCAATTGCGTCTTAGGTTAACTTTCAGGGCAACATAAAAACCCTCAGTATCTCAGGTATAGAAAGCCTCGGGAATAAAACCTCAAGGGTTCTCGTCTTTTGATAAGAGGATAGGCACGTGATCACGGTGACACATTTCACGCGGGTATATTACTAAGAAGACGGCAGCGAAGACTAACAAACGTGAGGAATGCGCTGCTGTCCAATTTTGAATGTCTACAACTTTCTGGTGTAAC
Organism: Lachancea mirantina; assembly: GCA_900074745.1. NCBI lineage: Eukaryota > Fungi > Ascomycota > Saccharomycetes > Saccharomycetales > Saccharomycetaceae > Lachancea > Lachancea mirantina. Next base: position 528,285 of record LT598464.1, read on the forward strand.
GTATCGTTTTCAGTCTTTGCAGCGGGACTCATCCTCGTGCTCCATTTCCGATAAAGTCACGCCTCAGTGAGCTGGACAATTCCAAGGGGAGAGGGAAAGCACCGCGCCCCCAAAAATACCGGAGCACACTTCAGTGCCCCCACTAGCTTCTCGCTAGCGTAGCAGGCTCTAATCATCGACGTTAAAGATATGGTAGAATGAGTTTCTCGTACAGAACGACCGAAAAGTAAGCACCTGGAATAGCCACGAAGCTGTTCAACAAGCCCGGTAGAGTAAGTGTCCGTAACCAGAACCGTCCCCGTACTACTCTCACTACAATCGCTGCCTATTTTCATACGCTGGGAGTCCCCTCATCGACGTAGATTCACTTTTCTAGCACTGTATCCGGGTAACGTTTGCTTGTAGTATATGAAAAAGTCATTAACAACTAGCCATCTCATCGCGATGTTTCAGATGCCCGTAAACATGTCCTCTTTAAAGCAATTGAGCCGGTCAGGACCGCGCAAACAGACCTATACGCCCATTTTGAACAATCCGTTTACACAGGAAGCTCACCTGTGGCCCCACATCGAGAACCATCGACTTGTGGCGGAAGTGGTGAAAAGTCACGTGACAGCTCCACTTGCCCTTGCACGCGATCTGCGACAACAGGCGCCCTTTGACGCGCTTTGCGGGTTCAATAGCATCGTACAGCACCTCGAAAACCCTCCGCTGCCGACCAGTCCTGTTTTTTTATTTGTGTGCAACAAAGACGTCAACTCCGAGATCCTGCTGGCGCAAATCCCAATCTTGGCCCGCGTGTCGCGGTGCCAAGTCACTCTCGTGGCACTCCCACGAGGATTCGTCGCAAATTTCGACGCGTGCGACCCACATCACGACGGATTTTTGCTCGTGATCGATAATGACAAATTTGACCGCCAAATCGCAGCCAAACTACGCCAAAACGTGCCGGAACCTACCATTTTGCCATGGCTACAGTACGAACCTGCCAAGATCTCACTCGTGGCATCAACGACACCTGTCAGATCGAAGGGAAAGCCCGTACCCAAATCGCGATGAGGATGTTGATGATGCTTACCTAAGCTGGAAAATTTTCTAGAACAATAACACTCTGCATATATAAGGAAGGGCAAGCAGTGATCGATGCGGACAGGGAACTCAGGGACTAGTAACTCCAGCAACTCCAGCAACGCATCATAATGGTGGTTTTGAATCCCAACAATTGGCACTGGGTCGACAAAAATACTCTTCCCTGGACCGAGCGGTACATGGAAAAATTGGAGATCGAATCCGAGAAATTCCGCATCTTGCGAGTGGAACAGGTGTCTGGCGACTCAAACGTGTCTCAAAGGAAGGGTAAAGTGATCTGTTACTTTGATTTGAACCTGGGGTTCCAAGTCGAAGTTCTGGAAGAGGATCAGCAAGTAAGTGAGGGCAGAGTCACGGTGCCGGAATTCATGCACGATGAACAAGATTTTTTAATTCAAACGGAAGGTTTTGGTGGCCATAGCAGGCTGGTGGAACAAGACTTTGTTCCTTTGCTGCGTGCCGCTTTGTGCCGGTATCAAGATGCCCTCATTGCAGAACACAGCACAGACCTGCAACAGTAGACGTATTTTGAACGTGCAGCGGACGGCCCACAGCTCACGGCTTACAGCGCCCTGCAAACAACATCGTTGGACCATCATCACAATCATCATACATATAGAATAGTATCAACTGACAAGTTTTAGTAGACGTAAGGAACGATCTTGTATGGCACTTGCGTCTCGTACTCGTGCCAACTGGCTCCGTACTTGACCCGGCACTTGTGCTCGTCACGGGCCTGGCGGTGCAAGAGGAGCGTTGCGAAGTATGCGAGGTAATAATAGGTCAGAGGGGTTTGAAACCCAGTAGCCAAGCACCAGCTGAGCGCGATGAGCCAGTCGCCGAAATAGTTGATATGCTGCGACTTGGCCCACCATCCATCACATAGCAATTTGGTACCGCGCGTGGTCTGGATGCTTTTTAGATGAGGCAGTTGACCCTGTCTGAAAAGAGATTTTTGTTTGTTCGCAGAATGGAATATGTAGTAACCGAGAGCCATGACACCCAAAATGGCAGCGCAGTTATGGAACCCCAGAGCGATTGGAGAAACACTCAAGTAACGCGCTTGAAGTGAATAGGTGAAAGGAACAAGTGTGAGGTCACCGAACGCAAGCATATAGCCGAATCCGTCTGTTGTAATATCCATCATTGTAAGCACTCCTTCTTCGTTGAGCACACCGTCGAAAATGTAGAAACCCTGTAGCGCGTTCACGAGCAACAAAGCGTCGTTGATCTCGCCAGTCTCAAGGAAGTGGTGATGCAAGCAAGCAAGGTTAATCATGAGCCACAACAGCATTCCTGGACGTAGCTCGCAGAATAGTTTCACGTCGAGTGGACCCAGCCGTGGGTTCAACTCACGCCCGATAAACCAGTCGTAAATCGGGTTTCTAGAGTTTCCTCCCAGCGCCAATATCCGCTCGCGAGTGCCGAGTCCATTGGATCTCGTCAGGGGCACGAAACTGAACAAATAGCAGACTGTGCCAAGGATAAACGAAAATAGCACCGTAACAATACACAGATCGACATGATGTTCGTACAGGTATTGGAATTCGGGCATTTGGCCGCCCGTCAGTTGCCATCTAAACGCAAGGATCGCCGCTAAAACACCGATCAGGGACATCCCATTGATCTTGTAGTTCAGCTTCGAACCATCTCGCAGTTCAACGCCTTGCATCTTGCGCCCAGGTAGAACAACGTCGAAAACAGCCAACATTGCAAACCACGCGCCATAGTAAGTCCATAGTTCACCGTTCGTCAAGTACCAGCGCAGAGGCTTGATATTGTTCCATAACTGTGCAATATCGAAATTTTGGAAAAATCCCACAACGTAATAGTCTGGTCTTGCCATTTGATTGAGCACCACGCATACTATCGGTAGGCCTAGCGAAATCGCAAGAGCACCCGACACACCATTGAACTCAAAGTCCTTGGTTCTAGGATTGAGTGGTCCGCTCGAAGAGGCCATTTTGTCTTGAATTCCACTAACAAACAGTAGCTCGTAAAAGGTCTTCTTCTCATCAGAACCCATTTTTTAACCTTCTCTGCAACGAATACAGAAGAAAAAAAGTACCTTAATTTCGTTTAGACAGCATCAACTTCCAAACGACGATGCGATCCTGACAGAGAGATCAACATTGCTAAGACCCTTTTTTACCCCAACTCCGGAATTGACTCTTTCATCAAAATGTCAAAGTTACTCCGTTCAACAGCTTACTTGCCTGTAGTGAAATAATATAAAGTTTATTCATAAGTTGATCCTACAGATGATCGCGCCTACTGGTGATGCTTGTAGGAATCGTGGAAATCTTTGGCAGCAAAGATGGCTTTGCTGCCGAGCTCCTCTTCAATTCGCAAAATTTGATTGTATTTGGCAAGTCTTTCAGAGCGACATGGAGCGCCAGACTTGATTTCACCGGTTCCAAGAGCAACAACCAGATCGGCAATAAAAGAGTCCTCGGTTTCACCGGATCTATGAGAGACTAGTATACCCCAGCCAGCATCGTAGGCCTCTCTAGCGGCAGCAAAGGATTCGGTCAAAGAACCAATTTGGTTGACCTTGAGCAACAAAGTATCGGCAGCTTTTTCCTTGACGGCTCTTGCAATCAACTTGGTGTTGGTGCACACCAGGTCGTCAGCCACAACGGGAACTTTCACACCACCGGCAAGAAACTTACTCCAGGACTCCCAATCGTTTTCCCCAAAGGGATCTTCCAAAAACGCCAAAGGGTACTGGTCAACCAGCTCGTGGTATTTTTGGGCTAGTTTCTCTCCAGAGAGCCACTCAGAAGGAGAAGAATCCTCTTGTTTCTTGAAATCCAAGTCATACTTGCTTTCTTTACAAAATTGAGACGAGGCCGCGTCCATTGCGATTTTGACCTTGCCTTCGTAACCGGCTTTGTTGATGGCCTCAACAATCAGATCTAGGGCTTCCTCGGCAGTAGTTAAGTTTGGAGCGACGCCTCCTTCATCACCAACATTGCCTGCGGATGGCCCATACTTTTCAACTGCGAGTTTCTTCAAGATGTGATAAACCTCAGAGTTCCAGCGCACGGCCTCAAAGAAAGAAGGTGCGCCGATAGCTCCAATCATGAATTCCTGGAAGGGAAGCAGGCCACCGGCATGCTCACCACCGTTTAAAACGTTCATAAAGGGAACGGGCAGAACGAAGGGCTTATTTGCATCGTGACGGCCTTCAAAGAGGTCCCGCAAATGAACGTAAAGGGGAACGCCTTTTTCATGGGCTCCAGCACGGGCGACGGCAAGGGAAATGCCCAAAATCGCATTAGCACCTAGTTTGGCCTTGTTAGGGGTGCCGTCGGTTTTGATCAGTAAATCGTCAACGGCTTCTTGGTCTGTAACCTTGAGACCTGACTTAACAAGTACAGGCCCCAAGACATCGTTGACGTTAGCGACCGCTTTGAGCACACCTTTACCACCCCAATGGCTCTTGTCGCCGTCCCGAACTTCGACGGCCTCGCTGACACCGGTGGAGGCTCCAGAGGGCACGATCGCTCGGAACAACCCCCCCTCAGTGGTGATTTCGACTTCGACGGTTGGATTACCGCGTGAATCATAGACAGATCTGGCGTGAACTTTTTCAACGGACATGGTGTGTGTGCGACGTATCAATCACAGCGAAACCTACCGTTGTTGGTACAGGCAGATTCAGTTTAAACTCCGGCTTGGCATGTTATTTTTATACCTGCTGCCAAGGCTCCTAGACTTGCCAAGCATCCTAGCAAAATAAAGGGGATATGATGTAGCTCCGTTGTTTCGTAGACGCAATCGCCCCTTGCTAAGCTCTCAGTCCTTACGAGCAACGGCTAAAAGTGTCACCGGCTGCATCGGCAAAACTCGTATTTTATGACATCACAGCACACGGGTATGTCTAGCCGCTCATCTCAGCTGCGCAGGGACAGGCCCATGAAGAGCGGAAGAAAAGAACATTGAAGTTGTAGCACTAATGCTCGTGGATGTTTTGTCTTCCTGCTTTTCACGTATTGCCACCTGCGTCAGTGTATTAGAGGGGGGCTGCCGGATTACCGGATTGAACAGATCTGGTCTGCTAGGAAAAAAGTGGCAGGGAGTTGTCAAGGAGATCTCTCCCTGTTCCTCTCGCCTTATATACTCCAATTTTTCGAGGGTAGCGGAAGGGATGACAAATGTTTGCTTGGGGGTTTTGTGCCACAAAAACCGGCGAGAGCGGGAAAACGTTCGCGGCTAAAAAAGGATATACGTGTAGAGTGATTATTGGCATTATGTCACGTGATGACAAAGCCTTTTCAGGTAACTAAGTACGAAGGACGAACTCGATTCTATCTCTAACGCAGACGACCATCAAGTCAATAAAATTCAATTGTAGGACTCTCAAGTCACAGAGTGCTGCTTCGTCTATTTCGCTTGTAGTGCATAGCGACTGCAGACCGGCGGCGGCGAGACCCGCGGGAAATGGAGCTTTATTATGGGTTCTCGATCGAAAAGGTCGGCTCACAACTCGAAACCAACCCAAAAACGTTCAAAAGTGGCCAGAGTCAATGAATGAGCGTCGAAATGCCTGTGGGATTGGCTATAGTATCGCAAGCGGAGATGAAACGACACAGATCGTGATAGACGAATATCACGTGCTCTTTCTTGGCAAAGAAGCTTAACTTACGGACCGCATTGAGATAACACCCTGACTGAGAAATCTCGCTTCTCGAACTAAGAATCTCTCGCTCATCCGACAATACAAGCTCCCCGTTTGTTCTTCAGCAGCTTTTTAAAGCATGGAACGTGTAGATTCCAACGCTTCCGCCGTTTCCAGAACGTCACGCATCACCAGGGCTGCTTCGCTGGCGTCCAGAACATCTTTGGCCACGAAAGTCACACGCGAACCGTCTATCCGACATCCACGCCGTGCTTCCAGGGCCGAACGTGTCTACGGGTTTAGTTACCTCACGGATGAAAATAGCAAGCTCCTTCTGTATTTGGGACTCACCACCTCGTGCATTTTGGGCACATACACTCGACTTGGCCTCTCCAGTTTGACCAATTACCAAGGATCCTTTGTTTCGGGTCCCACAGTGCTGTGGCCCAACTTGACCGCGTGCATCGTCATGGGAATGCTGCAGACGCTCAACAAATTTGCTGTGATTTCTCCGGTGCTATTCACGAGTCTCACCGTTGGCTACTGTGGCCAGGTTTCCTCATTTTCAAGCATGGTACTCGAGATGTTCGAACATGCAACCAACCAGGGCGCGAAACCGACCCATTTCCCGAACCGCGCGTACGGCATTATGGAAATGCTCTCGGTCATGTTTGTGCACTTGTTTGTCTCGTTCAGTGGCCTCATATTCGGCATGCACCTCACAAAAGAGCTGGGCCGATTTATGGAGCGTGAAAAAGAGGATACCGTGTTTGCGATTCGTCTCAAAAAACTCTTCACTTACTGTCAGGTCGTGTTTTGTCTTGCAGCAGTCCCTTTGCTTGCACTTCACATCGTCCTGGCTGCCGTTTACGGGAACTTTGCCCGTACTTGGATGCTTTCGGTCATTTTCGGCATCCCTGGCGCTTTTTTACGCTATTTTCTCTCGCGCTGGTACAACTTGAAGATCAAGTACTTCCCGCTTGGAACATTCCTCGCAAACGTCTTTGCCTGCGCTCTTATTGCCGTTTTTACCTTGGTGCAACGCGGGAAGCTTAGAGACGGAACTACCATTGCCAAATCTGTTAATACGTGCCGCATTGTTACCGCACTTGTCAGTGGCTTCTGCGGCGCGCTTAGTACCATCAGCACTTTCATCAACGAAGGTTACAAGCTTCCTTTCTGCAAGACCCTATTCTACTACACGGTGTCGCTGTTTGTCTCCTTTTGCCTCATAGTCGTGATATTGGGCTCCTACAGTTGGACTAGAGGACTCGCACCTCCTATTTGTTGAACAGCACAGCAATCGTTATCAGGAGGCTTAACATTTTGATAGACATACACATCTCCGCCCTAAGGGGATACTACCACCAGCTTAATTTATGGCCCTTTCTACCTTAATATGAACAATAATCTTCCCCCCCCACCAGCAACACGCCATTGATTATCAGCCGCGGGCCATCTCCCATGAAAAACATTCCAAAACGCTGAGGTTGATAAATAGCAACATCTTTTTCACGCTTTCCTCGACGCTCTCTTGCTTTATCGCGAACCCTGCGCTGGGCATGACCTCGGAGTTCGAAGAGATAGAGTTGCAAAACAGAAGTATTCCACTTGCCCCGTCGATCCACATGCCGTAGCCTATTTTTGGCCCACAGAACGTCCTTTGCCGTCTGGTGGTCTTTTGACACCGTTTTTTCAAGCGCGAAACGAATTCGGAAAGCGAATTTCCGGCATCAAAGCACAGAAAACAGTCCCAGAGCCTTTGGAGAACCTTTTTGCTCAGTGCCAGAGGGGGTTCGCTGGTCCCGACGGTCATATGCCAGTCATGCCATCTGGACAGAATCTCGAGCACCATATCGTTGACGTAAGCTTCTACGATCTCGATCAGAGTATTTACCGCATCTAACCGCCGTTTTTTGCTCGTAGTACCAAGATACGCACGAAAACTATCTTCAAACCGTAATATGTAGTCGAGAATCAACGTTTTCATGTCCTGGCGTTCCGACTTGGCAATTTTGGAAGTCCCTGACATTTGTGCGAACTGCAAAATCTGCGGGAAAACGGAAACTTTATAGGCACGAGCGCCTGGTACTAGCGTAGTGTCACCGAGACCACCGTCAAGCCCTTCTGGTGAGATGTCAAACAGGTTTTCGTACCGCGCAAACACTCCGCGCCTCAGAACGTCTTTAAAGAGCTGCAACGGTCTGCCACATGGACCAAAATCGTACGTGAGCTCTACGTCTCCATTCAAAAACCACAGCAGGATACATAGGTTGTGACATCTTCTGATTCCGCCGTTTTCAACGGTGCGCCGAAACTCCCAAGGCGGAAGTTCTTCAAAATTGACGGTTTTAGGCTCCTTAAAAGCCGACAGCGCGCTGCTCTCACGACTCGAATATAATTCAGATAATTCCATCGCTGTTGCGCTGATTATCCTGGCAAGTTGCCTCTAATAAGCGGTGGCCAAGATCCTTGCTTTTACTCTCGGCGGCTAACCCTTTTATACATCCACTAGATATTATTATCACTGTATACGAACAATATAATGTCCGGGTAAAATGGTGTCAATTCCGTCACAAGTGACTTCTGCAGCAATCTCTAAAGCTGCACTGTACTGCTAAAGCTAGGGCATCTAATGCTGGATCAACAGTATATGTCTGAAATAATAAGGCAGATGGATACGGTGAACAAGATCTGGGGTTCGATCCCTGAGGACAATTTTAATCAAGTAGTGAAAGACGCTCGGAAATTGGCAATCGATCTAGCGGGAAACCACTGCAATCAGGACGAAAAACGGGACAAAATGCTGGAATACGACAAATTGGTCGGGATTCTGACAGTTTGTGTGAATCAAATGCATGGGGATGTGGACGTCAAGTTGGGCGAGGACTTACAAGTTAGCTTTAAGCATGGGGTACAGGCTACTGGGCCATCTTTTGCAGCTCACGTGTCTGAGCTTGTTCGAGCCGCGAACTTTATAGGTGTGTTTGAGCGTCGGTTCAAGGAAACATTAAGGGCAGAAGCTTCCAATTCTAAGGCCCAATTGAGCCGGCAGCTACAAGAGCGGATTGCAGAGTACCAAAAGGCACAAATGGGTGATACGGAAAGTATTTCGGAGGCAGGGTCGTCCGTGGGGAAGAAGGAAGAGCCCAAGAGCACACGTGACCAGCTTTTATCTACCAATCAGAGGATCACTGCGTCGTTGATGCGATCCAACAACGTCTTGAAGAGTTCCGTACTACAGAGCGAACTGAACATTTCGGAACTAGAACAACAAACGCACTCGTTACAAACGCTTGGGAACCGGTTTGATGCATTGGGTGGAATCTTGACTACGTCGTCTACAATGATCAAGGCCATCAATAACGCTAGTCAGCAGGAACAACGGCAGATCTACGCCAGTCTCGGGTTTCTGGTGCTATGTATGAGCTGGGTGCTGTGGCGGCGGATTTTCAAGGGTCCTTTCAAGCTGATTATTTGGCTGTGGTTCCGATTTTTCAGATCTGTTTTGGTCACGCTTGGCGCATTGCCTGGGCGTCAGCGCGCCAGGGCATGCGCCGGGGGGTCATTGTCTTGCGCGTCGCTGGTTTCGCATACACTTGGCTCTGTAGTGTCCAGCGTGGCCAAAACCGCTACCACAAGTGCGACGGATTTTGCGGATCGTTTTGGCGGGCTCGAGACTGCCATCGATCTCGCTTTCGACAGCGTTCACGACGAGCTGTGAGTAGGTGGTTTGCCGCGGGGCGCAGCCGCCTAAGAGGTCTACGTGTCTACAAGCGCGCAGTCTGACGTACTGTGGCCCAACTAAGAATGTTGGATTAACCAGAAACAAAAAAAAAGCCAAAGCCCATGTGAAAGCCACTGTTATCGGCGGTAACTGTTACCGACGGGACATGCTGCCAGTTACATGAGCCACTCAAGCAAGTGTGGGGGGAGCAGGGATTTGCCCGCTACCACACATCAACACTTTCACATGCTCGCTACCCGCAAACAAGAAGCCAAGAATCCCCAGTAACCGTTCGCACCCAGACGCGTCGGCCACACGCGGCTGTCGTAAGCTCGTCCACAGTCTCTACAGGCCTTCTCCGCCATCCCACGTAAACTTTTTTCTGCAAAGGTTGCCTATTTGCTCATTTGGGAAACAACTCCACAACCGAACAACGAAAAAACCTTCGCCTCAATCGGAAAAAGCAGCCCAAAATCGCACGAATTGAAGAGCGGAAATATTACAGCGACTGCGGGGTCATTTGGACCGGAATACTGGGCGCGGCGCTCTGTGGGTTGGCCTTTTGGCTTGCAATTTCAGCCTTTGTCACGTTACCAGGCCTGTGTACTCTATAGGTCTTTCTCTTGTAGATAAGAAGGAAAAAATTTTGGTTTATAAAGGACAACTCCTTTTGAAAACACCTTTCAAAACAAGCGAAAAGACAGGCAAGAAAGGTCTGACGGGGGGAAATTCAGGCTAGGTTTGGTTTGAATCGGCGCTCAAAAACACTTGGAACACTTTTTTCCTGGCGGAAAACGCTTCAAAGCTCAATTTTGTTTCGAAAACACAGTTTCGAGATCTAAAGGCCAACAGGTGTAAACAGCGATAAAACCGCGAGAAACTGGCAGACACCATGGCTGCTGAGTCCAACTTCACTGGGTCGCACTCGAAAGAGACCATGCACCAGAAGAGACCTCAAGAAACTATGGAAATGACCGAGTCACGTGGATCGATGGACTCTGCTGCGTCGGTCGACCGGATCGTGATTAAACCGGTCAACGACGAAGACGACACCTCAGTGATGATAACGTTCAACCAACAGGTATCGTCCTTCATCATCGTCTTGACGTTTGTGGCCTCGATTTCTGGGTTTCTCTTTGGTTACGACACCGGTTACATTTCCAGTGCTCTGGTATCCATTGGCACGGACCTCGACAACCGTGTCCTGACATACGGCGACAAAGAAATCATCACTGCGGCGACATCGCTTGGTGCCCTCATCTCCTCGATTGTGGCCGGTACCGCGGCTGATATTTGGGGTAGAAAGCCATGTTTAATGTTTTCCAACGTACTTTTCTTGATTGGCACGATTTTGCAAATTTCGGCTCACTCGTTTTGGCAAATGGCTGTTGGAAGACTTATCATGGGCTTCGGCGTCGGTATTGGTTCTTTAATTGCGCCTCTTTTTATTAGTGAAATCGCTCCTAAGATGATTCGTGGTAGACTCACCGTGATCAACTCGTTGTGGTTGACCGGAGGTCAGCTAATTGCGTACGGTTGCGGTGCGGGTCTCGACAAAGTGCACAATGGCTGGAGAATCCTGGTGGGACTTTCTTTGATTCCCACCGTTACACAGTTTGTGTGTTTCTTGTTTTTGCCTGACACGCCTCGTTACTACGTTATGAAGGGTGAATTGGAGAAAGCTGCACACGTTTTGGGTAAGAGTTACCAGGACGCGCCTAGCGACTTGATAGACCAAAAAATCCATGAACTCAGCGTATTGAACAAGACGATCCCTGGTGACACCGTGTGGGCACGTGTGTGGAACACGGTGGTCAAGATCCACACCGTTCCTGCCAATTTCAGAGCTTTGATCATTGGTTGCGCCTTGCAAGGTATTCAGCAATTCTGTGGTTGGAACTCTTTGATGTATTTCTCGGGTACTATTTTCGAGACCGTCGGATTTTCCAATTCCACCGCGGTTTCGATCGTTGTTGCAGGCACCAATTTCATTTTCACGCTTGTTGCATTTTTCGCCATCGACCGCATTGGCCGTAGAGTCATTTTGCTGATTGGTTTGCCCGGTATGTGTGTTTCGCTGATTGTTTGTGCGATCGCGTTCCATTTCATGGACATCAAATTCGAAGGTAACGGTGCAGCCCATGTAGGTAACGGTGGCTTCAGCGCCTGGGGTATAGTGGTCATCGTTGCAATCATCGTCTACGCCGCGTTTTACGCTTTGGGTATCGGTACCGTGCCATGGCAACAATCTGAACTTTTCCCACAGGCTGTGAGAGGTGTCGGTACGTCGTACTCGACAGCCACCAACTGGAGTGGGTCGCTAGTCATTGCCTCATCGTTTTTGACCATGTTGCAAAACATCACACCTACGGGGACGTTCGCGTTTTTCGCGGCCTTGGCTTTCATCTCCACGATTTTCTGTTACTTCTGCTACCCAGAATTGTCAGGACTCGAACTAGAAGAAGTACAAATGATCCTTGCAGACGGCTTCAACATCAAGGCCTCTAAAACGCTAGCTAAGAAGCGTAAGCAACAGCTGGCGGCCCAGAGGGACGCCGCCAAGCGCGGTGATGACTACCATCACAACAAACCTTCTGAAGAATTGATGGAGTCGTAGGTATTCGTGAACGGAGTCATAAAAAATGAAATGAAAACAAGATATTGAAAATATAAAAAACACCAGACCCGAGACATCTGTTGACGCAGGATCTTTATGCTAATTGCTTCAAAATACACAGAAGAGCTACGGATTTCCGTGTTTAGTGCCAAAATTTGACAACGGTCGGTCAAAAACAAGATTGAATCGGCTTGGATAGATTTGTTTAGACCTATGCGTTTCCAACGCATATCGCTCGCTCTTAGATGTCAAGACCCGGACTCGTAAGTCGTGGTTCGGACTCTCATTGACTTGTAGTTGTTTAAGTTCATAGCTCATTAAGTTCACGTGATACTATTCAACTTTTGAGGTGAACAATTTTTCGTGAAAAGAAGAAATGTGAAAAATTTTAGCAAATAAGCGATGAGATGAGATGAGATGAACTAGAATCTAACAAACTTGAGCGGATCAGTTTTATTGCAGAAAACATCTATTAATCAATTATAAAGGATGGCAGTGGCTGGAAAGAACTTGAAGAAACGTAATCTGAATTCCGCGGGTCAAAAAACGGCGAAAAAAGCTCGAATTTCCGTAGAACAATCGGAAGATGAACTCAGTGGATCTTCGTCAGCGTCGGAAGGTGAAGATCTCGAGCAAGCGCTGTCGGGAAGCGATTCTGAGCAGGACGAACTAGATCTTTCGTCTGATCAGGACGAGCTGGATCAATCGGGTGATGACGAAAGCCAGGACAGCGTAGATGGCAGTGATGGTGAGCAAGAAGAGGGCAAGAAGGGTAAGGAATCCGGAGAAGGCGGGCAACACACGGAGCAGAGAAAATTGCTCAAGGAACGAAAGATGCAGCGTAAATCTGGTGCGGAAGTGCAACAGATTAAGTCACTGTGGGAAAGACTTCGGGTGAAAAGTCCACCTATGCCCAAACCTGTTCGTGAAAAACTGTGTAACGAAGTTTGGGAGCTGTCGAAGGATTGCATTAGTGATTTGGTTCTAAAGCACGATGCGTCGCGTGTGGTGCAAACATTGGTGAAGTATTCTTCGAAAGAACGTCGTGAGCAGATTGTAGAAGCCTTGAAGGGCAAATTCTATTTGCTGGCCACGTCTTCTTACGGCAAATATCTGCTTGTCAAGCTATTGCACTATGGATCGCGAACATCCAGGCAGGCTATTATCGACGAGCTTCACGGCAGACTTCGGAAACTAATGAGACACAAAGAAGGTGCGTATGTGGTCGAAGATCTGTACGTGCTTTACGCGACTCAGGAACAGAGAAAACAGATGATCAAAGAGTTTTGGGGTGCTGAGTATGCTGTCTTCAAAGATACTCATAAGGATGTAGATATCGAGCAAGCGTGTGCAGTGAGCGTGGAGAAGAGAAACATAATTGCGCGCAACCTTGTGGGCACGATAACGGCGTCTGTAGAAAAAGGTTCAGCCGGCTTTCAGATCTTGCACGCGGCCATGAAGGAGTACGTGACCATTGCAAACGAGAAGGAAACTTCAGAATTTATCGAGTTGCTCGAGGATCACTACGCGGAACTGGTACATACTCCAGAGGGTGCAGAGGTCGCTTGCACGCTTACTGCGAAAGCAAACGCCAAGCAAAGAAAAGTGATCGTCAAGGATCTGAAGGACCATACTGATAATTTGATCAAGAATGAATATGGTAACGCCGTGTTTATCACCGCTTTGAACTGCGTCGACGATACGGTGCTGATGTTCAAAGCGTTCGCACCAGCCGCCAAGGAAAATCTTGCGGAATACGCCGTGCACAAGTACGCCAGAAGACCTTTCCTCTACATTTTGCTCGGCTTAGACGGCAAATATTTCTCTCCCCTAGTCCAAAAGGACCTAAACAGATACAGCCGGATGGCCGAAGCCACTTCCAAAAAACCAGCTCTGCAGAGGAGACACGAACTCTTGAAAAGGTTTGCTCCCGTGTACCTAGAGACCATCTCCGAGCATTTATCGACCATATTGGATGAAAACTTAGGAAGCCAATTTGTCGCAGAAGTGTTATCGAGCGATGAACTTTATGAACAATTATCGAAAGACGATGTCCAGAAATACCAAGAGATTGTTTCGCAGATTATTGCATTTTACAAAGGTGACATATCTGAAAAGGCCCATCCGATCAACACACCATTCTCGGCGAGACTGCTCAAATCTTTGATTCAAGGAGGGAAATGGGATTCTAAGGCCAGAGAATTCATACCTCTTTCAAAAGTGGAGGGCCTTGGACAAGATTTCGCACAGAGATTCTACGATGACATTATTGACTCTAGTAATCTACTCGAGTGGATAAACAATAAAAACAGTTCGTTCACGGTCGTGGCTCTTTACGAAGTACTCTCCAAGGACTCAAAATCTGGGTTTTCTAAAGACCTAAAGAAAATCGCCTCCAAAATTACCGACGATGAGCAAAACAAAGGCGCTCGTTTACTGGTTAAATTACTAAATTCAAAGCATTGATTAGCATGATCTATATCGATCTTACATAGTATACTTATAACTGCTCTTAAATGGGTACCGAATGAGTACCAAATGGATATCTCTATCCACGAATATCATGGAATCTATGATCAACGATAGGTATATCAGAAACTCTCATTTAATGATAACCAAGAATGGGTTCGGAGGGCTCAAGTGCCGATGGTTTAGACGACAATGGCAAGCAGATTACCAGCTCAGAGTCCAATGTTCGAGATAGAAATTTGAATAACGAAATTTTACCAGAAACTGCACCAGAAACTGACCTTGAAAAACCGAATGATAGCGACAGTTTATTAGTGTCAGAAGGTCCATTGGAAGTTCGACCACTAATCCAATGGCTTCCACAAGAATTTGAATACAGTGCGTTTGATGCATTTGAGCATAATTTGTACCTAGGAACCACCACGGGCGAACTTTTGCATTATTTCGAAATGGAGCCCAACAACTTCATGCTGGTATCGCAGACCAAGTTTAATGACGACAGTAACGACCGTGTTGAAAAAATTCAAATTTTAGCAGGTACAGAAAGATGTTTAGTTCATTGTGGGCAATTTGTCAGGTGTTTTTTGTTACCAGAGTTCGCTCCAGTGCCAAATGCTGTTACATTTAGCAAGGTCAACGACTTTACGGTTCCGCAATTGAAGAAAAAGGCCGCGCCGCATTGTACTGTTCATATCTACGATGACAAGAGCCTTAAAGTTGTTGCCATTGGGCACGATGGGATTTCGGTTATCAAACAGTATAAGTTTGCCAATGTGCGTAAGGCCTGTGTTCACGGTACGACCGTTGTTGCGGCAAAGGGACTAAATTACGTGATTTTCGATCTCCAAACTAAGAGCGAGAGTCCCTTATTTCAAATAAGCGAAGCCGATACCCAACTTGAACCTCTAGTGGTTTCGTTCAGCGAGAATGAGTTTTTAGTGGTTTGCGGGAGTCATAAAGATGAGAGCTGCATGGCATTGGTCATTAATGATGAGGGAGATATAAGTCAAGGTACCATTGTTCTTGAGAAGTTCCCACAAAACGTGGTGGTGCAGTACCCGTACGTGTTTGTTGACTGCGGCGACGGTTTAACGCAAGTTTACCAACTAGAGATCAATTCAGAGCCCAAAATTGTCCAAACTTTCCGTGCTTCTGGTCGGCTTCAATGTCATATAGCCAAGGTTTGCAACAAGTATTGCGCTAGCAATACAAAATTCACAAGCGAAGTGACTGAGAAACTGAGAAAGATCCCGCTTTCTAAAGGGAACCATGAGTTTGCCATTAGCCAAGAGCAAGAACACGTCCAGAGCTTGGTAAAGCTTGGCACATCGTTGTGTGCTTATGGATCGAGTGGTATAAACCTCATCTTTACGTCCCCTCGCATCTTAAAATACAATGATTACAGCTCTTCTGCGCTAGACGAAATCGTCAAAGATCTGGCGATTTTTGAGAAATCTACCCAGAGAGAGCAAGTTTATCATCGGCTTGAATTGTCATTTTTAAGAACCCTGCAGCTGTTGCTGGTGCTGCTACATTGTACTCAGGTCGACATGGATGTAATAAAGGAATGGGGCCAACACCTAGCCACGATAGATGGCAGACTTTTTTTGTATGTCTGCAACGTACCCATATATGGTGACCTTTGGACTCATAACGGCTTGAAAGTCTTTATTTGTGAATTGCGCAAGCTCAAGCTGAAGCACAAATTTGTCGACTTCTTGTCAAGCATGCTATCTTTGAGGTCATCGGTACGAGACATTTCTTCGAGCCTAATGAAGAACAAGGAAAACATTCTTAAGAGTTATGACCTCGCAATTTTGAAAGAGACTTTGGATAGGAAACTCGAAATAGACGTGCTCAGTTACGACAAATCTAGTATACCTCAAATTTTGGAATTACTCAACCGAGACCGACGAGAGAATTGCGACCTTCTTTTGGCATTTTATAGGCGCTCAAACCGCCTCAGGGAATGCTGTGATCTTTTATGGGACTGCCAACGATATTTGGAGTTCTGCGACTTTTTAGCAGAAAAGTTCGATGATCTTCAAAAAAGCGATTCTTACAAGACTATTGACTTAGAAAAAGACATCATACGTTTATTGAACCTTGAAAATGCGGGAGACGAGAGACAGCAAATAATTAATTCGGTAAACAAGCTAATAACGCTATTCGACTTAAACACAAAAGATTTACTGTCAAGCGTAGAAAGTGGTGAAGTGAAGGTTCTCTTGCTGGAAAGTTTAGGAGCATTTGACATGAACGACAGAGGGTTTTTGCTGGACTATTATTTGGCCAAACTTCAAGACGGTATGGAGCACACCCATTTGTGGAATTTTTTCGCCGAGGTAACAACATCTTATTCTCAAGATCTTGACAGCATGAAATTGAATATTGGTGATTATTTGAACTTTAAGATTGAGCGGGATGGAAGATGTAAAGAGCTTGTCTCTTTAATTGGCAAAATAAAGGCGATCTCCTCTGATGAGAATGTGGATCTCACTCAACAACTATATGATAAACTGCAGGACTTTGACATTGGAAACATTCTTACTTTTCTACTTATCGATGAGAGCGCTTGGCAAAAATTTTTGGGATCCAGAATGCTGGATATTTTCTTGACCGTCAATGACTTTGCTTCGATTGAATCATTGGCAAATGCTTCCAATCTTGTCAAAATCCTCGAGCATTATATCGCACTTGTAAAAATTGACACCATCGCAATTGGTGCAGTACACAGGCTGTTGTTGGCAAACATCGCGTTGCTCAAGAACGATGAACAAGTCATTCAAATTATTAGAACATTACCTTCCGAATACGAATTTTGCATGCTGTCCGATGTGTTGGTCCCGATAATATTGAAAAAAAAAACTATGCAGAGGAACCAGGAACTTGTAAAAGAGGCCTTAAAATGTCAATTGAGAGCCACAGACGGTGTGCTTAAATCTTTAAGTCTAAAATGAATTTTTTTACATACTAGAGTTTTATATACATGGAGTTGGGTAAAGAGCATCTAATTTAGTCTTTAAAGTTCCGAAAGTGGTTTCAACCCCGAGCAAACTTTGTGGATTTTTTGCTGGGTTAGAAAATCCATATTACTCTTTTCCAAACTGAGCTTGACGATTTGTGCATTGCGTGCAAGTTCCAATTTTTTGTCTTGGTTCTTGGTTAAAGTGTCAAAACTCTCTTTTGACAACGTTTCAAGAGTTTCATAATCTCCACCAACGCTCGCTTTAAATTCTTCAACGTTTGGTTGAACGAAGATGTTTTTAGACAGTTTCTCTTTGGTAAACGCTACAGGAGCAAATGGAGCATACATGCCAAAACTTTTTGAGCTAGGGGCCAGTGAAAGGTTCATGATTTCACCGTCTTTAGCACCTGAAATTCCCATGTTTAATGACCGATAAAGTGGGAAATTCGATTGTTTGAGTAAATTAAGTCCAAAACCGATCTTTCTGGAAGAAGAAGAATTCGCGAATCTGGGTGAATATTTGAGCAGCGACAATGGCGTGGGATCTTCCGGTGCGTAATTCTCCGAGACTTGAAAACTTGGTTGCTTCAGAATATGTTGAGGAACGCCATTGTTTTGTCGTTTCGTCAAACCAGGAACGGTTTTCGTTCTTTTACGTTCAATTCTGGCAGCAGCGGACTGAGATCCACGACTTCCGACTTTGCGATCCTTGACAAGCGAATCCATCGCGTCAAACACAGAATCCTTTGACGAATTACTAGCAAACGCAGTTTTACCAGATTTTTTTGCAAATTGAGGTTGATTATTCACAATTGTTGCATTTATCATTGGGTTTTGAAGCCTATCTGCGCCTTTTTTGAAGTCTCTTGGACCTGTTCGACGATGTGATGACTTTTGAGCTTGCATTCTCACCGGCTTGCCATCATTAGATCTGTTTCTTCTGACATTGTTTCTCAAAGGTGAAGTCGCTTTCCTATTGGCCGTTTCTTTCACCTTTTCAAGGACATTTTTCAGGAATTCTTGTGAGATTGAACTGCTATGACGCTGGCCAACTACTCTAGCGTTTATGGCACTTCTATTGATCATCCTGGAACCTCAATCAACCTACAAATGTGTCGCTTCTTGAGTCTTGATTTCTGTCTTGATTACCACCAAAATTTTTCATTTCAAGTAGATGTCTTAGAACTAGCACATCTATACAGTAAAGTAATTAAAAAGCCAATAAAGGTCTAAATTCTGTCCAAATTCGATCAAACATGGCTTTCCGCGTAACGCAAATCTTTGTAGAGTATATAGGCCTTTTCCCCTCGAAAAAGCCCTATAATTGACCAAAACTCGACTCAAAATTCTAGAATTAATTATCGGATTTTGTATGAATTTTTGACACCGATGAGAGCTGATTTGGTCGTATTTAAATCATCTTGTATGGTATATGCATTTTCTCTAACAGTGTGGTCAATTCTTGCACCTTTTTCGGGGCTTTAGAGTCTTTATCTCCACCCCTTTTAGCTTTAATAGTCACCTTTTCGATAAGTGAGATGGGAATATCAGTAACACTCAAGTAGACGTCGTTCAAGGATTTGAATAGTGTCGCCTTTTCAAGTATGGTGTCGCGCTGAAGATAAATGTGGACGTTACTAGAATTTCTCATCCCACTGACCACGTTATCATCAATTCCAGTGACACCTGGAGCCAAATGAACATGGTTTCGACGCATTTTCTTAATATAGCCGGTTTCCAAAATTACAAGACAATTTGCCACGTTGGTTCCATGGATTAGTTTTTCTGGCAGCTCCTGAGGATCCGTGATAGGTACCAGGACAGATTTTGTTGGAACAATTTGTTCGATAGAATGGCCCTGAGTCGCACATATGAGTCCAACATTGTTGACCGTCTTCACATGAAATCGTTTCTTGGAGTTTGTCGCGACAACTCTGTCAACGTCGAGCTTCGTGGCGTTTTGGCTTTTCAACCTGTTATGTGCAAGTAGAACGTCGATAGGAACGTATCCGTCGACGTCTATGGGAAGCCCTTCCTTGATGGCACCATGTCGTAGCAAATATGCCAATGATTTGGAGATTTGAGTGTCTCTTCTGTCTGAGTTCATGGTCGGTCGGCTGTATTTGTTAAGGCAGGATTGAATCTGGAGTCAATGTGGTCGGCGTAACATCAAACTTCTTGGCTCAAATTCTTTCGGGAAAAAAACGTTATCACACCACCGTCGTAGGTTTTGGCTTATTACCGTCTTTCAGCGCACGTCATTTCAACTACACTACATATATGGAAACCACTATAGATATATATACAGGACCATCCCATGTCAAAGATCACTCAGTTGACAAAGGCGTTAGTCGTACAGTTGCTTCCCACCTCCGCAGCAGCCACCACCACGAGCAGCCAAAGTCTTCTTAGTAACTTTAATAGATTCATTATCACCAAGTTCCGTTTCGCTATGTATATTCAGATGATATTGTCCAGATTTCGAAAGTTTGCCCTGTACCACATTTCTTCTGAGAAAGGCAGCAATATCGTTCAAATCCTGAATCTGCTGTTCACTCGTTTTGGAAGGTTCCGGGGGATTATGCATCCCGGCTTTCATTTGAGCTCTTGCAGCGTTCAACATACGAGCATCCCTCCCGAACGCGATTTTGGTGGCTCTTAAACCGTTACGATAAGCACTCAACGCCAACTGGGCCTGCGAAGCTCTTGATGATATGCTCATGGGTTTCCAGAGTGGGTCTCCAAATGAGGGTTTAGATGGTTTCGATGTTATCACCTGGTTAGGATTTTTCAGTTTCTTGTATCGTTAATTTGTTGTCTCATGGCATCACTACTTAGTAAAGAGAGGGGAAACATCAAAAAGAGCGAGAGCAGAGACGACATGATATACTCTCTGAAGCCGCAATGTTTGGAAATCTATTCAAAATTTAAAACAAGTTTTTTTGACCACTAGAAGTGTCGGCTGTGTATCATGGAAACGATCCTGAGTGAAATTCCGACGAGCAACTTTGATCAGGCTCTGTGGCATATATAACCATTTCGGATCCTTTGAATAACTTATAGCCTTCTGTGATGGGCTCGTCTTCTTTTAGGGTGTTTTTTCTTTTTGGTCTTTCAAACTTGAAATAATTCGAATAAAAAGAGGCTAAAGAGAGCTCTAGCAGGTTACATCTACACCATGAAATCTTCGACTAACGCATATGACGTGGGGTTTGGAATGAAAGAAAACCGCAAGAAAAGGAGTGAGACTACTTGAGGGAAAGAGCCTACGGGAGATGATATCGGTAAATGAAGTCACGTGATCACAATGACAGAATAATTCACGAAAGAGAGGAGCGGATGGTTTGGATAGAGTTCATGGGGAAGCAACATATCCCAATAATCCTAATACTTGCCACGTACATTTATGAAATTAGACCATCAGTGGTTTGCCTAGGTCGGATTCTCAGCATTTACCTTTCTAGAAGCAACGGGCGTTAAAAAAGTATAGTATCGCAAGTAGAGAGACGATGCAGCCTGTCTCAAAACAACCAGATTATTTAGCAAAAGACGCAAAATTTACTTATTTGTGGGTGATGTACTATAATCTTAAGAAGAGCTATGAATGAATGAAGTAGACCAATTCCGAAGACTAGCCACTACCGACGATTGTAGTCCTCAGTAGAGAGAGAACTGGGCCTCCAAAAATAAAGGAAAATCTGATCAAAGCGACCGTTGCCGTAAACTCTGCGTCGATGTTCACGAATAGGTTTACGTTGACGTTCACGTTGAGGTTTGCTATGTCGCTCTTGTAACTGTCATCGCAACCACGTGATTACTTCGCTGAGTTACGATTATCCTTGTTGCGAGCAGCATTGCAATAAATAAAACAATATTATCAATGCTAATATCTTGTGCGAAAACGGAACACGCGAGAGACTAGGACGGTCCTTTATGGTCAGTCTGGGGGATCTTCAAATCACATTGTGTTCGTTCAAGGTGATTGAATGTATTTCTTGATATATTCGATTAAATGATTGTTGATTTACTGACAGCACCGCTCCTCACTGCCTCCTCTTTCAAATTCGTCCTCTACTACTTACATCACCAGGCCCCAAGTCATTCTATCGAAAGTTTTACCTCCGTATTCGCCGAATTTCGCTTACTTTAATGTGGCATTTCTGCGGAAACGAATTATAGCCCTTATGAAATATCAAAGCGCCTCTGGATTCAGAATCCTAGATCAAGTGACAGTCCGTCTTTGAACATATTTGGTGGTAATCACAGAGATTTAAGCCTGGGAACAAACGCCAGAGAATGAAGATGCGTGCATAGTGATAATTTAAGTTCACCATATTGGCAGCTACATTAGACTAACAAGCTCGCTGATGCTTTACTGTAAATCGTCCGTTTCACTATCACTTTGTTCTCTTTTTTTTATGTATTTTGGTTATATGCTGCCCACTTAGAGTGTTAAGAGACCTCCAGCGTATTTGATTGCCATACTGTTTGCGGTTCATAGTATCGAACTTGGCGAAAACTGACATTAGAGGCAGCGGACGTCGTCGCATAATGGCAACGTCGAGATGGCATTTTTATAGTTTCTGTAGGATTAACAGCAAAATGCGTGAGTAGCGCAAACACATTAGTGCTTCGTGAAGGAAGGCCCTTTGCACGATAGGCCGTGCTGCCACCGTCGCTGGCTTTGGTGTCTTTTGGATCGCAATCTTCCTTATGAAAGTTCACGGGCCAGGAAGCGCAACAATGGGTACCTCCGTGGAAAGGAGATCCCAGTTCCATGAGTTTACCATTTGAGGTAAATGGACAGTCTTCCGCCTTTTCCTGTGGGCCTCTGCTCGCATAAACTCGCCATTGAGATTCAGGTTTGTCACCAGAACGATGGAAACACGTCTTGACTTTGTGGCGTATTTTAAGCAGTCTTTGTCGTCCACGCGAAACGGGAGCGACAGGTGCTTGTTCGTTATCGATATCGTAATTGTCTGGAGACTTGGATGCACTGGAAAGTGGTGATATTACTGCGGTAGTACCCGATGTTTGCACGTACCCACCAAGCTGCAAAAGTGTGTCCAGCTCATCCGTGTCGAAACTATAATTATTATTGTCCTGGCGAGAGTATAAAGTTCCCCAGGGCTGCGCGTCGCACGATAGCCAGCTTCGGAGTTTGGCTCGGAACTGCTGTTGGGCCAAGAATTCGTCAACGTCCAATTTAAGAGATTTATGGACGGTTGAAGTCATCCAGGGGCCTGGTTGCAACTCTTTCAAAACTCAGGAACTACACAATATCTCAATTAATGAGGAACGTATTTTATTAGGCTCAAAATTAACCGTTTTCCACCGGGAAATTTTGTAGAATTAATCTCGGACTTTGAGCCAAATTTTGACAAACGCTAAGGGTGACCGGGAATTATCTCTATGGATGCTGTTGATAGGGTTCGTTTTAGCGTGCACTATATGCTTTTGAAGTTTCTCAACTTTTTAATTGGAAGCTTTCGTTCTAAATTATATCTAGATCAGTAAGTCCCCTTTAGCATTTTGCTAGGCATAATGATCTTAAAAGTAAGAAAACTAAACGCAAACGACTGGACGCATTCACAGGTTGAGCTGCTTTTAAAGCATTCTGTTTCGATTTATGGAGTGGAGCTAAATTAAAGGGCTCTTTTTGCAGAAGAAACGGTCAAGTTTTGAAAAAATTGAAGAGGTCTTTTTAAACACCAAATCTGCATGTCATTCACATTCGAAAAGCCGTTAATCCCCAGTGATGAGGATCAATTAAACCGAAGTGACGGGAGATCACGTCCACATAATCACTTGGTGCAAGAATCGTCCGTTGCTTCGGTTCCAGCGCTACTGCGAGGGCAGGAAAACTTGAAATGGGACAGACACGTTTACGGATATAACTTGCGTAGACCGTCATTGGGAGAAAAAGCATTGACAGACACGAGCAACTTCATTGCCATCAACGGTGATTTGGTTGATTCTCCTGGGAGAAAGAAATCTGCAGATACTTCGGGTTCTGGATTGAATAGCATTACCAGCTCGGAAAGCGAGAACATCCTAGAGAGTCCTTCTGTGGGAGCAAATATGAAAGGTATACCCGTTTCCGATACCTTGAAGGCTAGAGAAGAAGAATGGGCTGACAGGGGAGCAGCCAAAATCGTTCAAGAGGTGGTGAATCCTCAGACCGGTGTGGCTACAAAACAAGTCATCAAAAAGGGCATAAAAGACTTCAAGTTTGGAGACGTACTGGGAGACGGGTCGTACTCAACGGTAATTTTGGCCAAGTCTAATGATAGTGGCAAGAAATACGCGGTCAAAGTATTGAACAAGGAATATCTAATACGTCAAAAAAAGGTCAAATACGTCAACATCGAAAAAAACACGCTTCAAAGACTTAATAATAGTAGAGGGGTCATCAAACTTTATTTCACTTTTCAAGACGAAGCAAGCCTTTATTTCTTGCTCGAATATGCACCCAACGGAGACTTTCTGTCTGTAATGAAAAAGTTCGGCAGTCTCAGCGAAGAGTGTGTTTCATATTACGGAGCCCAGATCATCGATGCTATAGATTTCATCCATCAAAAGGGCGTTGTTCACAGAGATATCAAACCTGAAAACATACTCCTAGACAAAGAAATGAAAGTCAAGCTGACTGATTTTGGAACGGCCAAACTTCTGGAAGAAAATAGTGATACTAAGACTTATGACTTGCTAGAGAGATCCAAGTCATTCGTTGGAACTGCCGAATACGTATCACCAGAGCTTCTGAATGAGAACTACGTTGATTACAAGTGTGACATATGGGCCTTTGGATGTATAATATTTCAAATGATTGCGGGGAAGCCTCCCTTTAAAGCTGCGAATGAGTATCTGACATTTCAAAAAGTAATGAAAGTGCAGTTTGCCTTCACGGCGGGCTTCCCGCTAGTCATAAGAGATCTTGTTCGGCAAATTTTGGTCAAGAACCCGGACTCAAGACCCAGTTGTCGTGAGATCAAACGGCATCCTCTTTTCAAAGGCCTCAATTTCAGAGATGGAACCTTATGGGAGGCGCCAGCTCCAGAGATTGCGCCTTATAAGGTCACTGCAACAGCAATGCAACCTGTTCCAGGTCTGGGAGATTCGAAGAGTCGCTCCGCAGTGAGCCTCGCTAAACAGACCAAGAGCTCCAGCCCAGGATCTCCGATTGTATCTTCCACACCTCCAAATGAAACTAGAAGTCACGAACAAAAACGTCCACCTTTGGATCCAAGAACTTCTCAGATACTCGAGAATGCGAAAAGGGAGATTCAAAATAGACGCCAAAATACGAGGAGAGTCGCTTCGGCGGCCTCTGCCGCTGCTGCTGCTCTCACGAAGAAATCGCCAGCATCGTCGCCTGCGTTAACTTCCACAGGAGGAAGCTCAAATGAAAATACCCCAAGGAAAAGTACATTACCCAAAGCTCCTGCCACTGCGCCCAGTCCTAAAACCTCTAGTCCTTCGCAATTCACCACTAAAAAACCGATTTCGTCCAAGGCTGTCGAAGAGCTTCCGCCAATGTCCAAAGTGGATATTTTGTGGTCCTTTTACCTCAAGAATATAAACGAGAGAACCATAAAGATGGGGGAAGTTGAATTCGGCACGTTGAAAACACCTCTTTTCGAAAAAAGATTGAGCAAGATGAACTGTACGCTCGTAGATCCCTACAAGGTTGCTCATCGAAGCACGCTGTTATCACAGGTCGCAAGGTCAGGTGGGGCCGTAACGGGCTTTCGAAATGACAACTCTAGTACTAATTTGACGGAGAATGACTACTACACGGAATTTGGGATAAGCGAAGACACGATCTCTGAGTCTTTCAAAAAAACCAGCAACGATGATACCGACGGAAATGGAAAGTCCATGTTCAAGAAACTTTTTCATGCTAAGGCAGAGGAAGCGGAAAAGGCACCCGAACTTTTGCCACATGGGAACCTTTTGAGGAGGGTCTTGGTTTTGACAACTTTTGGGAGGCTACTTGTATTCGTTAGAAGATCCAAAGTTCAGCCGGAGACAAATCTATTCTTCGACCTTGAATATGATATTCAGCTGTCTCAAACTGGCACTAAAATCAAAAGTGTTGTTTTCGACGACCAGGCGAGCTCTGCTCCAACACAGGACTATTTCGTAATAGAAACTCCGTTCAAGACATTCATAGTGAGCTGCAAACCTGACGACGCTCTGAGCTGGTTAACAGCGGTAAACGCCGGTCTGAAATCCAACCAGGAACGGCTATTACAGCGTGCCAAAGAAGAAGAGCCCAGCCCGTTGGCTAACAAAGCCGCCAAATTGGCTAGCCCAAAGCAGGAGGCCGAAAAAGACTTTGGACATAGTAGCGAGCTTCATGTCAAGCCTTCAAGGCCGGTTCCTACATCAGGACCCACCCACGCCAGTCGTCCCGCCAGTAAAGGATCTGTAACAACGCAGAACTTTCCCTCGGCAGCTGGGAACAAACCTGAACGGTTATTTGATGCATTCGTGAGTTCAAAAGGGAAACATGGAAAAAAGACCGCTAGACCCGTTCCTGCATCCAGCAAGCTCGTGAATGGGCTACCATCGATGCCGGGGTTCCTTGGCCCTTCTTCCGATTACAGGGAAATAGACGAAACTGGCAGCGCGCAAAATTCGGCCAGAAGATCTCCACCAAGCAGAATTCTACGGATGACATCTCGCAACGAGCACACGCTTCGTAAATGAAGCATCCATTCAATCAATTGCAGATCCTGGAACGATGGGGACTTGAGGACTTTCCCAGGAAACCGCCGACGTTCTTGCCGCTCCTCGGCATTGTACGGGTGAACTTCCAGTGGGGCTGGGTTACCAACAACGATGAGCAAGGTTAGCCCGTGACAACCGTTCCGACTTGAAAAGCCGGCAACCCGAGGCTAGCCCTCAGGCCAGCCCTCGGGCCAAGCGATGCTGGGGGGTAATGGCCTCAACTCACCAGGGTCCGTCGATCTCCTTCACTTCGCCAATGCAAAGCATTGTTGATCCGGTGCCTTCTACGAATATGCACGTTAACGGCTTTCGACATGACCGAACAACAAAAACAAAAAGCCCAGGCTGGCAATTCTCAATGGCGAAAAGAGTATCATAGTTCTGTCACCAGTAGCGAGGTTGCCGATCAATGAGCTTGCGAGCACGCGACGAACCACTGGTCTCCCGCAGCTGCAGTCACCAGAACCCACACTTCCCGGTGTGATGCTGCCTATGCCGAGGATCTACAGCCGCAACGGCGACGTCTGAGTTGACGAAGGCAAGCCTCATGCGTTCGCCTAACTCCAACTGCGCTTCTTCTCGCTATTGAGAACTCAATCCGATATTTTCAGCCGAACTGCCTGAACTTCCTCGCTGTTACATTCGAAAAGCAGCTACCGTTCAGCCGGCTTTGCAAGATTTTCACCTTTGCCCTACGAACTGGTTTGGGTCCCACTGGCTGCAAACTTTGTCTGTATCAGGCAAGCCAGGTGCCGGGAAACCGTACGGCAAAATTTTCCCATACCCGAAGTGAGGCGTACAACCACTGTTTTCGTCATATCCCTTCTCGGCTCTTAGTTTGCCTAATTCAATGCAAAGCCGTTAGCTCGGCATGTTGTTAACACTTGCCAGGCTGGCAGTCTGTTTGCATACGTAAGCACTCTAGTTGCCATGCTTACCGGCAATTAGGCAGTATATCGCCTTACTGGCTTGGCCACACTGGGTAATAGAAGCATGCCATTACGGCATTGAACGTGTTCCTGTAGGCACGTGCCTGTAGGCACAAGAACATTTTCCGTGCCTGTCGGGTTGCAGAAGGATTGACAGAAATAGAAGCCGAGCTTGAGGCGTCTACCCAGCTATGTAAGGCTCTGCACCGGTTGTCGACTGTTAACAGGTTTGCAAAGATCAAGTTGCCGACGGACGTAAATTTCGGCGGTTGCTAGGGCAAAATGGCTTCAAAAGAAGAAAAGAAGGAGAAAAAGAAGGCTTGACAATGGGCATGACGGCTTTCGACGTCCTGCGCACGGTGCGGAGCGCTTGCAGGCGCTTGTTCTGCTTCTATCGTCATGAATCCGTAAGGAAAAGCGCACGGTTTTGCTGCAGGCAGTCATTTTTGTGTTCCACGCTTTTCACTGTGGGCGGGTCGTTTTTCTGGAAGAAAGCGACTATGGCATGGAAATTTTCTTTTTGCTGATAGCCGATAGTCCATGCACATATAAACGTGGGGATCTTTGGCGGGGAGAGTATTCTTGGTCACTTCCTAAAAGTTGTTAACCAGCTTTCGCCTGTCCAAGACTGAACCTCGAGTTTTAGAAAGACCAGAAAAAAATATGTACGGCGAATGTTACGTTGATTTTGGAACTCTTGTTCGCCTTGTTACCGCTTCCGGTGTTGAATATTTGACGGACCTAGTGGCCACGACGCTAAATCACAAGCCTCGTGAATTGCCAAAGGCCACGCATAAAGAGTAGGTTGCCATAACTTTATCAAATGGGTCTAGCTGCAGTTTAGCAGTGATCGGCCTCGCATGCATGAGCTCTGCTAGAAAGCACGAGTCTCTCAAAAAACTATTGGGCATTCCAGGTTAAGACAATGGGACGGTACAAACTAATTATATATTCGGTCTATGTAAGGGAACAATATAAATTTAAACAGTGCATTTTTTATCTTTACTTCGCGGACGCTGTATTGCTTGCATCGTCAGAGCCCGCTTCATCGTCCGTTTCGCTTTCGTCGCTAGAGCCTCCTTCTTCTTCGTCTTCAGAGTCCTCTTCTAATTCCTCTAGCTTCACATTATACCCTTCCTTTTCCAGAAACTGCGTCACTGCATCGGCTTTGCTAGGATGGCAGCTCATAAATACTGCACTAGACGCGGAAATGAAAAGAGGGACGAAGTAATCTTTCATCACTCTTTGTAGATCCTTTGCAGAGACTGTGTTCAGTCTTTTAATTAAAGTGTGGTTGTATTTGGGACCCCTCTGCTTACAGAAATCGTCCACATATCTCGTGAGCGCACTGGAGAAATAGTCTGGTTCAGAAGTAGCAATCGAATTGATTACACTGCTCATAGCGCCTTTCATCAAATGGGTTTCGAATTCGGTTTGGCCCGTGGCTAAGGCATTAACGATTTCTCTCGCTGTATTGAAGCCACCAATTACGTCTGCTGCTCTGTAAACGACGAACTCAAGCACATCACATTCGGCTAAACGTAGCATGCTTGCACCGTAAGCCATACCTGCTCCCCGAATTCCTTTCCAAAAGGGACCTTCAACGCATTCAAGATATTGAGCAGCTAGCGTGATAGCGGGAATGTCTGGATGATCATAGGTCAAACCAATGTGAGTCTTTGCTACTACAGTCATGTAGCTAGACTCGGATGCTGGTGTTGTTATTAGGTAGGCCGCTTTCCCCGGATGCTGTCCAAGTTTGGACAGAGAATTTATCAGGCGTGGTACAGCAGGAACTTCTAGCGCATTGCCTGATGTAGAATATTCGGGCGTGCTTGCAAAGATTTGCCAAGGACCATACAGATCTTCTAACTTGTTCACATCACCAAATATCAATACATGGAAAGTCTTGAAATCATTTCTCAGTTGTTCTCTTACGGTTTCGAACATAGGCAGAACTGTGGATTCATAATCTCCATTCTTAATTCTTTCCATGATATCTTCCAAGAAAGCTTGGGCGAACAAGGCATCTGCGGACTTCTTCATAGATTTGCTGGAAAAGAAGTTTCTGTCCATGATCGAGCTCATCATTATATCGCCTTCACGCTTGAGTTCGACGATTGAGCTCAGATATTTTTCCAGTAAGACCTCTACTCTTTCTTTGTCGAAAATCATATCATACAAGCAGTGCTTAATCCACTTCACGGCGTCTTGATACTGAGAATTCCTGCAACTTATTTTAAATTCAATAAGATCGGGGAAGTCTGATGCCATACCAAGACCAATCTGGGAATCGACAGTCTCCTCCTTTAAAGTTGCAATCACATCATCAAATTTGACTATGGATCCATCCTCGTTCTTCATGGGCATGGAAAACAGTTCGCATAAAACGTGATATAATGGCAAAAGCTTAATATCAGTCAAATTAGCAGTATTTAGCAATACTCTCAATTCAATGAACTTGGATGGCAATTGTTCAAAATGAATGGCAAACGGGAAATTTTCAGGTCTTGAATTCCTCACCTTTCGGGCAAAACCATCATTTTGATCATTGAACCTTGATTCAAAGCTCGATGCACCCTTAGTTTCAATGAATTTAACGCTATCCTGAAGGTTTTCAATAGCAAATTCATTTAGAAGGTCATTCGGTATTGGTGTTGAATTATGCTCCACTGCCTCTTTGAGTTTTTGCTTGATTTGTTCTTTACCTTGAGAGCCAAGCTTTTCGTCTATGTCCTTGATTCTTTCCGCCTTGTCCTTATCCATCTGGGTATACATTTCGGCACTTGGCTTACCAAGCACAATGACGGGCTTGTTGTCCAGAAACGTTACTTGCAATAGGTCTTGCCATTGAGCTTGGGACCACTGGCTAAGTAGGTCATAATCGGCAAGCGTAGCAAGCGAGGATTCTAGTATACGCCCATCTTCGGGACCATATAGAAAATCAGTAATGCAGATTTGACCCAGAGTGGTGGCACCCATTTTCTCACATTTCAAGATATATTCCCATTTCTCATTTTCCAGGACTTGCTTCATTCTCTGTAAATCAATCTTATGGGTCTGCAAAATATTCAAAATCTTGGTTCTTGTAGCCTGGAGTTTATCCGCGGGGACACCATGGAAGTTCAAGTTGAGTATAGTCCGCATGTAGTCGTCGGTCCAGTTTTCGGTGAAATTAGAGCAAGGTTCTTTGACTTCGATGAGCTCTTTATTGAAAGGCGCCAGTGACGTCTCAGTAAAATAATCCATGATGAGTGAAACTGCGAGGTTCTCGGTGTGGGATTCATAGAATGGTCCAATCCACGATAACAAAACCTCACCTTGAGTTTCATCCGTTTCAGGGAATTCAATCAGACTCTCGGAGATCTCGGATCTTGTAGCCGGAATTTGCGAGTTTTCGCTGTTTAGGAACGGACGTTTACGTTCTTCCCGGGCTGCAGGCAAAGTGGCATCGAACTCTTCGACAAGTTTGACAAGCTCATCTTCAGGCACATTACCCGAGATAATCAAGCATAGATTATCAGGTGAGTACATGTCCCTATGGAACTCTCTAATTTCTTTGTTGGTTAAATCGCGAAGCTGAGGCGTCAGTCCGCCCGTTTCAGACCTATAACCACTACCTTCTGGAAACAATTGACGCTGTTTCTCGAGCATTGTGATGAACCAACTTTGAGACTCGATACCTTCCATTTCACTGAAAACCACGCCTTTCTCTTGCATGTCGTTCGGATCGAAATGGTAAACTTCGGTCATACAAGCTTCATCGGTGATAGTTGGATTTAAAATGTGATCCAAGTACACTGGTAGCAATTTCTGAAAACCTTTCCAACCAGCAGAGGTTAATGTATAGACAGTTTGGTCTGTAGCAGTCCAAGCGTTTGTCAAAGACATACACAGATTTCCTGCAGTGTCCAATAGGCCCTTATAAGGATGTTGTTCAGATCCCATAAACACAAGGTGCTCTAGTGTATGTGGGACACCAGAGTCAGTAGCGCACTCTGTAGCTACGGCAAAATATCCTTGTACCAGAGGAGACGACGTGTTGTTAATGTGCACTAATTGCAGCTTTGTTCTTGGAGATATGAACTTGGTAAGATGGTATTGCGGAGCATAATCGACTTGGAATGAAACCAACTTTTTAAGAGCCATTTTAAACCTTGGAATTGTCAAGTTTCGTCAAATCCGTGTGCTCATTATGTGTATGTTAATTGGTAAAGCATTTGACCATGACAGTAAGTTGTTTTAAAAAATAAAGTGAGACAGTAGGACACCAGGGGCTGACGTCAATGAAGCTGAAATCCCCTTGCGACAGCCAGCTCATACTGTATGGTCATTGCAAGCTGAATCGACGAGTCTCGGGATTCTGCCCGCCAAGATCAGTATCAGTACACATGTATGCCTCTTGTATACCGTTAAAACTACACTACAAGACGCTATAAACTAATCAATTGAAACCCTAACATGAGTACAAACCTGACCCACACGCTAGAAAACCCCTTCCAAACGCAAATTCAGATAAAGAATACGTTTTTCTTCCCACTTTAATCAGAAGTCTAACGTCTAAAAATAGTATGTCATATCATCCTTGAGAAGCGCCTGGAAAGAGGTGCAATAATGACCCCATATCGTCCGATATGAATGGCAATTGTTACAGGATAGTCTAGCGCGTTCGGTCGGTGATTCTCGTGATTTGACGTTTGGTTTCTTGTTTAATCAAATTTGATTGAGGTATGAACTTCAAAATCATTATATATCGACATTTACCCGGAGGTAGGTTGACTAGTGTTAGGGCTTCAATGAGTCATTGGGAAGCGTTGCAGTAGAGTTGAGGGGATCTGAAGGGGCTGGAATGTAGCTCGAGTCTTGGAAAGTATTCGAGTTTTATCAGGCTCTAATTTGGTGGTCTGGAAGGCGCAGGACGTTGATCTGTAGAGTAGCTTGTATGATCTTGAACAATTGAGCGATGAAGTGTATTCGGACGGAGTTTATAAGCCTGTATGCGCCGAGTATGCCCTCTGGAGGAAGAAAAGACGTCTCGTCCCTTTTGCGGGCCTGACATGGAAAATCCGCCAAAAACCCGTGGAGCTATATTAGGATTGCCTTGCGGGCCTGAACGAGTTCTTGGACGACGTTGTAGCGCATGACGTAGATGCCATCGACGGTGAGTTCGACTTCCTCTCGCAGTTCCTGGATGTAGACTGGGTAAAAGCGCACTCCCTCGTCGTTGATTTCAAGCGTTGGGTCCGTGTCTGGGGCAGAACGACCAAGGTCGGGTCCTGTGACGCGCACGAAGACGAAACTGGCCAAGTCGGGTCCCTCTACCATTGGAACACTACCCTCATTGTCGTCGATCGCTTGTAATTCGGGTGGCATGTGCTTTAAAATGGTCGAATTTAAAAGTTTGAGTAAAATGGTGAAATGACGTTCGTGGTATTCCAGTTCTTTGCTGGAAAGCAACTCTGTGAGCGGCACAGGCTGCTGTGTGTCGAGTTGCCGCAGGTACAGGCTGAATTTGTCGACTTTGGAGAGTCGACACCGGATATAACTTCGAACCACAAATTTAAGCCGTTCCAGATCTGCCTCCATGCACAACAGAGGCAGCTTGTTCGCTACAGCACTCGCCGCGTCGCGTGTTTCGTCCTCGTAAAACCCCATTGACACGCATTCGATGTGTTCCATCTGTTGTTGCACTCTTCGCAGCGTGCGCGCCATCAGCAAATGTGGATACGCCAGAATCTCGGGACACATGCGCTCGTTGCGCCACGCAACGAGCAGGTCGTTGAAATCTTGTACGGGAGACGGTGGCGCTGCTGTTTGTGCGGCTGCCGCTTGCTGTTTAGCGACTAAGTCTCCCACTGCATCGCTGCCCACTACAGTGGTGTCATTACCTTGCGACGTAAGCGTTTGATCGACGGCGGTGGTGTCTCTATCGAGTTCTGCAAGGATGTCGTCGATGTCAATGTCCATGGTCGTGGTGGTAGTCTCGGTACTGGTGCCGGTGGTTTTCCACTTCTGTTCAAGAGATGACGTGAAAACTATGAGACGCGCCTGGACAGAGCAGACATAGTAGATATAGACAAAGACATGGATACAGAAAGATTAGGTATCGGGAACTGGCCAGAACAGTCGCCCCCCGCTAGGGCTTGTGGCCAGTCCGTGAGATCGTTTCCGGCTTTTGACATTTCCGGGCAGACCGTTTAATGTTTGTTAAAGGAACTGTGACATTGCGACGAAAACGTAAAAAACGATGACCAAAGAATGATACCACTCACGTGACAACCGCACCCGTACAATACGACTTACCCGGGTTGAAATCACAAAAAAATCCTTCCCCGCCAGGACTCGAACCTGGAATCTTCTGGTTTCAGAAGTGGATACAATCGTAGCCAGACGCCGTGACCATTGGGCCACGAGGAATAGGATTGTGAAATGACCACGATATCTGAGTTTATATGAGCGCTGTCGCAGGACCATTAGTCAGGTGCCCGTCTACACCTTACTAAGATATACTAAGAAGCAGTAAGAGGTAGTAATAGGTAGTAATAGGTAATGAGATGAATATGTGGCAAAAATCGGCCTATAAAGCCAACGTATAGGTGTAGATCAAAGAAAAACGAGGTAGATTGTCGTAGAGCGACGTAGAGCGGAATAGACCGGAGAAGAACGGTGTTATCTTCGTTTAGTTTCTCTAGTTTAAGAAGCTGCCACTGTCTCGTGATCGACAATTATCTGGTGAAAATCAAGAACTAATAAGAACTGGCATCAGCAACCTAGACCTTTTCCAGACCACACACGACCTACATCATTTGCCCGCAACTGTTCCCCCCATGACCGAGATATTCTCCCCCATCGAACAGGCCATTGCCTCTTTCCGAGCCAACAAATTCCTCATGGTGTTAGACGATGAGTCTCGTGAAAACGAAGCAGATCTCATATGTGCGGCTGAAAACGTCTCTCCAGAACAAATGGCGTTTCTCGTCAGACACTCTTCCGGCTACGTGTGTGCGCCCATGACGAATGACGTCGCCGACCGACTCGATCTCCCGCTTATGCGGAACCTGGAGTGCACGTCGAACGCCGACGACCGCCATGGCACCGCGTACACGATCACGTGCGACTTCGCCGATGGCACCACAACTGGCATTTCGGCGCACGACCGAGCTCTGACGTGCCGCAAGCTTGCCGAGCCCGCGTCCGGTGCGCTGGATTTTTTGAAACCGGGTCATATAGTGCCTCTAAGGGCTGTCCAGGGCGGAGTCTTACAAAGAGGCGGCCATACTGAAGCCGCGGTCGATTTATGTTTGCTTGCCGGTAAGCAGCCCGTGGGCGTTATCTGTGAGCTTGTCCGCGACGAGGACGGCTCCATGATGCGTCTCGACGATTGTATCCGTTTCAAACATCAATTCGGCATCGAAATTATCACCATAGAACAACTTCAAAATTATTTGCGCGAGTTGCGCGCATGAGCGCGCTTGCGCGCACAACCCGTCTGTAACTGATCTATATCACTAAAGCTAGCATCTGTGCGATTGTATCTCTGCCTTATTTAGTCCTGGGTTTTGGTGGTACCGACCTTGGTTTTTGACCCCACACCAGCTTATGTGGTTTCATAAATTTGTCCACCAAAGCATCGTCCACTTTGGCTCTGCGTTCCTGAAACTCTTTCACAAAAACTTGCAAAGCCTCGATACACAGCTTCTTCATTTCTCCCGACAGCAGTTCTCCACTCTTGTACCTGTCGTAACATTCTTTCAAGAACGCATCGTCATCTTTGAAAAAACTTAGGTATTGGTACGCAACGTCCACGTCTGGGTTGCCACCCAATCTGCGATGATCCTCGACCGACACTTGGCCACCGGAAAACGCGTATTTGTTCACTTTTTTTTGAATTTGCTTGGCAGTGTCCGTTAGGAAAATGGCAGTCGTATCGTCAGATGCACTCATCTTGGTACTGGAGCCTTGCAACGCTGGAAAGAACTGGGCATGCAGTAGCGCGGGCTTCGAAAACTTCAATTTGTCCGCCACATCTCTGCACACTCTAAAGTAAGGGTCCTGGTCTATCGCGCAAGGAATTAAACATGGTGTCTTTTCGGGAAGTCCCAATACATCCGGGAACGAACTTGGGAAGGCAGACGCGATTTGGATCGACGCAAAATGGAATTTACCGATACAATCAGAATCATTGAACCCAAACACAGCTTTAGCGGTGGACCCAGTGATTTGTCTGGAAACCCTCACAACGTTTTCGTAAAAACCGCCTCCCATGTATTCCAAGTCCGAAAAGATGAAGGTGTTTTCCGGGTTCAATCCAACCGCGATAATATCCTTAGCATTCTCCCTTGCAAAACGCTTCACGTCCGAGATCGTAAGCTTATGTTTGAAGAGGAATTTTTCATCGTCGGTCAATTCAATAACAAGCGGAACGTCGAACACTTCTTGTAACCATTTCGTGAAAACGAAAGGAACCATGTGGCCCAAATGAACGGAATCTGATGAGGGGCCACGTCCGGTGTACAAGAAAAAGGGTTCACCATGCTCGTACAAGTCCAAGATCTTGCTGAAATCTCTTTCACTGAAAAACAAACCTTTACGCAAGAAATGATGCGGTTTTTGACCCGTTATTTGCTCAAATCTCGTCAAAGTTTCCTGGGTGATTTGCTTCGTACCAAACTGTTTCACCAGTTTCTCATAATCGATCTCTTGGGCAACACCATTTTCGTCAACGGCACCTTCAACGTCCCATGGTGTGACTTTCTGGTCTTTCGTTTTACTGGCTTCAATTTCGTCTTTAACCGAGAGTGTCTGGACTCCATTTGTAGCCTCTGAAGCCGACATTCTGCTCGAGTACCTATGGATTACTTAGAAAGCCTATGCGTCTTGCAATCTGTTTGCGAAGGTTGGTCAGACGGTGATGTCGTGATCTAATTTTTTTTTCACTCCATGTTGAGATTAGTCACTATATGATAAAACTGACTGACAGAGCTCAAACCTCGGCGGAGTTTGAACTCGAACGTATTCGAGGCTCCTTTCAAACCCTTCGCTACTCTGCTGGAAAAGGATATCTGTTGAAGATTTTCATCCTGAAAAATGGCGCCAAAATTGTAATTCTAGGCCGAGAAATCGTGGCGAAAGGATTTATGGGAATACGGGGCCTACAAAAACTCTCCGCAAATCTATATTGATTTAAGGGAGTATCTTTAGCAATTCACGTCGTCACCTTGAGTTTTGTTGTCTGGCTATCAGGATGTCAAAATGAAATAATTTCCAAATATTTGTAGATATCTTTGATTTTGAAATAGCAGGTTTCTATTCAAGTTGATACAGGCAGAGAGGATTGTGCCGACAGTGTGAAAGCACGTGAAATTGTCTTGAAGCTTTAAAACTCCGAGTAAAGGCGCTTGTGCCAAGATTTTCGGCGCACTGTGGAGTTGCACTCAACTTTGCTCCTTTGATGCTGCAAAAAGCCTTAGAGGACATCTTGAAACCTCAACAATTAATCCAAAAACGTACGCTTCCGGCATAATCCGCTTCACCTCGTACTTCCAAACTCGACGCAAACAAGGTAAAACACCGTTTCCATTAAAGTAAGTCGGAAAAAGTCTAGAAACTCAGAAAGCCCTCTTAGGGAATCCCAGCAGACGGCCAAGCCATCAGATCATAGTCAAATTGTCTTGATTCTCGACTAACATCCCGTAATTCATTTTACCCATGAGTCAAGCTGTCACGGCCGGTAAAATGATGCCGAACGGGGCAAAAGCTCCCAAAAAACAACTTCCTGACTCCAAATCTTGAGAAAAACACGCTGGTGTTATTCTCCACTTCTGAAACCTTACTTGTTTTGTCTTTTCCTTTCTTCCATTTCTCATGTCATCACATGAAAACGACATCTTAGATTGACGAACTTTGACAATTAAGGAATCCCATCTCTATCAAAACTGAAGAATACAAAAGCACTAAAAATCGGCATATAGCAACTCTTACAGGACATAATGAACCGTATTTTTGGATTGGGTGCTAAAAAAACTCAGGATCAGCTTTTCCAGGAGTCCAATAAGGCCATGAACGAAGCTCAACAGTCGATGCAACAACGAATATCGCAATTAGATACTCAAATATCCCAATTGAATGTTCAACTGCAGGCCATGCAGCGTAAGATTTCTACGACCAGATCTGCTGCGGGACAGCAACCTCTGAGAGCCAGGGCTTCGAAATTGCTTAATAAGCGGAAGCAACTGGAAGCGATGCGAGATTCATTGGACTCACAATCTTGGTCGATGAATCAAGCACAAATGACTAGTGATAACTTAAAAAATACCATGGTCACCGTCAACGCATTGAAACAGACCAATAAGGCTCTGAAATCGCAATACGGTAAGATAAACGTCGAAAAATTACAAGATATGCAAGACGAAATGTTGGATTTGGTTGAACAAGGTGAAGAATTGCAACAAGTTCTTGCCATGGGCAATGGATTGAATGATCTGGATGAAATAAGCGAGGGTGAATTGGATGCAGAACTTGAGGCACTTGGCGATGAAGCATATGGTGCAGAATTTGACGCAGACGTGGAGACAACGGCGATTCCGTCGTATCTTTCCGGCACAATGCCTCAATTCATAGATGAAGATGTGCCTCAGGAGAAACAGGGCAACCTTGAGACCGCAACGTGAAGAGAAAATGCAGCTTGCATGACTATGTAGTATATATCACCAACTCAAGTTTTTTAAGCCAACTTCTTGAACGCCATAAAATAATTGCCAACGTCGGTTTGATCATGCAAGATCCAACCTTTGGCAGGTATGTACATAGTTCCTTTGCATTCCAACAACTTGTGGGCGGCCGGATACTCGTCTTGGAACCATTGCGAGATTTCTGCAGAGTTGATGTATTTGTCGAGATGATGCGTCCCGCGCGGCACCAAACCAAGCAGATTTTCCGCAACGAAAATCGTGGTAAACCATGACAATGGACCTCGATTGATGGTACTCAAAACCAAAATTCCGTCCGGCTTCACTTTTTGCCAAGCGTGTCGTAAAATGGCAGCGGGCTCGTCAACATGTTCCAACATTTCAAAACAAGTCACTATATCGTATTGACCTGGCACTTTTTCCAAACTCTCCATTTTGTATTCCAGTTTATCCTTTAGCTGGGGGTCGAGCTTGCTGTGTGCTTTGGCAACTTCGACGCACTCGGGCGTCACATCAATTCCCAGGACTTTGGACACGTAAGGAAGCCTAGCGGCACATTCAGCAAAAATGCCACCACCACAACCAACGTCAAGCAGCTCTAGACGCTTTTCACTGAGTTTAGCTTGCAAATCTTGAGAAATCTGTTTTTCAATCGCTTGCGAAATTGGTTTCGAAACCATATCATGATAATTGTAACCGGGAATAAACGTTTCAGACCCAACTTTCAGCTGTGACAAGACGACCTCACGCACGAAATCCATCCTCACCAAATTCATTTTATGGAGAATCCGTTGTGGACCACGCACGTCCCACCAAGTTGGTGCTAGTTGACCAAAATGAAGTATTTCTTCAGCAGACGATGCAGTAGAAGACGCCCCAGACGACTGTTGTCTGATAAAGGACCTGAAAGCACTTCTTCCAACCCAAGCAGCGATCCTACCACCATTCACCCATAAGTTAATCATCGTTCAATTCCGATATCCAATTAAACCCTACTTGCTCTCTAATTGACCAGAATAACGGGAAAACCAGTACAAAGAGCGCAAGAAAATGCTCCACGATTCGAACTTCACACTCTCAATCCCAACCCCGTACAGTTGACCCAAATTCTCACGTTTAACGCTTCGTTTGAGCTCCATCTCTTTTACCCCCATCCCATCATGAGTTTCTCGATATCTTGAATAAATATCCGTTTATACGAATATCAAAGACATTCAAGATGACCCACTATCATCAACTATCACCAACTTCAAGGTACGAAAAGAATAAAGGAAAAGAAGCTCCTAAGATCCCTAAGGCCCCAGTTGTCCACTGCAATTTCGGTTATGTCTGACTCAGAGGAATTGCTTATGACGAGCAGGTCTCGCCGTCAAAATGCGGGCAATAAAATGCAGAAATTGCTGGAACAAGAACGACAAGAAATGCAGGAGAAAACTGCCGGTTTAGACGACGATGAGATTAATTTATTGTTCCAGGAAGAAGAAGACGATGCGGAGTTTGAAGTAGAACTCAAAAGGAAGAGAGACGACGACGACGTTTTCACAGAATCGGAGGAAGAAAGCGATAATCAGGACGATGAAGATGCGGGAGAACGGGAATTGGAACGGCAGGAAAAGAAGAAGCGGAAGTTGGCACTTAAAAGAAAAATTCCGGTAATTAGGAAACGTGTGGTTGATGAGAAGAAGTTGAAACCTCAGTACGTGCAACCTAAGGCTGATAGTCTCCTCTTAGATTCACGCCGAACGTCAACAAGACGTTCTGTCATAGCCAACAAGCTTCAAGTTTACGAAAAACTGGCATTGGCCGAGAAGAAACGTAAGCAGATTCAGGACCGGCTTCGGAAGAGTCGAGAAACCCAGGAAGAGAAAACGTTGACACAGGAGGACCGGTTACGAATCGCAGAAGAGACTGAAAGATTGAATTTACAGAGTCTAAACAAATTTAGAGAACAGGAGATATACCAGAAACAAACGCGTATAGCGATGCAACAAAGGCGTAAAATCAAGTTTGCTGTGGGTGAGATTGTTATGCGAATAAACTCTTTGAGTTGGAGCGTGACGCCGGCTATGGAGGTTAAAGACAGAGAGTATTGGGACCAGCAGCTGGCCAAGAGGCATAAAAAGAAAAGGTACACTAGAAGGCGTAAAACTGTGAAAGAGGATCCGAAAAGCACTGCCAAGGAGGCTGACGACCCTAGCGCGGTTTCACAAAATGGTTCGATTGCAAATGAAGAGGTGAAAAGCGAGCAAGCTCCGATCGGCGACTCCAGGAGCCCAGACACTGAAGATGACGCTAGTAAATCCTCTGATCCTCAAACAGAAGTTCAAGGCCAGGCGGGAGAAGCAGGCGATAAAGAGATATCGCAGAATGTTTCATCTTCTCAAGCTAGGGAGGAACAAATGAATGCTGCTGATGCTGCTAGCAGTCTTAACAGCTCGGTTGTCAAAAAAACCGCCCAGAACGCCGTCAATGGCCCTGATGCAGATAACAAACAAGCCGATGACAGCAATACGACGCGCCAAGGTAAAAAAGTTGCGTTCGCCGATGTTGGTGAAGTTCCACAAGAGCAAACGACCATCTTAGAAACACTTCCCAGCGCAGAATGCGATCTGCCAGAATTTGCAGATATGGACGATTCCAAAAGAGGTAGCTCCAAAGAAGAAACACCAGGCTCGACAGAACCATCGACGCCCGAGGAGGTGGAAGAAATATACGAGGGTCCTGAGCAACTTGTTGGCAGAAATTTTTTGACCCTGTATTCGTATCCACACGAAAATCTGAGAGTCAGTGACCTGAATTCATACATCCTTGGCCCACAATGGGCGCAGCCCTTAAATTCCAGATCGGCAGACGTCGAGACATTGGTCAAAATTGTGAACCCATCGGAAAGGCTTTGGGCAGAAAATGAGGACGAATTTAATATCTTGGATATGTCCATTTTGGATCGGTTCCCCGCATTTGGAGAATTTGATAAGGTACCGACAAAGGAGATCGTTGAGGAAACGGATAAACACTTAGATCTGGAACTCAAGACACCGGCTCCCACCGGGGTCTTTCTTCCCAATGGTTTAAGAAAGAAGTGTATGATGACGAATAGGGACTGTCAATATTTTGATCCGAAGAATGGTGTTCCTTACTCGGACGTGGAAGCCTACAAAACAGTGCAGGAACTTCAAGACCCAATTGGCGATGGAGGAACTTCCGAGAATCCTTTACCGCGCTTCAAATGGTTTGGATTTGCCCGCGGGGGCATTTATCTTGACGTCAGACGCCGGCCAGCCAAAGGAGTGCCAGAGGGCTTTTAAAAACGGTTCACTTAATACTTAAAATTTCCTAATGCAAGAGCGTAGTGTGCTGAATGTCCTTTGAAGTGTCGAAAGCCCATAAGTCTTTCTAAGGAGGTTGTATTTCGTCAAACCCTGATTTTTATCAGCCTTCCAATGACGGTCGAGATCGTGATTATAATAACGCCAAAATGGTTCGCCAAACTCTAGAGGTGAAATGAGTGACACCGACTTTTGGTTGGCCTGTCTCAAATTGTTGATGTAAAGAAGGTTCCGAGCTCTCGTCATCCCCACATAAATGACCTTTTTTTCTAAAGGAAGTTTACTGTTGGCTTCGCCCATCAAGAAAACGATGGGAAATTCTAATCCTTTTGAAGAATGAATTGTTGATATTTTCACAATACCAGCCTGCTTGTTCTTGGCTTCTTTGTCTTGCCGATGACATATTATGCCTTGATCAAAATAAGTGGCAAGGAACCACTTCGGAAGGCTCGTACCTTCAGGTTTGCTATTTTCGCAAAGTTTAATAACTTTAACCATTTGAATTATTCGTTCTCTTAGTTGCACTTTCTGCTCGCGCTGCTTGGAATCCTCGAATGAGTACCCAATCTCTTGGGCAATTCCAATGAGTTCAGAAACCAATTCAAGCGGTGTCATTGTGGCTGATTGCGTAGAATGAGCGGCAAATTGCATTGTTTTGACGACGCATTTAATCTTTTTCCTCTGCGATGGAGTTAATCGCCATTCAGATTCGGGTGTATTGGAAATGAGGTTCCAAATAGAGCATTTCATGCGAGACGATTGGTTAAACAGAGTTTGAACCGTCTGGGATCCAATTCCTCGCAAAGAACTCAAGACTATGACCGAACTGAAATCGGTGCGATGTTGGGTCAATGGACTCTGATCGTTAGTCTCGTCAGAAATCAAAGTGCAAAACCTCAAAAGATCAATTAAAAACTTGATGTGTTTGTCCTCAATCCAGGCCGGCTGGGAATTGAGAACTTCGAATGGAATTCCGTATGATCGAAGGAATTCACTCACCGATTTGGCCTGAACGTTTGTCCTAGTCAAAATTGCAATATCGGACAATTTGGCCGAACAACATACAAGCTGTGCAATTTGATCCACAATCCATTCGAGTTCCTCTACTGGATCCGAGATATTGACGAAGAATGGCGCTATACCACAGGGCGGCTTGGAATGCATAAACGAGGTCGATTTCGGATTTGCTAAAGTTCGAGTTCCTGTCATAGTCTCTGCCAAACTCTTGATTTCGGGCGTGCACCTATAACTATCCGGTAAAGAAAGAGTCTCAAATGAGGACGAGGGTCTTGCGGACTCCAAGGATTTCATCACCAGT
This sequence comes from Lachancea mirantina, assembly GCA_900074745.1. Lineage (NCBI taxonomy): Eukaryota > Fungi > Ascomycota > Saccharomycetes > Saccharomycetales > Saccharomycetaceae > Lachancea > Lachancea mirantina. The sequence continues at coordinate 570,776 of LT598464.1, forward strand.
TTGTTGTTGCCCAGGAACCCGTATATGCTTTGGTTGGGATCACCAAACAGAATCAACTCTTTATTTTGTGCTACTTTTTGAATTAACGGTGTGAGTGATGGGTACAAGTCCTGGAACTCATCGATAATAACAACTTTGTACTTGCTTAAAACATCATTTGTGATTCCTTCATTGGAAACTGGATCTTGCTCGCTTTTGACATGCAAATAATTCGTAGCTGACAGTATTAGATCATCATTGGTAACAACTTTCGAGTCTCGTAAAATGGCCATTAACGATTCCATGAAGGAAGTCTTGTTAATCGCAGTTCGACGCGTTTGGTAGTCTCTAACAATTCTTTCGAGTTCTCGCGGTCGAAGTATAGAGTTTTTACCACCCAATTGGCATTGGCCTAAGTGCAAATCGGGAGGTATGAGCTTCAGAAGCCCTCTCCATCCATCTTCTTCTATAATATTCACTATACCCTCATTTTCCGTTACTATTCTGCTGGCTAGGCCATGTATGGTGAAGACTGCAATCTTGGAAACGACTTCATTAATCTGAACTTCATTCTTGGTATCATGGGGATCGTTTTGGAAAGCATCTAGTAACTTATCAATGATATTGTCTACTGCTTTGTTGGTCAAAGACAGTACAAGAATCTCATCGGGTTGGACTGAGCCTTTCGCTATAAGTTGTCGGATTTGCAAAAGCAATGTATGCGTCTTACCAGAACCGGGGCCTGCCACTACTTTTAACGTAGATCCAGGACTATAAGGATGTTGTATCACTGCGCATTGGGACGAACTTAATTCAAACATTGATGAGAACGGAAAAGCGTGGTTACAACCAGCAAAATTGTTGTTTTTTGAACTGGAATAGGCGATCGCCAAAGTACCTCTGAAATTGAGCCTCTGGGTCTCTTTGCGTCTGAAAGTCCTATTCTAAGTTTAAGTAGAACTATCTAGTAGATCGATATGAAAAGTTACAAATATTTGAAAAATTCAAGTAGCCTTACTGAATGCTTCCACCAACGTGTTGAAATGCGTCTTAGTCTCCTCAAATATGATTGAGTGCCCCGAGGCATCTCCACCATTTTCCATGCTAATATGCTGTTGTTGAAGCGCATTAAGCAAATAGGTATAATTGACAGCCAAAAATTTCTCAGGTTGAGCTGCTTTCTTGCTGCATTTGGTCATAACGGTCTCAAAGTCGTTTCTGATTCTTATGATGGAGTTGTAGAGTGGTTCTGACCTTTCGTCAATGGATTCTTGATGACGCAATGAAAGTGTCAATATACTGGTCAAAAATTTGGCGAACTGAACCGTGAGTTCATGTGGAAGTGCAGAGGTCCCCACAGCGCCAACAAAAATTGGCATGTTCCGTAAACTTTCGCATTGGAAATCTACCAATTGTTGAAATTTGGGCCATAATATGATGAGTTGTTCACCCAGAAAATCATCAATAACCGGGACACGCCGTCTTTGAGATTCGAATTGTAAATGATGTGCAATGCGAATGCAAATCAATACTCCAAAGATATCGAACGTTGAAGATATCAATTGTTTGGTGAAATGATTCGCCTGTTCGAATGTGGGTTTGAAAACCTGTTCCAGTATACCTCGCAAGTCCTCTACGTTATTATTCACTCGAAAGAAATCGTTCAGGAACATGAACTCGACGGCACAATTATCCAGTATAGCTAGACTCAAGTTTTTGAAGCCCTTCTCCAAGAAATTCGCGACATGGTTATTTTCTGCAATTTGTGAAACCATGACCGTGTTGTCCTCTTGCGTCAAAATGGATATTCGCTTATCGACTTGGAAATATTCATTTACGGTGTCGTTAGTGGCCGCAGTAGAACCAAACGGTGACTTGGGTTGATTTTTGCTGAAGAAACCAGTGATACCGAGGGAATCACGTCCGTTTACAGGTGTCTTGCTGAGTCCCTGGCCTAACGCATAGTGAGAGTCAATGGGGACGTATTGCAAAATGGTCAAAGATCTAATGTAACGTCCAAAGTAATTCTTGTAGTACCATTGCATTGTATATGCGTAAGCCTGTCGCAGTTCCAAAGCCAGTGAATAATTGTATTTGACGATAAATTGGAAGATTTCTGCCACTTCGAGTAATTGGGTTTGAATTTTCTGCGACGGGACACAATTTGCACTTCTGAGGGCTTTAATGCGAGCCACGATAAACTTTTTACAGCGTTCCAAGATCACAGTTTGCAATATGTCCAAAGTTTGCCGTAGTTCTTCAAAATCCGATGGAACTTCGTCAGCAGCTTTATATTTCACATAGATTTCCTTCTTATCCTCTACGTAGGCGACATTTTCCAGCCATTGACTCGAGATATGACCTGCAATAATTTGTTCAGCGACTTCAGGCGATATTATGAGATCATTGACTATCGGACTGATACTTTTCAGTTTACTTGAATTTTCGACCAAGAGCTTGTTCAATTCCGATGATTTGCTTCTTATAGAGCTCAATTCCGATGTCAATGACTTAAGTTTGATGTTAAGGTCATTGTAGTACTGTTTAAGAGGCGGAATCAGATCTTGAAGTGTCTTGATTACTTCCGTATGTCTCTTATCCAGTTCATTCAACTCTTTCAATAGGGCTTGATTAACTTGCAATTTTGGGTTTCCAGAATGGGCCAAAAATTCCGTATAAGCGTCGTAATCTTCGGTTTCTTTATGGCCATGAGCCTCGACACCAATTATCGAGCTTAAAACGTTCATTTAATCGTCTGTTCTCTTATTTTCCCTTATTGTTCAACTAGGTCGTCAATTTCTTCTACTAATTAATATGGTCTTCCCAATAACAACATCTTGAGAAAATCCCAAAATACAAAAAAACAAGCCCACTAAGTCTATAAAACCTTCATATTTAAGCTTTACGTGTCCTTTATTTTACTGATTTTAGCTAGCATTCCTGCCAATTGCAAATAAGTTCCCAGACCTTCTAATACTCGCATATGGGCAAATCCAATCTCTCGAATAATTTCAAGTCTGACCGATTCCTTGATTTCGTCAATGTTTTTGGTGACTCTAAAACTCGTGGTGATGATGTCAACGGCGGAATAACCCTTTTCCCAAAGACCTTTGAGAAATGCAAGTGAATCGTCAAGCGATGCGGCCAGCAGCATTCGCTTGACCATCAATGGATGCGGCGAATCGACGATTTTGAATACGTTATCAGCGTTCACGAGACCAAAACCAGCGACAGTGCTTTGCAAATTGTTAATCGCTTGGCGCATGTCGCCCTCTGCTGTGAAAATGATCGCCTCGAGACCGTCGTTGGTGTATTGAACATTTTCCAATTTGATGATTTCCAATAGTCGTTTGAGCACTTGTTCGTCTTGTAATTTTCCGTATCTCAAAATGGCACATCTACTTTGAAGTGGTTCGATGATCTTATTCGACTGATTACATGCAAACGCGAATCGAGTCGTGTTTGCATACAGTTCCATTGTTCTACGCAACGCTTGTTGGGCCCCGGCGGTCATCGAGTCTGCTTCATCGAGTATAATGATCTTATGACGACCTGGTGGTAAACTGCATTTTTTCTGGGCGAATTGTTTGATTTGGTTTCGCACAACGTCAATGCCTCGATCGTCCGAGGCATTGAGCTCCAAAACGGCTTGCGAATACGAATCTCCCAGTAATTCGTGTGCCAAACAACCGATAGACGTTGTTTTACCAATACCCGGCAATCCACTGATAATCAAATGTGGCATATTCCCATCCAAAGCGATCTGCTGTAACCGTTCAATTGTCTCTTCGTTACCCACTACATCTTTCAAAACTCGAGGTCTATACTTTTCAACCCAGGGTAGCTCGAGATTTACCACCTTTTGAGACATTAGAAGAGCGGTTCTGATGATCTTTTAGTTCTGTCTTGTAGCAGGAGTTGGTGACACTAGTCAAGAAAGGTTAGGTTTCTTAAAGTGAAAAATTTTGGTAAAGAATTGGGAAGCGATGAGCTTGTTAAAAACCATCAAAACCAGAACAAACCCCAAGAATCTCATTGATTTAAGCATGTCAGAAGAATTGAGCCCGCCGGAAACCCCGATACGCAATTTTTCTGGGTCTCCGTTGCCTCCTGTACCGGAAGGTATGTCCAAAAAGCAGTGGAAGAAGATCTGTAAAAGAAAGAGATTTGAGGAAACCAAAGAGAAGTACTATGAAGTGCGACGCGAAAAGAAATTGAAAGCGCGTCTGGCGCGGCGCGCGAAAATCCAAGAGTTTTTGGATCGAGGCGAAGAAGTGCCGGAAGAATTGAAGAGAAAGCCACGTAAGAATTTGAATCAACAAGACTCGGGGATAAAGATATTGATAGACTGTTCTTTTGACGATTTGATGAATGATCGGGAGATCGTGAGTTTGAGTACACAATTGACGCGTGCGTATTCGTGGAATAAACGTGAAAATTATTTCGCAGACGTGAAAGTGACGGGGTTCGATAAGAGACTGAAGGTTCGGTTTGAAAAGGATTTAGAAAATTCGAATTTTGGAGAATGGAAGAATTTCGAGTTTGTCGAGAATGCGACGTTGCCTACGGAGAACGCGATTTATTTGACGGCTGACGCTGATGATACAATTGAAAAACTCGAGCCGGGTGTCACGTATATTGTTGGTGGTATTGTCGACAAGAATCGGCATAAATCTCTGTGTTACAACAAGGCCAAAGAACTGGGTATTAGAACGCGGAAGTTGCCCATTTCCCAATTCGTTAACGTGCACGGGAGACACGTGCTAACGACGGCACATGTCGTTCAACTTATGCTCAAGTATTTTGATCATCGCGATTGGAAGGAGGCTTTTGAGAGTGTGCTTCCACAGAGGAAGTTGGAGGAAACCACTGAGGGTGTGCTGCAAGGAAATCCGGGAGACGGCTCAGACCAGAGCGGCGAGGAGGACAAAGAGCAGGACAGCGAAGAAGACATAGATGACGCATAAGCTGCGCACGACTGTAAATACGTGTATACAGTTTAAGTCGCCTCGCCTCCTAAGGTCACACATAGACCGTCTACAAATCCGACATTTCATTGTTTCCTATGGTAAGTCTAACAGGCACACAGGCACCAACGTTTATGCAACATGCATAGAATAGTCCTTTCCGTGCATTGAATTTCTAGAACAAAATCGTTTCTTTTTTGATTCTCGTCGTTTTCACGCCGCAATTTTCTTTTTCAATTTTTTTCCGTCGGCTTTTTTTGGAATTTTTTTTTCTCCGTTCGTTGGTATGACCCATTAAGCCCATCACAGCTTCTTTGCAGAGAGCACGCTTGCTAGAAGTCATTCAAGTGAACACCAAAGACGTATCTGACACGTTGTTTACCGGTTTTGTTAGTGACTGAACGTATCTGATTGAATCAGCTGAAATTGGTTTATCCAAAAATGATTCCTATAGTTTTAGATGCGCAAAATGTTAGCGGTATTGCCGGGTCAATCTCCATTGCATGTTGGGTGATCGTTTTCGTTCCACAGATTTATGAGAATTTTTATAGAAGATCTGCCGATGGGTTGTCGATGTTGTTCGTGGTTCTGTGGCTTGCTGGTGACATTTTCAATCTTTTAGGTGCGATGCTTCAACATTTATTACCTACGATGATTCTTCTTGCTGCATATTACACCGTTGCAGACATAATTTTATGGTTACAATGTATTTGTTATGGAACCGAACAAAAAGTTGACCCTGTACATTTGTCGCCTGCCAATCCAATCAATGAGAGTGTACTTGAAGACGTTTTCAACGAACACCAACCGTTGCTGAGGTCTCACAAGCATAATACGGTTCAAACTGTTTCGGAGACTGCAACAGAATCATCATCACAAGTCAATGTAAGGGCCAATGGGTCTGCCTCTGGTTCTGGCAGTAACACGAGAAGAAACCTCTTGAGAACCGTAGTGGTGTTGGGTGTCGTGTTAGGTGGATTTTTGTCCTGGTATGTTTCCTATGCGAATAATCCAGACCGTGTCCCAGAAGAACCAGATTTGTCCATGAACTGGCTCGCGCAATTTTTCGGCTACCTCAGCGCAGTGCTGTACTTGGGTTCAAGAGTGCCCCAGATACTATTAAATTTCCAAAGAAAGTCCTGCGAGGGTATCTCATTTTTGTTTTTCCTGTTCGCATGTCTTGGCAACATTACTTTCATTTTGTCAGTTTTGAGCGTCTCTGTGAAACCCCGATACTTATTGGTCAACGCCTCATGGCTCATCGGAAGTATCGGTACCCTTCTCATGGATTTCGCCATTTTCCTACAGTTTTTCCTCTACGAATCTGAATCAACGCCCATGGATGACGAACCGACGGTATGAAAGAAAAAGAACGAGACCCCACCACCACGTCCCTAATAACACTGTTTATATATGTGCAGCACTACGCTGCTAATTCTATTTTGTCGAGACGTTGGGTCGTCACTTTCTCTAAACGTCAGGCGTCACACTAATAATCGCTTTAATGAAACTTGTCATTGTTGTGTCAAGGCCACAAAAGTTTTGGGAAAGATATAAAAGACGTTGTCGCATTGTCTTAAAGACATTTCACCCTAGTGAGCTTCATCTTCTTTTTTATTTAAGGCCGGGACCAGAACTAGCGTTCATTTTATTAGAATACGATGCCTTTACTGTCTGTGAAGCATTACAACACCGTATCGGAGCCAGATATTTTGAAAATCAATCCCGATGAGATCGCGCATTTTAGTGGTCAATCCATGCGGGTACGCGATGACACCGAGTTAACTTCTTCTGATGAGGAAGAAGTGGAGTTATTAGATGGTGAAATTACGAGGTCTGGGAAACGGTCGTGGTTTCAACAAGAAAGCAGACCTCACACTGCCTCATCTAACCCCAAAGCTAGTACCAGGTCAAATGAACAAGGGACAAGACCCAAAAGCTCATCCCCGTTCAAGCGAAGCCTTAGCGCATTGTTCAAGAAAGGCGAAGATTTGGACAGTGACTTTGTTGTTGATGACCCCACGTCCGTGGCTCCGAGAGAATCAAACGCTTCAAAATGTGCCTCGGACATTACTATCGACAATAATGTCCACTCTTCTCGGTTTTGGAGATCCTGGAAGATGCGGCATCATCAACATCATGAAAAGCCTTCGTTGAACGCCACAGCACCTCTTGACAACCAAGAAGAGATCGAGAATGGCCGTAAGAATGACATAAAAGCGGCGACGCCAAGTGACAGTGTCCGTGGGTCTAACAAGGCAAGACTTATGGAATTGGAAATTGACGACGATTTGATGCATTTCGATCGTTTGGCAGCAGGTAATCGTGCCAAGTCTACCGAGGATGAGTCTAATGAGCGGAACGACGACAAGGAAGCTGAAGACTTGCTTTGTGAAAAATCCGTGAAAATGTCGTCTCCATTGACGCCTGTCGACGACGAAGCATCTTGGGTTAACTCTAAAAAGGCTTTTGATTTTGGTAGTTATGAAAACATCTACCAAACTTCAAAGGCCTACATGACAGAATCATTTGAATTCGATTCTCTCCCGTTGCAAAAGAATTCTCGTACTTATGTCAATTTTCTGAGTATCATTCAGCTACTTGATGGAGCGCCGAGTGAAATCTTGAATAAGGCATCACTCCTTGATTTTTCCGGATCACTATTGCAAGTGTTGCAAAAGACGCTTCTTAGTGTTGGTGGTCCGCAAAATGGTGTCACGCAGGACAAAGTTGTGGAGAGCAATGTCAAGAATGAACTTTATTTGATGGAGGAGAAATATGAACAAGCAAAACAAGAGCTTTGCAACGCCCGACTTGACATTAACCGTCTAGAGCAAGAGATGGATGAAACCCAGGTTTTATTGAAGAGAAATAGAAGCCATGCCTTATCGTTGGAACAGGTTTTGGAAAAAGAACGAGAATCATGGACGGCTTTGGAAATAGGATACAAACGCAACATTGACCAAAAAATAACTGAAATCAAAGTCTTAAATGAGAAACAAACGCAGTTAATAGCTGGCCATGCTATGGAGAAAGACAATCTGCAATCGATGTTAAATGAATACAAGCAAGAACTGAAGAATTCGCATCAAACGCACGAGAAATTGGTTGATGAGTATGAGCTGCAAACAAAAGAGTTTCGCATAATTACCAGCCGTTCTACGACTCTACAAGAGTCATGTCAACAACAACAGCAACTCGCGGAAAAGGCTACACAAGCGAATCTTACGTTACAAAAGGATTTCCAGAGAGAGAGAAACAAAGTCCTGGATCTTCGTCGTGACAACAGACTGCTCAAAAAACAGACGGATTTGCTCACTGCACACAAGACCAATGCGTTGCAATTCATGGCACAAATTATGATGTCTTACAAAAATGTCATTGACAACCAAACCATGAAAGAATACGATGAGTATCTCGAATGGCTCAATAAAGACCAATTTTCGGACATTTCGATTCTTAAGACCAAGAGAGAACTTTCAGACGCGGAACTCAGTAAACAATTACAACAGCAGCGTGATAAAGTTGCCAAATTCTATCATGATTTTGCTAAAATAAAAGTTTTAGACCAAGTTTTCTCCAAACACGTATCCTACATGCGTTCGAACTCGTTCTTGTCTCAACAACTAAAGGGACTGCGTAAGCAGATACAGGACAATGAAGACTACATTAAGCGTCTTTTGAAAGATTGCAAGACGCAAAGGACATTAATTTCCAAACAACACAGCCGGCTTTTGAACAAGACATCACCAGATTCGGCAAGTGCAAACGACAACAACAGTAAAATAATACTTAAACCATAAATTCGGGGCAAGAAACAAACATCGCATATCATTTGACTGGCTATAGATGAATTTTTAAAAAAATCTGTTTTAATATATTTTAATTTCATCAAAAATCATTGAAATTTCACGCTAAGAAATTGCTTTGAATGGTAAAATCAAGCCTATTTGGCTCTTAAAGTGACTAAATTTTAATGCCTTTTGTCTTAAATATCTATACTCAAAGGAACGGTTCTATCTGTTAATGGTGGTGTAATCGATACTTAATCGATCAAAGGTCGTTCTAAAGAGAACGCGTGACCAACTTTAGAAGATTTGAAGATCACGAAACGCGTAAAAAAAATTACGCGTCAAGGGTATTCATCAAACTGTTTGACAGATTTCAGGATATCGTGGGACCTCTACTGAGTTCTTAATTGATAAACTCCAGATGTCGTCGTCGTCTAGACCTGAATTGAAATTCTCCGACGCTTCCGAAGAAAGGGGCTTCTATAAACGGTATGCAACGCTTCCGGAAAAGACATCGGAGACGATTAGAATTGTGGATAAGGGTGATTATTACACAGTTGTGGGCCAAGATGCTTTGTTTGTCGCAGATAGTGTTTATCACACAAATTCTGTCTTGAAAGATTGCCGTATAGATAGCAGCACAGCGAAACAGATCAAAGAACCATTGAAATATGTGACAATATCCCCACAAGTTCTTTCAGGATTGCTGAAAACGTGTTTATCAGAGCAAGGTTACAGAGTTGAGATTTATGATCGTGCGTGGAAACTTCTGAAGACTGCTTCTCCAGGTAATATTGAGCAAGTAGACGATTTGATGAACTATTCGATGGATTCTTCGATAGTTTTAGCCAGCATCAAATTTCAAGCAAATGCACAAGAGGGCAATTGCGTACTGGGGATATCTTTTGTTGATAGCAGTTCTTCGAAAATTGGCATGTTGGATTTGGTCGACAATGAAGTTTATTCTAATTTAGAGAGTTTTGTCATTCAAATGGGCGTCAGAGAGTGTCTACTTCCTGACCAAAGGCACAATGAAAGTGTTGCCGCGGAACTAAAGAAAATGGTTGGCGTGTTGGATCGTTGCGCTTGTGTGACAACATTTGTGAAGAGTTCAGATTTTTCTCAAAAAGATGTCGAGGACGATCTTGTCAAGTTGATTGGAGATGAACTATCATTGTCGCTAATGAAATTTTCCAACCTGGCACTAGGAAGTTGCAACGCGTTACTCAAGTACCTCGAACTCTTGACGAATCCGGCAAATTATGGTAAATACGAATTGGTGACCCATTCCCTTTCGGAGTTTATGAAACTGGATGCATCTGCTCTGAAGGCTCTTAACATTTTCCCACCAAATAACTCGAATTCAAGTGGGCCGTCCATTACACAAAGTTTATCTGGCGGCGGTGGCAAAATTTCAAGCATTTTCCAACTTCTCAATAAGTGCAAAACCGCTGCTGGTGTGAGACTATTGAATGAGTGGCTGAAACAACCTCTAACAGATCTTGAAGCAATTGTGAAAAGGCATGATCTTGTTGATTTCCTCATTGATCAGCTGGAACTAAGACAAATCCTCCAAACGGATTACCTGCCCGCAGTACCAGACGTCCGCAGACTCACGAAGAAATTGAACAAAAATGGTAACCTAGAAGATGTGCTTAAAATCTACCAATTTGCTACCAGAGTCCCTGAAGTTGCACAACTTCTTGAGGACTACTTGAAAGATTTAGGCGAAGATTCGCATGTTCGAGATCTGGTCGTACAGACCTGGCTTGAACCACTTAATTCACACGTTACGCCGTTGGATAAATTCAGAGAAATGGTCGAGACAACGGTTGATCTTGATGCGTTGGAAGAAGCAAATGAGTTTATGATTAAAGTAGACTTCAACGAGGATTTAGCAAAGATTAGGGCAGAATTGGATATTTTAAAGGACAAAATCAAAGCAGCGCATTTGGACGCTGCCGAAGACCTTGGGTTCGACCCTGAAAAGAAGTTAAAGCTCGAGAATCATCATATGCACGGATGGTGCATGCGGCTGACAAGAAATGATGGCAAAGCTCTAAGACAGCACAAGAAATATCTAGAGTTGTCCACCGTGAAAGCTGGTATCTATTTCAGTACGAAAGAGCTCAAGTCTGTTGCTGAACAAACAGCGCTGCTACAAAAAGAGTATGACAGGCTTCAGGAAGATTTAGTCAAGCAAATTGTCCAGATCACTTTAACTTACACACCTGTCTTGGAAAAACTGTCTATCGTGCTAGCCAATTTGGATGTTTTGTGCTCGTTTGCGCACGTTTCGTCCTACGCGCCGCTGCCATATGTAAGACCCAAAATGCATGGGCTCGGAGCACAGCGGAAGACCGAACTGATAGCCTCCAGGCATCCCGTCTTGGAAATGCTGGACGACGTCACATTCATATCCAACGACGTTAAAATGGAAAGCGGGAAAAGTGAGTTTTTGATCATTACGGGTCCTAACATGGGTGGTAAGTCGACTTACATCCGCCAGGTGGGCGCTATTTCTCTAATGGCACAGATTGGATGTTTTGTGCCATGCGAAACGGCAGAAATAGCAGTGGTCGATGCCGTATTGTGTAGAGTCGGTGCCGGCGATTCTCAATTGAAAGGTGTCTCTACTTTCATGATGGAGATGCTAGAAACGGCGTCCATCTTGAAAAATGCCACGAAAAACTCTCTTATCATTGTCGATGAGTTGGGACGCGGTACCAGTACTTACGATGGTTTCGGGCTCGCGTGGTCCATATCCGAGCACATCGCTTCCAAGATCCACTGTTTCACGCTTTTCGCGACCCATTTCCACGAGCTCACCTCTCTGGCAGACAAGATCCCTACGGTACAGAACATGCACGTCATAGCTCATGTTGAACAAGCAAGCGTCGTGTCTCACAGCGCAGACGACATAACTCTTCTCTACAAAGTGGAACCTGGGATTTCGGATCAATCATTCGGTATTCATGTCGCAGAAGTAGTCCAGTTTCCAACCAAGATTGTGTCCATGGCCAAACGTAAGGCCTCAGAGCTTGAACTACTGAAACAAGGTCCGGAAGCAATCAAAAGGCAGAATTGCAGTATAGAAGAGATCGCAAATGGTACTCAAGTCGTGAAAACCGTCCTGAAGGACTGGGTCGCGCAGGTTCGCGCAAAGAACCTTGACCGACCTGACGCTCTCTCAGAAGAACAGAACCAACAGAATATTGTCGATCTACTACGACAATTGTCAGACGAACCCAACGTGAAGGACAATGTCTTCGTCAAGGAAATCAAAGAACTGCTCATGTGATTGCGAATCTTGTCGTCGTCGAGTTCCCCGGACTTCATTTTTCCCTCGTTGGTAGCTACCATCAGGGGTGTTGCATCTTTCGGAGTCGAACGGTTTGCGATTGCATAGCTTGTTACCATACACAACTAGGTAGTCTATTGCAATAGTTGTTGATGTATTATTGCAGTAGCGCAAAGAACCGGTAAATGACAGAGAAATGGTGTAAGTAATATCTTTATTAACAAGATTGAATAATGAACTATATAAAGCGGTCCGTAGCGATTTGTGTGGATATCATGAAAGATTAGTTTTCTACTGAAAGCATAACTGACAGGCCAAGCAATAATGCTACACCCTAGAAACACGGAAGTATTCTTCACGCTCAACAATGGCGTTAGAATGCCAGCGCTTGGTTTAGGTACCGCTGCAGAACCTCCCAAAACACTTCCACCTACAAAACAAGCCGTCAAGGCCGCTGTTAAGGCAGGTTACAGATTGATCGATACTGCTTGGGCCTATGGAACAGAACCTTACATTGGAGAAGCATTGAAGGAACTATTCGAAGAAGGCGTGGTCAAAAGAGAAGACCTGTTCATCACGACCAAAGTTTGGCCCACACACTGGGATCTCGTTGAAAAATCGTTGGAAGAGTCATTGAAAAGTTTAGGAGTAGAATACGTTGATCTTTTGCTCCAACACTGGCCAGTGTGTTTCGAAAGAGTTTCCGATCCCAACGGAGTCAACGGAATTGCACGTAACCCAACCAGTTCTGACGGTAAACCGCTTCTCAATAAGAAGGGTGACCACAAAGAGACCTGGAGGCAGATTGAAAGCTTATATTTGAAGAAAGACCCCAGAATCAGGGCAGTCGGTGTGTCAAACTTCCCAAGTGAATATTTGGACGATCTTCTCAAAACTGCCAAAGTTGTACCCGCGGTCAACCAAGTGGAACTTCATCCACAGTTTTCGCAATTGAAGCTTCGCGAGACATGTAAAAACCATCACATTATACTGGAATCGTATTCGCCGATGGGGGCTAATGGAGCGGCATTGACCGAATTATCAATAGTACAAGAACTGGTCAAGAAATACGACGCCAGTCCAGGTGCGGTCTTAATCTCTTACCATGTGAGACAAGGTGTAGTGACGGTGCCACTGTCTCAGAACCCAAAAAATATTGCTGCAAATGTTGAACTTGTTCCCTTAACGCAGCAAGACATTGATGCCCTCAACAAGAACGGTGAAGAACATATAGTACGCTATCGTGACGAACAGTTTGCTTATCCTGTTCCAGGGTTCCGTGAAGGTCACGAGCGGGCATAAGTACATTAGTTGCTAATTAATTTCAATTGAATGCCATATTATGAACTTTTTGGCGTTACGTTAATAATATGAAAGAATAGGATTTGCTACTGCATGTAGTTAGCAGGTAAACTGAAATCTCTGTCAAACAGCATATTGTCGAAAAGCTCATCAAAATTCAAAGCATCTGATGTTATAGGAGGTATGATCGAATCATCCTGGTAAGGCACTATGGGTGTGCTGGCAAGGCCATTGGAATCTAGCCCAATAAAAGCTGGCTCTGGGAAAAGGGACTGGTCTACAGTTACTTTCGATTTGCCAGCGTGGGGCACACCCGAGCCCACTTTCTCAAGGTTCTCCTGAGATCCTATGTCTCCCACACGCTGCTCTTGGGTCCTTGTCAAAAGGATAGGCATCGAAGAAGCAAGCGTTTCTATGTCTTCGAATTCAAGGTCGTTGAATAAATTCAGCATACGCGGTACTCTTTTCTGAAAGGACTCACAATTAGTCTTATCCAAGTTAGCCGGTGGGTATTGTTCCAAATGCCGCCGCAGCGACGCAACGGACGTGTTCTTCATGGTTTCAACCATGTTTCCGAGGTCAGATAGCACAGACTCATAGACAGAGGGTCGAAATTGATAAACGCGCGCATATAGGTTTCGCTTGTTAAAGCATCTGATACACAGTATCAACAGAAATGTGTAGACAAACATGAAGACGTTGTACTTGATGTTTTCGGCTAATTTTCGCAAGGCCTCTCCCCCTCTCAAACTCTCATGTAGATCGCATAGGAGCTTGATGTGCTCCCCAATTCGAGGATTGTCGATATGCTTAATACTCCATAGAAGTAATACAAAAGCTCCAGTGGAAAAAGTGTAGAAAATCCTATCCAGAAGGTTAGGCACCAAAATGACTTTTTTCCACATGAGAAGAATCTTGGAGGTACTATCGAGAAGCTGTGACCTGTTCTCATCACTCAAATCGGCAATGTCGAATCTGGACAGATGGTGTGCCTCTGTATTGTCCAACAGGAAACTGCATGTGAACAGACTAACCATGATTACCAGATACAGGTGTTCAAAGTGAATGTATAGGATATTCACAGCAGCAGAAGCAAGCTCAAATTCTGAAGGTGGCGATTCACGGGATCTGATAATGGCCAGATATTGTTCGTAGGATTGGGCGCTATAGGCGTACGGCAGCGATTTTTCCCATTCTCTAAGCTCTCGCTTGATCTCAAAAACCCGTTGAATCATTTCATCAAAGAGAACACCATTGGTAGCTCCAACAGAGAAGAAATATGAGTATATCATATGAGATATCTTTGATAATTTAGTTGAGTAGTAAGATAGTCCAAAATATATGAGCTCAAAGTCGCCCAAAAGTGAATTCAGTGCCACCGACACAGTCTGGGGTGTTTCTGAATGAGTTGTTTGATTGTCCTGTTTGATATAATACTCGTTTATGAATTCCAGATAGAATTCGTCCGTTAAAACATCCGTGTCATTCCAATCGAGAAGAGGTTGCTTGGAAAACGACAAACACAATTGGGCATCCAACGAAACGCAACGCGACCATACAGCCATCCTTGTAACAGCCTCTGAGTACGGCAGGTTTTTGAAAGACTCCCTTTGATTCAACCCAATGAGCTGTGCAAATCGTACCGCGGTGCAAAAAATGTTGTAGCCCAATTCGGAGCTTATTTCTGAATTAATATGCTGATACAAGAGGAGCAGGGCTTGTATCGACCTTATACCATCACAAATCAAAGACATTTTATGGAAATAGAACATGGAATTCGCCAACGTCTTTTCCTGCAAATCAGAAAGTCTTGCTTCTGTATCTGGTGCGACTGTGTCCCTTGTGAGATATTGATAGTTTTGGAGGTCATAATTGGTACTGGAACAAAGCGTGATGTTTAAGAGAAGAAGTTCAGAATAAGACATCTTTCCGCCGGCAAAATATCTATCGATTAGTAAGGTCAATTCTTCACCACGCATAACGTTAAAGTCGTTTTTAAAAATCACTTTGGCAAATGATTCTAGTACTCCTGAACATTCTGCCCTCGAAGGAAAGGGAAATGGAGAAGTATTTACAGAGTTGACGTGACTTGGGAGTTCTATGAGCATTTTCATTTTGGCAATATACCATTTGGAAGCACACAACAGCACGTTTTTCAAAGGCATGAAAGTCTTCAGCATGTCAGGTGAGGCGTCGGAGTTATTTGGCATAACGGTCAAGGGCTCGTTTGCATCGCCACCGCTTCCAACTGCGGCTTTGCCTAAAACGGAGGCTGTTTTCTCTTTAAGCCAAATAATTTTTCGACGGGTCAATAAAGAGGTTGTGTATCGTTTACGTTTGACCACTGGAGTTTGCTTCGGGGTGGCGTTATCATCAGTAGGTAAGTTCATCTCAGATGCCGCTAGCCACTTGATCAGAGTCCCCAGCTGCGCTTCCAAATTGGCCAATTTAATTTCTACCTTTGAAGGGTTCCCTGTTGGCTCGTGCTGCTGCGAAACACCTACAGGCTTGATACCCGGTTTTGACCGCTTACGATCATTCTCTTGTAATTTCCCATCTTCTAATTCTCGTCGTTGTCGCTCAAGTTCATCATGATGGTTAAAAGTGCAAACCATGTTGGATTTGGTGCAATTGTCACATTTCCCGGTGATAGCGTTTATGGGTCCACATCGTATTTTGCGTCTACGACAGTAATCGCACGCCTTAGAAACTCTTTTCCGACTTCCACCAGAAACTAAGTCCATTGAAGGATCCGCCATCAACGAAAGATCTAAAAGTGTCGGGTGCACATTTCATGTGGAATGACGACTGATGGTCAAAAGAGACATCTTGATGACTATTGGACATGTCCGGGTAATCATGGATGGTCACCACCCAATTAAGTCGACTTGAGATGGTTCACAGCAGTTAGGCGCCAGCGAAATTTCAGCGCCGTTGAAATCTAGCCGTGCATCTCCCATAGCTTCCATTCACAGAGCAATTGGGCGTTTTCATTTGGCAACGAGAGAGAAACCCAAATTTCCAAATGGCTTTTTGAAAGCTTTTAATAAATCAGCAGTGACCAGAAGATCCCTGGTGTGTTCAAGCTGAAGCTCAGACGACCAATCACAGGTCTCTGCTTCCATTTCTTCGACATGCTTCTTCGCCTTTCTTGGTCTTGTCGCTATGTCGAAAATCCGGCATTGTCGTAGAACCTTTTGAAAAATCGTACTACCAGAGACAATTGGGCCAAACGTGTGTCGAGCTTCTCGGCCTAATTCCGAGCTCCTAGCCTAACCCCAATGGCGGGATATGCGCGGACCCTTCAGCGACGAATCCTTTATAGTTGGTTTCAATTTATTTTGGTGATGTGCTTTTGTACGAATTATTACAACACTCTCCTCAAAAATCGGCCACCAAAATGCGACAGACGTCCACTAAAATCCCTCAAAACCGTTCTCCTGTAAGCTCCATACTTTCCTGGACTCCACTACTGGATAATTCGAGTCCCGTTAAAATCTTACTGATGTCACTTTGTACTAAACTGTCATATTCCCCATATCTCCCCATAAGCGGCTTCCACACACAACTTGGGTCCGCCAAATCCTATTTACATCTAAAATCCCTCCTCTGAATTGCACCATAGCGCCATCTGCTTCCAAACTGCTTCAGCATAAACTCGATTTCCACGTGACTCGTATTGTCATCACTTTATACGAAAACCCCATTTACATTTCTCCGGCGGCTAACAAACGCGACTTTGAACTCACCAAACCAAACAAAGAAACAAGAGCCCTTCCTTCATGTGAATTGTTTTCATAATGCTCACTCACGCTGGCCTGGCTCGTTACATATTCGTTGACGTTGATATCTCTTAGGCTTGTCTTTCGTCACTTTGTTGTCACATGCCCCACATCGTGGATGAAATGCACCCATATTTTATCTAATAAATTAATAATCTGAACAAAAACAAGAATCTCGTATTGCATGATATCGCCAAGTTAATCTGGATAAGAACGGAGATGAGGCCGGAGATGAGACTAAACCATGGACCAACCACTTTTTGAGAGTCGCAATGTTGTCGAGACTGCTCGGATTCGGTGGTTCGCTGTCTAAGAAAGATTTGGGGAAGATTGAGGAAGTTGTGGAGGTCTGTAGCGATGATTGTGGTGCATGTTCGTATGACGATAACGCAGAGGTGTCGAAAGCCGAGGCCAATTACTCTAAATTGAAGATCGATATGGATGGGGCGTTGTTTGGAAGTTCCAAGAGCTCCAAAGTTCATTTCATAGTGCCCACTTCGCAGACAGACTGGGCACACGACGCGTGCAGTGAGAAACGCGGCAGTGTTCAAGACAAACTGGCAACCTGGATTGATAACAACAAGAGCAAGTTTACGAAGACCAAAGCCGCTGGCGACGTGTTACGCTGCAGTGTGTCGTCGTTGCCCATCGATATCATGGACCTGGATGTGATGCGGGGCGAGAAAAACAACATTTTGGTATTGCCGCACTTCCTGTGGATCCAAGACGTGAAAGCGACGCAAATTGGGTCCCTATTGGATGAGTACGTACCACTTTTGGTGGACAACAAACGCGACGAGCTTTTAAGCAAAGAAAACGTCATTGAGGCCAAACAAGAATCGTTTATGTTCCTGTGTTCCCACAAGACGCGTGACAAACGTTGCGGTGTCACTGCACCCGTATTGAAGCGGTTTATGGACCAGGAATTGCAAACTCATGGCCTGTACCGAGACGCGTCGGATTTTTCACCCAATGGGGCGACTGTGGCGTATATAAATCACGTTGGAGGTCACAAATTCGCCGCAAACGTTGTCATATACTTGCGGAAATCGCATTCTATGGTCTGGCTCGCGAGGGTGTCTCCGAAGCACGTCAAAGCTATCGTTGACAACATTATTCTGCCCGACACACCGAAATTGCCATGGCCCGAGAAAGTTCGCTGTGTGGAAAAATATGGAGAGTGGTGAGACTCGTTTATAAATCAGATATAGTGCGCTAATGGTGCAATTAGAGTTCATCATGGGGCTGATCCCGTTGCAGAAGTCGCTCGACGATTTTCAACTTGAAAGGAATGTTGTGGGTTTGCAAGTGGGGCGCGTCGTTGTTCTGCATGATACTTCTGAGTTTATCATTTTCTAGAGTCAGATCTTGGATATTTTCGACGTATTCACGAGTATTATCACACTGCAAATCTAAACCGCACGCTTCTCCACCAAGAACCTTATCAATCAATTCGTTCTCTTCATGATCTTTGATAACTTGGTTAACAAATTTGGTTAGATTTGGCAATTCCCTGCTTCCTTCAAACTCAGCGACTCGATCCAAGTCTAAGTGCCAGGCGGGATTGTGAGACCTGGACAAAAATGTTTTAAAACGGGCCCATAACGAATGTGGTGGTGCACCACCACTGACGGAAGCTTCTTCTTTATCTTCGGTAGTAATCTTAACAGGTCTAATCACTTCAACCATGGGGAAACCAGGCAATCTGTGGCAAATCGTAGAGCCAAACGTTTCACATTCGACTTCTAAAAATGTCACATTGGAATTGGCATAAGCTTCACTCAATTCTTCGAACACAGGTGCCAATCTTTTGCAATGTGAGCACCAATTAGTGTAATATTTAACAACCGTGTAATTACCACTATTCACAGTATCGTAAAAGAAGTCCAGAGAATGAACATTAAACACTTGAGCCGCAACAAAAACTGGGCATATCAGGGCCAAAAGAGCCGCTCTTATGTACATTTTCTTGGTGACCTTTCCGTCTATTCTAAGTGATTAGTTAGCCAAATGGCGAAATGGCGAAGATGGGATGGAACTCGTCCAATACGACTATCAACATATTGGTCCATTAATGCTTAAACAACCTATATAAGACGAAGATATCGACATTTCCTAGTCGTCGGTCATTTGAAATTCGGTGAGATATTCGCTTGGATCCATTTCCATTAACTCTAGAAAAGCCTTGTTGTATTCGTCAGTTGCCTCGGTACTCATGGATTTCATAATTTCATCGGAAAAATCTTCTGGTCCCATTTGAGACCAATTGTGTGCGATTTCCACTTGAGTTCTAGTTTGTAGTCCAACCTGAAACACGGCTCTGTTGACCCTTTCGAGTGCCATTGTCGTTACAAAGACGTGAGATCTCCATAAGACGCGAGCCATGTTATCACATTCGGGTTTCAACATCTCGTCAAAAATGGAACAGAACTTGTTGAAAACTCCTCGAAACGAGAAAAATTGACCGTCAGGTACTTCAAGAGTGGTCAAATCCAAGTCGAAGATGCCTTCGTCTGTAGAAACGATCAGTCCCTTTTCGAATAAAGTCACTTTGTAGAAAAGAAGTCCGTATAACTCGGTCAAAGCTCTGAAAGGTGCAGAGTTTAGCAGCAACACGGACAAATTCGTATAAGGCGTGAGATATCGGTATTTGCCATAGATCATGGTTGAATGTAGTTTCCGATCCATTTCAAAACAGCCTCTAACCGTTGTAACCGCTAGCGAAATGGACAAAATCACGTATTTGATAAATCCGTTTTTCGTCGCGGTCTTCATCTGGCATTCCAGCATCCTTGTTAAACTGAAACAGTTTGCGACTATGGCCAGCAATTGGGATAAAATGGAGATATCGAACAAGTCGACCTCTTGGATCAAATCGACATCTGTGTAGTAACGAATGGGCCGGAAATGCTTTTCGATGAATGTGGTCAGGTTCGAGACGAGGTGGACAATTTGAGGAGTTTCATTTTTGTCGTAAAGTGTATGCATGGTCTTACGGGCAATGTGGAGATAGTTTCGGAGCAGGCCCTCGCGAGTCTTGGATTCGCAGGGCAGTCTGTTGTCATCATAACGGCAAGAGTCAATGATCAAGGGGAAACCTCTATCAAAGGAGACATTTACATCCGCAAACAAAATCCAGTACCACATGGAGTGTAACGTTTCAATTCTGGTACCGCCTCGTAGTTCTTCATTGGCGTACAAGTTATCTATGTCCATGTGCATTCCCAGCGAAAGCGCGGTAGCGCATAAATTGGACACCAACCCCCACATTTGAGCACAATTTTTCTCAATGTGGCCATTGTACAGTTTGAGAATATAAAGCATGAGTAGGAACTGCACACGCTCAACACACGAGGTTTCAATCGCATACCAACCGCACAGGAAAGTTATCAGTCGCTCGAATGAAGGCGGTATGTCGGTCTTGTAGTAAGTTAAGCACAGCACAATGAGCACAATGGCGGGGGCATAAATGGTCTTATCATTGCCCGATAGAAGCATGACAATAGGTTTACCTTGGACCGATGCATCCGTAGGCAAGTACCCTGGTACAAAACAGCGCTCGAAATCGGCCATTACTTTGGCCTCGTCTAAGACATGGTAGTGGTCGTGTAGCGGGCTCTGGAAGAAAAGTTGTAAATGGTCTTTGATAGTGTCGAAAGTCGGCAAATCCGCGACAACCGCATCCAGAATCGAACCTGAAAGTGGTTGCTCTAGCAAGGCTTGATCAAACGTGAAAGGTTGCCCTTGGACAACTTTCCAAGTTTCAACTTCGTTTTGCACCCTTTGCCACACTTTGTTGTACTCATAGATAAATTGCTCTCCAGAGGCCAACATTGCGGCTCCAATCGAAGTGGCTCCACGTAACACGATCCCACCTTGTACGTCTTTAAGCGTGCGAAACGAAAGGAGCTTGTTACCATGGCCGCAACTGGGGTTTATACTATTGTGATCCATCCCCATTAACGTTGTCGTTACCGGGTCGCACTGGAGGCCACTGCACGAAGTGGCAGCTGCGCTGCCGATGCTACTGCCACCGCTCGCGGTACTGCCCGAACTCGCCACGCTACCGGGGAGCCCGTGGCCATCCGGTTCGTACGGAACAGCATCTACGGCCGTATCTGCGCAATCGTCTAGCGTCGTGGACGCTAGTACTCGTTCGAGTTCCCGGATTCTTTTCATGAGCGCCACGTTCGGACTGCCACTGAAAAGCTCTTCGGAGGTCAACTGGAAGTTGAACCCGTCTGTGTAAAAACATTCAGGTAACTTACGCGCTTTACAGGACCCGCACATTGGTTTTTGCTGGTCACATTTCAATTTTCGCTGTCGACAAAACGTACAAGACCTTACCGTCTTACGTCGACGACGAGCCCCAGCTGACTCTATTTCTAGATTAAATTTATCTTTGCGAGCTATACCCATGATGATCTTGGAGGCGAATAGCGGTAATAAATTGGGTGGCGAACCTGCGCTGCAGTGGTTGGTAGAATTCCAAACTCATCGGAGTCGAAGATGGCTTTATTACAACAATAATAGTGGTTAAGGAATGTCCGCCTTAGAACCGAGAAGGAATTATAAGGGTCTTGTGTCGTGCATGGTGACGATGTACTTTCGGAACTCGGAAGCGTTAAAAAGAAAAGCTGAGATCGTGATGTACGGGAGAGGTCGTTTAGTTTTACGAATATCGCTCTACACGCACATCAATAAAGCTACGATCAGGGTATGTTACAGAGGTGCGCCAGCGTCGAAGGTCGAAAGATTCCAGGTTGCTCCTTTGGGGTTTGCCGTCGTCGGTAGCCAGTTCTCCTACAGATTGAAATCCTTTCGTTCGGTCCTTTTACAGTCATCGCGGTCACGTGACAGTGCCACGACACTCTTCCTCGCCATCTTCTTCAAGGGTCAACCGGTTAGGCATCAACACTTCAACCATGTCAGCAGTGATTTCCGAACTAGACGGCATCAAGCTTCCTGCTTAGTATAGACGTATAATGGAACTTCAACAAGGTTTGAGTTTCACTGGCGAAACAATTTCTTCAAAAAACAAAACATTAGAAGCATGGCGCGCTCGGTGCTATTGAAATATTTATGCTGAGGTAATGCGAACACATTTTATTACGGTAGTAGCAGGGTACCTTGCAGCGTTTGTTTCGCTTTGCCATTCACCATATTCAAATACGAAAATTAAGAGCTTTATCATCCAAGAGTAGCGCAGGAAGACAGAAACCAGAAATTCAGAATGGCCTTTTCATATAATGAACTTTGCGCACTTTTTTCCCTGCGCGTTTCCTTGTATCACAAATACGCTTGAAGAACTCTAAATTGAGGAAAAGGGCAGGCTCCCGCCTTGGAATTGAGGAAGTGAGGTCGGCATTCACTTGTGGCTTTCGTATGATATTTACTCTTTTGATAGTGCCCGTGGGCGGGTTTGTGTTGCTGTACTTTTTTTATCCTTTCCCTCTCAAGCTTGATGAGCAGTATCAATCGATTTGCAGCATAATTATTGCGCCCACATGTACCTATTCAATAGCTACAGCCGTCTGGTACTTCTGGAATTGCAAAAAAACGGGTTTCTGAGCTCGATCTTGGCGAACCCGATTCAGAAAAAGTCTGAAACTGGAGCAGCAATGGGATAAAAAGAGGCCTGAAATTTGTGTCATACATCTTTATACCACCACGTTCATGGTTGGTCTTGCATGTGTATTTTCCTTCTTTTATTAATGAGATTTACCACCAACGGTGGGCTACAGATTCTTGAACCGTTGATTAAATTCGTTCTCAGTTGGTCTGACTAATGAGGCAGACAAGGACTTGAGTACTTGTCTCTCCGTATCTTTCTTGGCTCCATGAGCATCACTGAAATCATCTGATGTCCTTGGCCTCATCTTAAGTTCCGCCTTATTTTAATCCGTCGTCGTGATCACGTGATACTGAGACGACAATATCCTATCTCGCTATCTCCTTCCGACAAATTCAGAGGAAAGTATTGAGCTGCATCGACTAGCTTCAGAGTCTACCACTAGTTAGATCTGTTGGGGATCACTAACGTCGGTGACTGATAGTTTTCCAAATCGATATTTAAGTTCTTTCTTATACTGAGGTTTACCAGAATCGGTGGTCGGCATTTTTCCTAATTGTTCAGCCGTGTCGTTCATAGTTGATCTTCATAAAGAAAATCAGATATTCAGTATTTATATATCTCCGTGTTTGATACCATGACCATATCATAAGTGGTCAGGTCGTCTACTTTTCTACAGGTTTCGCCGTATCTATTGTTTTCGATATCTTACCTGCAATGAGTGTTCGTAAATATTTTCCTCTTGTTCCATTTATCTTACCAATGCCGGCAGGTCTTAATTTAAAGTGACGGTTTCATGTCCATCTTCAACATTTCCTTCATCTTGAAACCCTTCTGTAGATTCCTATCCAATTCAACCATAATTCTTATTTGATTCTGTCATTGTGATCTCGTGATCTTGTAATTGGGATAATTCAAGTCGACGATAGCACATCTCGCTTTTTCTCCCCCACTATCTTCATTGAGCTTTGACCGACTTCAACACTGCGGCATCCCAGCTGTAAGTATCGATAACTTGTACATGGTATGACTGCTTGGGACTCATCAAATCTTTGATTGAGGTACGTTTTTCGTATATTGTGGGACGCCGATGTGATGGCGCTTGTCTAAGACTCCTTATAACATTTTTGGGACATTGCTTTCTACCCTAGGACCTTTCAATTGACGCCATAAGGCTTATATGACTACTGGAGTTGGCCGGGTCAGTGGTGGACATTTATTGAAATGCTCACTCAAACTGTTCGCAATTTTTTGGATTGTAAATATATCGAGGATTCAATATCTGTATCTCTCCGTGATTATCCTGATAACATGAACACTGTACAGCTGGTCATATCCCCGCATTATACTACATCAAGTCCTTATATTAACATCGCTCATGGCTGGATTTCAGTGGTGTGATGGTTCTAAAATCATCCTTGGAATCACTCGGACTTTCTACTATATACTCTGTCATCGCGGTCGCGTGATAATGCAACTTGGCATTATCACTTGCACGCCGTCTCCGTCTAACAATAACAAATATTAGGGATTCAGTGATTCATAAACATAAAATGTCACTTTTTTGCCAACGTATTATAGTATATGAATTTAAACTGTTCAATAGTTACAATATATTATATTAATTTCAAAATTCTACTTGAGTAATTATTGTATCACTCCATAGATCCACTATGTTAAAAGCTATAGCCATTATTATCAATTTGACCATTCTCGTGCTATGATCAGAAAACATGCGAGTAGTTTACATTTTTTTACTTTCTTGTATCTTCCCATGTATGTCTTTAAATTGCATCTACAATTAACTTAAAATAAGATTTAACTGAGTAATTCTATATCGTTCTTTCATTAAGATAAAAACCAAAACCAGAGCCACAGAGCCCTACTACTTATATACTTAAATACTTGCCAGTTGCTTGAATGCTAAAATGCTTGCTTCGAGCACTTTGGCAGCCCACCTTGGGCAACAGCGTGGAATCATCTGGTATGGCATCAAGTCCTGGGTTTAGTCCACCTTCAAGTACTCCAAGCCGTGTCTAGTCCACCTTCAAACATTCCACGCCCAATACATCAGTAGACGGTATCAGAAATTTTTGGCAACAATACTCGAGCCATGCCTTGCTCAATTCCACGCAAAACTCACCCGAGCCTTGCCTTCACCGCGCCAAGTCGATGCTCGTTTCGCCGTGCCATTTTCCCTTTCGCGGACGCTTCCAGCTCGCAATTGTTGCGGGAAACCGCGAGTGATGGCTCATGATGGGAGCTTGATATGGTCGCAGTCGCTTACCGGTAGCGGAAAAGCGCTGCTTTTTTTTCCGCTAGTTAGCAACAGTGCGCCGCCCTCCCGCCCGATGCTTCACTAGTATAAGTCGACAACCCTCAGTGTACTTCTCGACTCTTTCGCACGCATCGCAATCACCTTCTCGCAATCACTAAGATGCCCTTCCAAGAAGATTTCGCCGTGGAACGGTTTATGGACGAGTATGAGGAAACCGTCGAGTTCAACGCTGCCGAGAGCTGCTGCCATTCGCTGAGCCTGAACCAGCTCTTCGAGCTAACAGGCGAAAAGTTTGAGTTTGATTATTCAAAAAGGTTCACGTACGGCTCGATTCAAGGTACCCCTGCGCTGCGTTCGCTAATAGCGCAAATGTACTCCAACTCTGACGTGAAGCTCACGAAAGAGAACGTTTTGATTACCAACGGTGCCATCGCGGCCAATTTTTTAGTTCACTACGCCCTGGTGGGCCCCGGTGACCACGTCATTTGCTTGGCCCCCACGTACCAGCAGCTCAGCAGCGTGCCCCGTATGTTCGGCGCAGAGGTCGACCTGCTCCATTTGAAAGCGACAGACGCGTTTCTGCCCAACCTGAATGAGCTTGTTGCCATGATTAAGCACAATACCAAGCTGATAGTGCTCAACAGCCCCAACAATCCGCTCGGCAGCGTCGTTCCTACACAATTGTTGAGGCAAATCGCAGCGGTTGCAGAGGAAAAGGGCATCGTGGTTCTCTGTGACGAGGTCTACAGTCCTCTGTTCCACTCCTGCCAGCAACCTAAGTCGTTTGCACAAATAAGTACCCTTGGTGCCGTCACGGGTTCCATGTCCAAGGCTTACTCGGCCGCTGGTATCAGAATCGGATGGATAGTTTCGCAAAACGCGCAGCTTTTGAAGCAGGCTGCGTCCCGCAGGGATTACAATACTATTTCTGTCTCTATGGTCGACGATGCCATTACGCGCTACATTCTCAGCCATCGCGATGCAATATTGAAGCGCAACCTCGCACTATGCAACGAGAACCTGTCAATTATGAGAACTTTCATCGCAAATTCGAATAGGAAGTTCTCCTTTGTGCATGAGCCCCAGGGAGGCTCCGTGTGTCTAATTTACATCAACGGCGTTCAAGACACGGATTCTTTCGCTCGCACACTAGCAGAAAAGTATAAAGTCTTGTTTTCGCCTGGGGAATGTTTCGGGGTGCCGGGGACCCTTCGCGTAGGGCTGGGAAACTCTACTCACGAACTAACCGAGGGTCTACGGCTCTTGCGTGCAGCCTACGACGAGTACATTGATATTTGAAGTTCACTGCATGTGGTTGCATCAACATGGTTCGCGCGCCTTCTCTCTTTGGAGCCTTCTTTGGCTTGCCCTTTTACATGCCAACTTGATTATCAACTCGAGATTCGCAATGCTTCAAGCTGCATGCGAGGGACATCAAAATTCTCATTTCCACCGTCATGTCCCAGTCGTTTGAATGGAACGCACCGTGAACGTTTTTCTTTACAACTTATAACCAGTGTGGGCAGTGATCGCCTATGTCCCCTGTGATTGTCTCGATAGCTAGTCTGTCCTCGTGGGTACGTTATCTGTTGGCACCTTGTTCGGGATCCACTTATTATACTCTCGGGGAGCCGTACACTTGAAACCTCATCCTGGAGTCCTATTTTGAGTAAATTAAATTAAACATTGTCTATTTGGGTTTGAGATCGCCAAGCTAACTCACTAAGTTGTACGCATATGTGGGGCGTGTTCAGCCTCTCGTGGGATTGACTACTTGTCCTGTCTATGAACATTATTCTGTCATGTCTAGCACGTGGACTGGCCTGCCCATAGTATCAAGATCTTAATAGATCGAATACCATGGCATTTGAAAGACATCCAGATAAAGCCAGCTGCCTTTTGAGTCGTTGTTTATCACTGCGATGAATTTTACCAAATTCACTTGGCTCTAATCGCAAAAGTTTATTGATTTCTACTCTATTATCTCAAATTCCATGGAGATTCTTTCCATCCTAAAGACTCTTTAGATCGCAAATGCTCTCATATCTGGCATTATGAGTTTAAGATTGATTGCTCACATACCTTGCTAATTTTTCTACTAATCCAATCTTCAAAGACTTGTACGTTGCAGATTTTTGAATCCGGGAACCGTATTTATGGCATAGGTGGCAGATGTCGTTCACTCCAGCAGCTAGAAAAAGGCCGCAAATAAACTATTGCTCTCAGATTTACTTAGAAAATGGCTTCTTAGATGTGTCACTTTCCAAACGTGCAGTGGAACCTTAACGATTGCATCTTTCAGGAAAAATTACGGGATAAGAACGGTTATGTATTAATGCACAAGCCGGCTTCTAATCATGCATCGTAACACTTTCAAGAGAGGATAGTCACTAAGTTTGAGCCTGTTGTTTCGAACAGTTTTTTGTCGAAGCTGTCGATCCGACAATGAGATAAAACATGTCAACAATAACATTGAAATGCGCCAGTTCGAGCTTTGTAAAAACTCGTTTGACTCTTTTATACTAGTAAAAGAGCAGGTTTTCAATGCAAAAACCGTTATTGAGGGTACATTTTGTGACTTTTGTATAATTAATCAAAGCTCTGTCACTCTATGATGCTAGTGGTAGTAATTCCTACGCTTAGGCTTCTTGAAAAAATGCGACGAGTAATTTCCCCAAACATGAAGAAATCACATTCATTGATGTAGATTATTTCCAATCTTTTCTACAAGACGGTCATATGTGTTATTATCTCTTTCAAGATATATGCTTATGATTATATGAGTCTTCCATCGTTGTTCATGTCGTATAAACTCTCAGCTCTTCTAGCATCACCTTTCGTTTTCGAATGATCGCCTGAAAGATCTCACCGCCTCTCCAAATGCCTCTGATTATAGCTTTGTTCTATATGCAGACCCAATCAAGTCACTTGTTCTATCATCCGTTGCCAGTACAGTGTCATCCAGGCTTGAGTTTCCTCAAAATCAATCATAAAAGGCTCTCAAGCCGCTCGTCAAATTTGAAGCCGCATGCAACATCAGTCGTATGACCAAGCTTGTTCAATCAACTTGATGTTCTCCAATTCTTCATCAGAGAATCGAAAAGAAGTACCCTCGGTTTCAGCAAGATCATCATAGCCGCACCATAAATACCCGCTACAGCTTTTTTCCTTCTTAAATCCGCCCTTAGAAGATTTGAGACCAAAGAATGAAGACCGAACACGAGTCGGAATTACGGCACCGTCGATTGTCACGGGCGAGAGATAAAAGGTTTGCAGATCTGCTTCGGAGTTAAAACTTTTCTGTAGTGACTTTATTTTCTTATAATCTTGGGTCCATGTCATCTTCTTACACCTTCTGAATCCGCCGTTTAGCCATAACAGTTGCTTGTTATCGCTGAAATGAGCCAGCTGAGTAGCGCACAAATAGTTGCAAGAGTTAATCGTTCCCTCATTTAGAGTTCCTACCGCTCCTCCAAAATTCGAGTTAAAACGATAGTTCTCATTGCCAGAAATGGATTGGCCAAGCCAAAACAGCTCTTTGTCTCCCCAAACTGGCTCGCTTGAAACTTTCCATAATTGCAAGACGCTAGATATCAACAAGCCGGTCATATGGGTTTTCTTCTCTAACAGTACTACACCGCTTTCCATTAAGTGGCGGTATCGAGAACTAAAAAAAGGATTGCCCAGAGTGTAATTGGTGACCTCCCTTATGCCAAAGACACGGCCTTCGCCCCTGGAAGGCAGCAATTGCCGGTAAAACTCGATCTCGCGACCCTTCACACGCTCGTTTATCAGTCTATCTTTGAAGAAAAACGCACCTGTCTCTTGATAGCCTGCAGCATCAAATAATGTTCGAGGATCGACGAATGGGACTGAATCTGCATCCATCAAAATCATTTCGTCGAATGAATTGAACAAGGACGCAATCCATTTGTTTGAAAATCGCTGAAATAGATCGACACTGTTCGGTTCTAGCGCTTGACGAGCATTGACGAACCAGATGTCCTGTGGATTTCCGGAGTTTCCATTGTGAGAAGCTTGTAAAAAAGGCATCGCGTTCCTTCCAGCTTCTATTAGAGCCGTAACTGTAGAGTCTGAGATGTCACCTTTGTGTACAAATTGAATGGGAAGCGTGTTATTAACTGCTCTCAGAGCTCTCAAAAGCCTCTTGGCGTCGTCCACTCCAGATTCACCCAGGCTGACAACAATGCCACGGCCATTGTAAGAACGCTGCGTACTTTTCCAAAATGAACTTGCAGGAAACAAGGGACTTCCTTCAATGGAAGAACCCGAACTTGGCGTCTCGAAATTAGGAAAGCTTTCCAAAGTAAGTCCGTCCCATCTGGTAAAAGTGGGATGCAACCCAGTAAACTGCGGGAACAATCTGTGCTCGATGTCCCCAAGATCAAGATCGCTAGTTGCAGCTGAGTTCCTCAGGAAACAGTGGCCGAAAATTCGCAAATGACGAGTAGAATCTATCACCGATGCCTTGGAGGAGCCATGATTCGCAATGTCCTGAATCGACCAATTTTTGTTTTTCTTGTAAAGCAGTGCAAAGTATTCACTGCATGCTCTGTCAAGGGAGAAATCTTCACTTGATTGTAAGCCCGGTAGTCCGTTTTCTAGTGCTTTGATGACCTTGTTTGTGGAAACTCGGTTGGAAGCCCAGTAGCTCCACGTGAGATGCAGAGAAAAGATAAACCCTAGAACGAGCATTATTCCAAATAACTGGCGCTTGGCTCGCCTAAGCTTCGGCAGATGTGCCATCGGCTCTCGAATGGATTCAGGAATTTGGACTTGCATCTTGTGCTATCTTTCAAACCGCTTCAAATATTCAACGAAGCCTTAACGGAGATGCAGCTCGCAATGCGAGTTTGCCAACTGAAAAAGGTGATTTGAAAACTCTATTTATAGAAAAAACCGTTAAGCCTGGTTTGATCTCCATTACCGATCCCACGTTAGGAGCAAACTGCCACCTTGCTGGCCGGAGTGCATTAAATGTAATTTTGATATGTTGTGTAGCTCAATTTATTGATTATTACTTCTAAAATTCATGATCTGTAAGTTGGGAGTGCGTGTAGTATCGAGCCCCGGTCGCGAAACATGGATCGTGGCATGACTTCTGTGCAAGAACTTGTGGTTTTGAAACTTCCGCAGGGTAAAGATCTACGTTGGCTAGTTACTTCTCTCCAGATTTTCTTACGACTTGTCTGTCAATTAAACTAGAGTTATAAGATTACCATCTGGAATAATTGTGAGAAACACTTTTTGAAAATTTTCCTTACACATCTCAAACTTTAACCACTGTATATATACTGGGCAAAGTGTGGACACTGTAAAGCTTTGCCGGGTTTCAGCTTTTTGCTGCGGTTCCGATGAACTTAACAAGGTTTCTATTGTGGATATATACTTCGCACATCTCAATTGCCTGTTTTTCCTTTCAAACCCACCCTAACACACTCTTTCCAGTGCGTTCGGAAACAAGCGTGCCAGAGCTTGGGAAAGGTCTATTTTGAAAAGAGGATCCCGGCCGATGTGTAGTCGTCAATTAATCTCACGACAAAACGGCAATATTCTTTGCGTCTCCACCATTGTCATGACGGTCTGATGCAACTCAGAGAAGCCTATAAATGCACTAGACCTGTAATTTGAAAGGTTTTTGCGAAGCAAGCATCACTTATTTGGTCCCTCGCGGCTCAAGCAGTCCACCCGGACGACGGTTGCAGTCGGTGCCTGATGTGGTGCCTGATGTGGTGCCTGATGTGGTGCCTCCCAGTAATGTTTCAATCATGTTGAATGGCGTGCCTTGAGCGACATCTGTATGGAAACTAACCTCATTAGAGTTTCCGTGGGTAGAAGACGCTAGCACATGGTTTTCTGAAAAGCGAGATCTGGAGAAGATGTGAACTAATTTGTGATATTTGGTGTCTGTGACGGCCCGCACCTGCAAGGTTGACATGTTTGCCGGTTAATTCTGAAAAAGATGGTACAAGAGTAATTAAGAGCTCGATCCGAGTTCCTGGAAACTCGCGGGGCTTGCAATTTATCAAAACCATAATGCGTCTCTTGGAAGCCCTTGCAGGTCCTATAAACCCCAAAGACGAAACGCAAGCGATGTGCAAAAGGCGACAGATTTCATAATAGCTGTTAAAAAGGTTAAGCTCGCTACCGAGCTGAATTTGATAGGCAATTAGGTTACTGGAATTATCAGGCGGGTAGAACGACCTGACATCATCTGGTTCCGCCATTAAATGAGCTCCACATACCCGTCATAGATCCTGCCACTCAAAACTTGCATAAATCTCTATGCAAATTGGCTTGGCATCGATCGATACAAAAGCTGTGTATCAGAAAATGAATTTTTAGAATTCCCAGAGAGCCGTCGTCTATGGTTTACTTCCAGCTTTTAGCATGTTTGGTTGCCTCGTCTATTGAATCTTACATGTATCAAGCAACGGGCAAACGAACTATCGCCAGAGTCGTGGGAATTTCTCGATCTGTCTCTCTGTCGTTTATCTGAGCTGCGTCTAAACAGGAGAAATTACAGAAACGGGGACAGGATCCCATATGAGGTTTGGTAATTTGCCCGGGATCTCTGATGCGGGGTGGTTTATCGTCAGAATCGCGTTCCCGCTGATGCCTGAAGCGCTTTGCCCTACAGTGGGTACTTCAGGTCCTGGAGTGGGTTTATCTGGGATGCCTTGTCGTTTCGGTTCTGATTTCAACTGAGAGAGATCGGCGTGGCGTGATCCCGTTTGCAAACCTGAAACTTTTTGGCGTTCAGTAAGTCCTACTTTCTGGAGCGGAAGTTTGTGGTTTTAGCCCTCGGGATATGGTTTGCCGAGAACTCTCAGGCTGCATCTTCCACGCGCTTTGCAACGAACTCTTGATGTAAAGAGGCTCACGTCATTCAAGAGATTGTGAAGTGAAGAAATAGAGGAACGAAAGTCGGGAAAGGCTGGCGACGAAATTAAGAGATGTTGTAGTGAGTCAGTTCGTTCCCTCCAAAACCTCAGGCCTCGCGAAACATTTTTGTCGAAGCGGATCGTGGCGGATATGGTCGTATTTCTGAACATTTATATAGTTTAAGATTTTTGGGCGACTCTGCTATCCCGTCGTGTCAAAACGTTACTAAGTGTATACAGTTTTGCAATTTCATATGATTTCTAACATGTAAACAGAAGTCAAGTTCCTCTTATTAGCACATCGGAATGTCATGTGCGATTGATTTGCCACGGGCGACTTCCCTTCTTGCAGCGGCTCGATCAATCTGTTAAGATTTACTGACACTCCTCGACGATAGCTCGGCAGTTCAACAACAAAGACACCTAAAAGTTGTTTTCTCGAAGGAGGGACTCTGTAGAATTCAGCATCTGCACCGCTGGAAAGCACTCTTTTTCTTGTTAATAACGCATTTCGATTAGTTAGCGGGTTTCAGTCAGCTTTGTATGGCTCCTGATTTAAAAGTGCGATCCTCAGATGAGTATTGCGATGACTCGACTTCGACCGCGGTATGACTGTATATCAATTGAGAGTCTGGAGCTTCCAGAGGGAGGAGCCGGTCTTGTTCAATGTGCTCAGGTTTCTCAGGGATGACCGCCGGTATGAAGAATGATTCACACCTTCGGGCTTTTATTTCACCAACTAGCGTAAGAGATGTTCTTTGGGGTATCGAAGATTTTCTCAAATTAGCTCCCATCGAGCTGATCCCCATGGAAGCGTAGAGCCGATGATGGATCCTCATCAGATGCCCATGGGTGTCGTAGCGGCGCGCTTGTAGTACTTAGGATTTGGCGACTCCAAACATCTGGTGTTTTTGGGTGGAAGTATAACCTTATTTGCCGCGAAAAACCGGTAGGCGTTGGGTGGTGTCCTGAGTTACTGGCGGAAAAGTACATCAGGCGTCTCAATATATTAATATTTGCTGAAGAGATGGGAACAATTCGGTAATGTGACTAGGGTTTGAATGTCCCTGAGGTGTCTGTATAGGGATAAAGTTTTTGTGCGGGTTTCGCCTAGTGCTGGCATAGACTTTGGCCTTTGGGAGAGTATTTCGATACACCAGTAGGCAGTGTTGTTAAGTTTTGGTGATATCATAGAGTCTTTACATGGCGAAGGCGGGTCAAGCATTGACAGGGCATGTAGGAAGAAGTAGGGCTATTGAGGAAGAACTTGAGGGGGGACTTGAGCAAGGACTCAAGCAGGGTGTGCAGGGAAATGAAGAGTTCTAGACGGATTTCACGGCAGAAGAGTTGAATAGACTCATACCACGCGACTTTTATGACAGAGTGAAGCTCAAGGTGGTAATTATAACAGAAAGAAACGTTAGAGTGAGAAGTTCAAGGGGCTCATAAGAGGATAAGCCCTCGAAGGTTGGGATGAGGTTAGCGTTGGATGGAGTTTACGGCGGATGGTATCGGTAAGTGGCACTATCTACTATTGTGATCACGTGACCTCGACAACCGAATACATGAGAGAACTGCAAGATATCTCAGCAGGGGTCACGGAATAGGCCCTTGAGCAGTAACTGGCGACTCAAGGTGGAAACTTGCCGTTTTGTTACCGAAAATAGCGGGTATATAAAGAAGACGAGGCGTTCACGGAGATCTAAGTATTCGATGCGTGATGTTCTTTATGAGGACCAACTATGAACGAATGGGATGTCACTTCCACGTTTATCAATGCCCGACACCGGTCATCTCAGCACTCGAGTGATATAAATATGTTGGAAAGAGATAGGAAGTGATATCGTGTAGTTGCACTGTCACGTGACCACAATGACAGAATGAAATTAGAGCAAAGAACAGCCGATTGGCATTCTGTGGAAGAACTAGAAGCTAAAACGGGTCCATTGGCAGTTCTAGAATCTTCAAAACATCGTAATCAGATCATATGTAGTATGATGAATCACGTACGATGAGAATTCGCCGTCTAGTATGAAGAAAGTAACGCAGATGTTTTGATCAGTCATACAGTGGCTATATCTTCCAGATAACCACGGAGAGATATAAGCACTCAATTCCTTATGCGCTTTACTATTTAGATTAACCATGAACGAATCAAATGAGCAGTTCAGAAATCTATCAACCACCGACACCGATTTTCCTCAATACTTACATACTCTTTTGGATCAACTATGAACGATTCAAGTGAACAATTCTAAAACCCGTCGGCCGCCAGTGCAGGTCAACCTCAACAGAAACTTAGAACCCTTATTATACTTCTGTCTGGCAGTTCAACTTGTTGACACATCTCCCTAGCATTTCCCTGGCCTTGCACTGTTTGTCAAATATCGGAATCACCGTTCCCATCACTGGAGCCCATACACCCACACCCCTTTTCAAAACCCAAACGGCAGCCACTAGCGAGACGTTTTCGTCGCAAGTGACCTCGCTTTCTCCTTATTTCCGTCTTACACCCACCCTGATGTCTACCCTCTTATATCCGTGTTAAACGCGTTCTAGACCCCGTGCTGCCGCTGAACTTAACTTCTGTACGGAGATTTCTAAGCCAAGTGTCTTATTTCCGCACATTTCCGCCCAGGTCACCGTCAAAAGTTACCAACTGTCCAGTTCGCCTATCTCCGCCTTGGCGATGAGCCCTGTTTAAAGACAACAGCGGATATTAAAGTGGGAAAAGATCTAAGGGCTACTGGTGAATTTCAATTAAAGGTGCAATCTCTAGCAAGAACACGGAGAAGCGGATATAAGTATTGGAAGACTCTGTCGGTGATTTGTATAAGAAGGAGGTGTTTTACTTTATCGGCTGAATCACACAAGAAAGATCGTTTTTAAACCACATCAGTTAGACAATTATCGATCCAGACTGATCCACATTAATATTCTTTGACTATGAACAAGTTTGCGCTTGTATGTTGTATGGCGTCGTTGGCGCTGACGTTGTTTCTGGCAGCGCTAGACATCGTGATCGTAATCACGTTGTATGACACGATCGGCCAGAAATTCAACGACTACTCCAGTATCGGGTGGCTCGTGACCGGGTACTCGCTGCCTAACGCGCTGTTCACGCTGCTGTGGGGCCGGTTTGCGTCTCTCTCGGGGCTCAAAACGAGTCTTGTAATGTCGATTTTGATTTTCGAGCTGGGGTCCCTCATCGTCGCGGTGTCGACCTCCATGGGCATGCTGATCGGCGGCCGTGTCGTGGCCGGTTGCGGCGGCAGCGGTATCCAGTCGCTCGTTTTTGCGGTGGGCACTTCGCTTGTACAGGAGAAAAATCGCGGGTTGGTGATCACCGCGCTGGGACTCGCGTTCGCCATAGCGTTTGCAGTCGCGCCCATTATCGGCGGCGCGTTCACGGAAAACGTCACGTGGCGTTGGTGTTTCTACATCAATTTGCCCGTGGGTGGCCTGGCGCTTTTTTTGCTGCTGTGCACCTACAATCCAACCGGGAAACCCTGGACCCACACCGTGCGCGACAATGGCCGCGCTGTGATCCGTGCTCCTTACGGAAACCTGTTCCGGGCCAAGTTTTGGCACGAGTTCTCGCATTTGCTGTTTTTCAAACTCGATTTCATCGGATTCGCACTCTCTTCCGCCGGGTTCGTGCTTTTTTTGCTCGGTTTCACTTTCGGGGGCACTCAAAACGCATGGGACTCGGGTACCATCATCGCTTACATCACCGTGGGTGGCATACTCATTCTCCTGTTTGTCTTATTCGATTTCGTTCTGCTTCCTTGGTATGGCCGGCGTAACGAACATTTGCCAGTGAGCCCACTTTTGTCCTGGTCCATGTGCAAGATACCGGGCATTTTCACCAGCTCTTTTGCGAATTTCTTCTGCTGTTTCGCCTTCAACATGCAGATAGTCTACATCGTCCAGTTCTACCAAATCGTTCACAATAAGGGCCCCACCGCGGCCAGTATGCACATGTGGGCATTTTTGGTGCCCGTAATGCTATCCATTATCATCATGGGGAAAGTCAACCAGAAACTGGGGCTCATCAAACCGGGGATCGTTGTAGGTGTCGTATGCGGCGTTGCTGGCTCCGGCGTTCTTACCTTGATCTCGAACGACTCCACCACGGGCCAAGTCATTGGCTACAGTATTATGCCTGGTATCGCTTTCGGTAGTATCATGCAGGGCTCTTTGCTCAGTGCCCAAGTACAGGTCGAGAAGTCCGACCCACTTTTCCACCCCAAATTCATCGAAGCCACTGCGATCAACACGTTTGCCAAATCCCTAGGTATGTCCTTTGGCGGTATTTTCGCAACTATGGTCTTCACCAATTCCGTGCATGACAAATTCGTCCAACATAACCTCGATTTGTCCGCTTACGGATCCGTCGAGGGCCTCATCGTCGCCTCCGAGCACCACTACCAAGGTCCCGACAGTCTCGTGGCCAAGATTATCACGGATGCAATCAGAAATGTGTACTACGTGTCCCTGGGTTGCTCGGCGATCTCGTTCATGTTCGGAATTTTCTCCTCCAATAAGCGCCTATTCTACAAGCAACCCCAAGACTTGGAGAAGACCGAGACCCAGGACACAATCGGGAAGAGAGAATCGGATTCCGCGCCCTCTTCTGGCCAAGAGGATAGCCAATTGGACGGCCAAGAGGAGTGCGTAGCTGAACCCAAGTTGGACATCTCGTCAACCCGATAGTCACGTGTCTACTTCCCAAATTCCCCCACGGTTTTCACCGACCGCTCCCAGTACCAACGGTCCGAATCCCGAGTCTATCTCAACTCTGTCGTTCCCGCGGGTGCTGGAAGAATTCCAACCGGAAGACTGCGTTTCGCATCGTCTAAGCTTCTTCTTCTTCTCCTTATGGAAGGTCACCGCGAGCTACTGTCACGTGATCGTCGGGATAATTAATGGCATGTGATAGCGAAAATCTCAAACTCTTTTGGGAAAGTCAAAAAAGTTGGTAGCATAGACGTTGACAGCTAATCTTACCTGTATGTATCTACTGTATAAATAATGAACGTGCTTTTCAAGAAGTTACATCGATAAGAACTACCGCTACAGTTTGCTGGAACTTGCGGGAACATTTTCTTAATTAGAGCAACTTGAGAATTTTATGAGCTCAACTACAACGCAACAGGTTTCTGCTGGGTACTCGCAACAACCGAGTCTTCCGTTGTCCGCAAGCGACGAACCTGTGTCGTGCAAGCAAGGCGTGCACAACTTGGCGTTTGGTGGACTAGAATACGTCAACAAGAAACCTCAATTTGCTACGAAAGAAGAAGAGCGTCGTCACATGCTGGAACACATGGCAGGAGCGTTCCGGGTTTTTGGTAGAAAAGGGTATGCAGAGGGCACAGCCGGCCACATCTCTGTCAGAGACCCAATAGACCCTGAGACTTTCTGGATCAACCCGTTGGGACGTCATTTCTCGCTGATGCGAGTCTCGGATCTTGTACACGTCGACTCCGACGGGAACATCTTACCCGACGGAAACCAGGCCGTGATTAACCGGGCCGGTTTCAAGATTCACTCGCATTTGCATCAGGCAAGGCCCAACGTGAACGCTGCGTGTCACACGCATACGGTCAACGGTAAGGCTTGGTCTGCGTTTGGACGTGAACTGGACATGCTGAACCAGGACGCATGCATGTTCTACAAGAAACATACCGTGTACCGCAATTTTGGAGGAGTGGTACTTGAGGACGAAGAAGGGCAACGATTGGCTACTGCCTTGGGCGACCACAAAGCCATCATTTTGCAGAACCACGGTCTCTTGACCGTGGGTGAGACGATCGACGAGGCTGCGTACTTGTTCACGCTTATGGAAAGAACTTGTGAAGTTCAATTGCAAGTCGAGATGGCTGAACGCGCTGGATTGCCCAAAAAGATCATTCCGGACACAGAGGCCTATTACACTTACTTCAACACTTCCGATCCGGAAACTTTATACACCGAGTTTCAGCCAGACTACGATTTGGAGCTTGAACTCACCAACAGTGCCTTTTTGAAATGAACCCCTTGCGTTTGCTATGAGGTAATTTGCTATGTATCGATGATTATATTTTGTGTTGCACAACTCTGCTTACCCGTTTATGGGCATTACAGTTACAATTCCTGCGCTTTCCGAAATAGACCGCATTATATCAACTTTTGATCAAATCTTGATCAAAAAACCTCCGGAAAAAGCACAATTTTGAAGGCTTCGACTTATATTCTGTTTAACTAGGCCTCGATGAGTCAAACCTGGACGATTTCCGGTTTTTTTCCAATGCTTCTGCTCAAGTTTCTATATATGGCTTTTTTTTCAATATTTAGGTTGATCCCCGCAATTAATTAATCTTAAGGGTCCTTGACACCTTTCAAATAAGTGGAACTCCAAAGGAAAGCGAATGACTTACAACGCCCACCTCAGCAATAACTCACCCTTCTTTCAGAGTGAACACCCTTATATGCGAATTAGATAACCAAGCCGAATGGAAACGATGGGTTCTAAAGACAAGAATAGCATCGTAAACGCCAATGAAGTTAAACCTTCGACAACGAGCGTATCAGCTCTACCGGTGGAAATCGTTAATCTGATACTTGAACAGCTAGAAAAAGACAACAGAGGTGAAATAACAGATATTTACAACTGGCTCTTAGCCCTTGGAGATTCGAATCCAGGTGCCTCCCGACGTATTCGAGAACAAGTAGCTATTTGGAAATTAGGTAAATCCGAAAGCCAGATCCTGAACATTTTGGAAATTGAGAATGGAACTAATTGCCTTGAACAAGGTGTTACTGACGTACCACTTCGTTGTTCTCAGTTGGCAGTTTTTATCGACAATGAGTGGCTCAATTCGGACGTTGTTGAGGAAATGTTAATTGTGCCACCTAATATAAAGGTGAACTTAATATACATGTGCAGTCCACACAGAAAATCCCTCCAATGGCTTCATGGTAGACTGAATGCCAAGATTAAAAACTGGCCATGTTTGTCAGTTTTAGTCCAAGAATTTCCGATAAATGCCGTCTACGCCCCTGCGGAATTTGAGTTACTTACCCATCGGTACTTTGAGCAGCAACTTTTTGAAAATCTCGTTTTCTTCAACGTCGAAAAGCTTGTGTTGCAAGAGGATTCTTTGAGGAACTTTTTAGAAACTTGCGGTAGTGAAAAGGGAAGTGGAAATAAATTCGTTAGTTCGACACAAATGAGTGCTAATTTACGTTCCTACTTGAATATGCGTATATCCTTGCCTCATTTGATAAAATTGGAATTTCAAGACAAAAACAAGAAAGAGTCATTAAATTACATTGACCTTAATAGCATAGTGCGTACAAAAATTGGCACCAATGCCTTCACGTTGACTGATTATTTCAAAGTTCACTCATTCAGTACTTGGCATATGCCCTCTATTTTGCGTTTTTCGGGGCATCAGTTTATATATGACCAGCAAGAAACTGGAATCCCAGAGTGGAGAGCGCTAATAATCAAATCGGGCAACGGTGCTTTGTCCCATATGAACGTATCGCTATTTCCTAAAGGCGTCAAGGAATCCAAAATGATTGGATGGCTCCCAATTGATGAGCTTTTAGAAAAAGGTAGAAATAGCTATAGCCCTTTGATATGTTTGCGAAGCCCTTCCATAGAAACATTGCATTTAGGACTTTCCATGTGGAAGAAGGCAGGCAACATCAAACTGAGTGGACTTTACTTACCAAATTTAAAGCGATTGACAGTGAGTGGTTCTGGCGCATGGCCCGATTATCAAGCCAAAAGTGGCATTGATGAATTATTTTTGGTCACTTTCTCGTCTTGGAACGATCTATCTAAGTGCAATTCTCTCAAGTGCTGCCGCCTAATGAGGACATCAACTGTCCTGAGCATCCAAAATTTAAAGGAAGAGCTTCCAGCTTTGGAAACATCGAAGTTCAGAGCTTATGTCGATGATCGACAAGAGTATATTCCAGTCGACTGATGAATCGCAGCTCTCTTCGAAATTAGAAATAGGAATATCTGCGTGAAAGGCCTTGCAAACCAGAAAAAAGGTAGTCGCTACCAATGAAACGAAGCTTGGATGAATTCGATACTCGAGCTTAGTGTCAAGTCAGTATCTCTACAGCCTAGTCGGTATCCAACAAAGTCCGTATATGATTATTACTCGACCTTATACTTGGATACTTATTAAACAATTTTTAATACCTATTTGCTACATTAGATTCAACAACTTCGTGAACCCTTCGTATGCAATTTAAAGGTCAAACGGTTGAAGTTGTTTCAATACTTATGATTGCCGGGTTGATCTATTTTAAAAGAAGTGCGAGATAAGTGACTTAATATCACGTGATTATGATGACAAAATAACACATTTAAGCTAGAATCAATCCAGGAATCGATATGAATTCAAAGAACCCAGTGATGGCGATGAAACCACAAGTCCACCATTTTTTTATACAGAGAGATAAGGGATCGACGAAAATAATATTACAATAATAGTAGCCGACGTGGCCATTCTAAAAGGGGTTCCCTTGTATCAAGGAGGGATATAAATAATAAGTGTCGGGTATACTAACTAAGAATCTATTACAAAAAAGATACGAAGTAAGTAACCAGATTGAAAGCTTGATACCGACTATGTTTAACCTCGTTAATTCGAGTACATATATATATACTTGTTAAAAGTGGAGGG
The DNA here is from genome assembly GCA_900074745.1 of Lachancea mirantina. Classification (NCBI taxonomy): domain Eukaryota; kingdom Fungi; phylum Ascomycota; class Saccharomycetes; order Saccharomycetales; family Saccharomycetaceae; genus Lachancea; species Lachancea mirantina. The sequence continues at coordinate 611,343 of LT598464.1, forward strand.
TGGTTGGAAACCGCCGTGTTAAACACTATATCTAGCATCCCTGACACCAGGTGTTACTCACTGTGTACTCATTGGGTACTCATTCCGTAAAGGGCGACTTTACTCACTTACGACTCACCCGTTTGAAGTGAGTGGGTATCTGATCGCTCACTATTCAAGCATGATCATATATGAAGGACAGACATCAAGTTCAAGGTCGTGGATTCTAGAAACCCATTGGTGATCTGTCCACCATCGTTTTGTAGCGTAATTTCCAGCTTCACCAACTTTTACAGAATCTCTTCGAATGTCGGATTATGTACGTTCTTCAACGGCCAGAATCGGACGTCAGAATCAAGTTTATTCGGAAGTTACAGGAGCTCGGCTGGTAGCAGGATGTGTGTGTTTGAGCAAGGATAAAACCCAGGTCCTGATGGTTCAATCATCTGCACACAAGCAGAAATGGGTTCTGCCCAAAGGTGGAGTTGAAAACGACGAAAATGACTTTCGAATCACCGCAATGCGTGAAACGTGGGAAGAAGCAGGTGCCATTGGTCAAATAGTCAAATCTTTGGGTTCAATCGAAGATATGAGACCACCTAAGGAGTGGAACAAAAACCTGAAAAATTTCGAACAAGCTTTGAGCGATTCGGACGTCAACAAACATCCTCCACGCTCAGAATTCCATTTCTACGAAATGATAGTGGATACTCTGGCTGAAGAGTTCCCAGAGAGACACAAGCGAGACCGGAAATGGTTTAGTTACGAGGACTGCAAGCGGGAACTCTTGAGAGCCAAAAGACCTGAACTTTTGGAGGCTCTTGATCGTTCGAACATTGTCAGGAAATTGAGCTGACTTCAAGCTTTTCTGTTTTAGTGTATATATCATTCTTATTTGGGACCTCCTAACAGTCCCGAAAGGATATCTTGCATGAAATTGACCGGTTTTTGGACCTTGATACCAAAATATTCTTGGCCCAAATAGTCTAGTTGCGCAGAATATTTCTGTATGGAACCGGCGTAATGGGTTTTCAAACTATTGAAAAGTTCTGCATTTTGGGTCTGACAAACGAGCACCAACTGTTGAAGAAAGTTAAGTTCAGCACTGTCAGCAAAGTAGATCATTTGAAACCCATTTTTGTCGATTACTTCGTGTTGAGGATTGTATTTCTCGATAAACAAGTTCAAAAACCTGGTCTTAGCAACGTAACACCATTCAAAATTGCCAATGAAAAGATAATTGAAAATTGGACGGGAAACAAAGTCTCCCGCGGCACCAACATCACTGGCTTGTTCAAACCAGTTCCATATCAAATCCACGTATTTTTCGACAGAATCCTGTGTACCTAGGACAAGGTATCGTTCAGCCTCATAAACCAAACCTGCGTCCATCAATTTCGCACCGATCACAGAATGCAAATATGGATCTCCATATTTGAAATCACCATGTTTCACGGACCAATTGTTCATCCCTGTGACAACGTCCTTCAAATTTGGCTCTTCTGGATCTAATCCGGCCAATAATTGTACCAAACGAGCCACGGAAATTTCGTTACTTTCAATTTCCGCCTGCTCATACACTTCCAGCAAATAGAAAATCAAATCTGTAGCAGATCCACCCTGTTTAGCATTCAAAAATGACTGAGCACCTTGACTAATTAAATCAATTGCTTGTTCATAGTTCTTACTCCGTATGTATCGGTTTGCGATAGTTCGAAGTGTCTGATGAGCCTCATAGTAATCTTTAGCTTGGATTCGAGCTTCAAATCTCGCCAAAGTCTTGGCTAACTTGGCATTCGTAGCCATTATAATTAGTCTTCTTAAGCTGTTATATATGGTGAGTTTCGATTGTATTAGAAAAATCAAAATTCATTTCTGAACTTGACCTTTAATTAAGAACATTACTAGAAAATGGAGGAACCAGAACAAGCTGAGCAAGCCATTCAGCTGATCAATGAGAACAAGGAATTCAATGCTGAGACGTTAGCACGGTTCAATAAATATGTGGGTGGAAGAGACGTTGGATTTGGGTACCATGTTATATCGGTTTTCGGGTCTCAATCTAGTGGGAAATCCACGCTTTTGAATGCTCTTTTCAGAACGAAATTTGACACTATGAATGCTCAAGTGAAACGACAACAAACTACGAAGGGCATTTGGTTGGGTCATACCAGAAATGTGGCTGTTTCTGTGGCGAAATCTGCTGGAAATGATGATTCTACGAGGGTAAACGAGGATCTATTTGTATTGGATGTGGAAGGTTCTGACGGTGCTGAAAGAGGTGAGGATCAAGATTTTGAACGTAAAGCGGCGCTTTTTGCTATTGCTGTGTCCGAAGTGCTTATAGTGAATATGTGGGAACAACAAGTTGGGCTTTATCAAGGTAATAATATGGCTCTTTTGAAAACGGTTTTCGAAGTTAATCTTTCACTTTTTGGCCAAAATAAGGACAATCATAAGATGCTTTTGCTGTTTGTCATTCGGGACCACGTGGGTGTGACGCCGTTGACAAGTTTGAAGGAAACTTTGGAAACGGAATTGAATGATATTTGGAGCCAATTGGCCAAACCAGCCGGGACAGAACATTTGAAGTTGCAAGATTTCTTTGATTTGGAATTCACCGCTCTGGCACACAAATTGTTACAACCAGAAGAATTTATCAAAGGTGTCGAATCTTTGGGTGACGCTTTTACCTCAAAAGATAGCACGACCGGATATTTGAATCCCCAATACCATCATAATTTGCCGCTGGATGGCTGGATTATGTATGCAGAGAACTGTTGGGACCTTATTGAAACTAACAAGGACTTAGATTTGCCCACACAGCAAATTTTGGTCGCGAAATTCAAGACCGAGGAAATCGCAAATCAAGCGTTCCAAAATTTCGAGGAAAATTACCACGTAGATTTGAAAAAAGACACGACGGCCTCTGAACTGGCAGAACAGTTGAAATCATTGAAACGAGGTTGTTTTGAAGATTACGATGCGTTTGCGTCCAGATACGTTCGATCCGTATATCAGGAACAAAGGAAACAATTAAGCATCAAGACCGAAAACAAGATTAAGACTACTTTGGCTGAATATTTTGCGAACTTGTCTGAGCAAGTTCTAGAAGAGCTCACTTTAAAGATTACGGCCAAGAACAAACAAACGTTTGCCGATAAGACGAATGTCGCCAAAAAATTCGCACTCGATAAATTTAGAAGCAGTGCACAAGTATTCACCACTAGAGAACTTGTGACATCTTTGGGTGAAGAGATAAGCAATTTTGAAATTTCCGTCGAAAAGGTCATTTCAGATGAACGCGACAAGGAATCTAACCATATAATCGCGCGTGCGGGCAAAAAAATTCATTTGGGAATCAAGGAGGAAATCTTCTTTTTATTAGCACACCCACAACCGGATCTTTGGGATCAAGTTCTCGCCAAGTTCAACGAACTATGGAAGGATTCTTTAAAAAATTTCGAGACTGGGATTGATCAGAAATACGATTTTGGTCTAGAATTGTCCGAGTCGAAAGACGCAGAAATTAGGGATTCTGTGCGGTCAAAGGCCTGGACGGTACTGTACGAATTGGTACATGATTACTTATCGGAAGACAACGTAGTGACCATTTTGAGAGAGAAATTCGAAAATTTATTCCGGTTTGATGAGAACGACTCACCAAGGTTATGGAAAAATGAGGAAGAAATTGATTCCATTTTCCGAGTTGCCCGAGAAAAGGCTTATCAGGTACTTGACATATTGGCAATTGCTTCAACGACAGATGGCGTTGAGTTGGTACCTGATGTACCTTTGAGAGACGGGGACGGCAACATGGACCTCGAGCAAGATTTCGAAGACGACGAAGGTGTATACCACAGCAAACGGTTTGCACATATTTTGTCCAATTCTCAAAAAGCGAGAATATTGCAAAAGTTCAAAAGACAAGCCAACACCACTGTCATTGAGGCTAAACGATCCACGATCAAAACGACGACACGTATCCCATTATACATTTATGCCCTTCTTGTCGCCCTTGGTTGGAATGAGTTCCTCATTGTCATTCGCAACCCATTGTTCGTGACATTGTTACTCATTCTTGGCGTCGCATTTTATTTTGTACAAAAGTTCAATCTATGGGCTCCAATCATCAACGTGGCAGAACTAGCCGTCAGTGAAACGCGGCAAGTAGTCAAAGATAGGCTTAGAGGTTTACTACTCGAAGAACCTAAAAAAATACCTGTTGAACAAGACAAAGTTTCAGAGGAATTTGAAATGCAAGAGTTTGCTCAATGAAAGAGAAATCGAGTTCACAATTCTCTTCAAAGTGCCCTTGGTAATGCGGTCGTTGATACGTATAGATATGAATTAGTCTCCCATACCACGTTTCTCCCTATAATCGTATTTCTCTTATATATACGTGTACCTATTGAAAGGCTAACTTAATTATTTGAACTTTCCGCAAAGAAAAGCATATTAGCCAAAACTTAGAAAATTAATGAATCTCGTCAAAAGTCTCGCTGGAGCCTCTGGGCAATGGCAACATTATTTAATGGACAATGTTCCTTATCTTGGTCAAGTCATTGAGTGCGATTTGATTTTTATAATGTGCAGGGCTTCTTCTTCAGAAATTCGGTGTATTCAAATTGGTGAACCTCGGGTTAAAGAGCAAGCCCTCACACAAGGTTTCGATGAATCTTCCACCAGTGACTTGTATACACGTTTTCTAGCTGCCATTAGAGTCCCGACTGATGATCTTCATATATATAAGCAGGCGAACAGTGTAGCCTTTGAGCTGTGTGTTACCCAGGACATCAGATTGCACCTTAAATTTAAATGCATTGACCTCCATCCAGAGACGAGGATTCAAATTTACAGATCAATTGCGTGTTCACGTACCAGGGATGTCAACTTCATGAACAGTGCATTTCAAAGCTTGTTGTCAGTAATTACAAGGAAAGATGAGGCCCTGCGATATTTGAAAGACACCATTAAAGACTTAGGATACAACAGCGTGCTTCAAAAATGGGCACCACCAGGTTCGTTGAATGAGATTGTCTCAGATGAATTTGAAGTTGAACGTTGGTGTCGAAATTATGTCCATTCTTTGCTGAGTTCCACACAAGGTTTGAATTCACTGTCATCTGCCGAGAAAAATTCCAAGATTCTCACAAGATTGTATTCCGAGGTCCACTCTTGTGAATCTGTAACTATAAAAGGGAGACGACGCTTGTCAGGTGGCTTGAATGATGTCACTTCAATGGACAGTTTTCAAGACAGTTTCAATAGTCTCGATGAGGGAGCCACATCTGTTACTGACGAAAGTCAGTCGACTAGAGAAGAGGGCAACGAATTCAATTCTGCTCCTAGGACCAGTCAACAGTTACTTCCACCGGTTGAGGAAGAGACACTTTCCGAAGGGAACGAGGCTGGCTCTGGGGCCGAAACGTCACCTTCCAAGAAAAAACGAAGATTTGGCAAAATAAAATCAGACGATTGACCACTGGCGATTATGTTTGACTTGGCTCGTTTACGCTTGAGCGCCATCTCTTGACCAAAGTCTGCAGTGCATCTTTTTGTCTCTGATCGTGACTTACATAGAGACTTTCAAGCACGAAGGTCCAAAACTGTACGAAGTCCGCCTGTTCTCTCGGATTTGTTGGAATGCGCGTCAAACCTTCCGGCAGAGATTTCCAGGTCTTCACGTCAAGCTGATTTCGATGGAAATATTGACTGAATGTTGAAAGCCAAAACTTGGCAATGCATCGGCTTGCATCCTTGAGAGTGTGCAGTTTATTTCTATCATAATCTAGCAGTTCGAGGTCGTCCCCGTATTCGTGAACCATTACTGTTTCAACTGCGCCCAAAACTATGCTGGATATCTCGTTGTGAAAGGTGGAATAAGTCTGGCCACTAGTTATCGTAGAAATATCCTGTCTTGGCAACTCATTTATCTCTTTCGGTTGTAAGTTGTTACCGGCAAGGCCTCGATTTTCATACATAGTTCTTCCCGCGATCAGCTCCGCCGTCATACCCTTTCTGTAGGATATGGTAGGAATCTCATCAGTGAGCGCTTTCAAGCACAAGTTTTTGTCATTCGAGAGAAGAACTACGAATCGGTTTAGACGCGCCTTGAAGTACATGCAACAGTCCAAAATCGAGTCGTCCTTGCTGCTTTGGAAATCGAGTCTCTGAGCAAGTCGTTGTCCTACAACCCCGGAATCGAGGTCTGCAAGGTTTCGATAGAGCCAGTCATTGGCTTTGCGAGCAAGCAATCCGATGCTCTGACCGCCCTGCGAGCTCCATTCCCCATTTTTAGAAGGTAGTACAATTTTTTCAGAGTTTTTCAGGCCGTCAAGCTCCTGTATCACAGTTCGCGGCACTACAATCTGGTGATTGAATTCCGAACTCAATGCTCGAAGTCTTTCCAAAGTGTTCAAGTGCGAAATTATGAAATTTGTGTCTAGGACGAAAATTGTTACAAAATCGCGCTTTTCGATCACCGGATCGGTGTCCATGGCGTCCTGGGATGCGTCCAGGGATGCCAAAGACCCAGCTTTCCTCTGCTCTGCGAGATAACTAGAAAGCTCCTGTGTGGTATGATCATCGTCTATCTCCATTGCTGCATCCCCATCAGCATCAAAGTCACCCAACTGATCCCCCTGGTTATTGTCATCTGGCCGAGGCTTGGCCAGAAGCTTGTCAATGTCATCCACGGTGTATTTTTTAGTCCTCCGGGAAATGGCATGCTGATCGCTTAAAGAGTCAATTTTTTTCGCGAATCTCGAATCCATGCCTTGAGCTTCTCATAACTGCTGACACTCGAATGTCAGAATTGAGGCTTGAAACAGGTGCAATTGTACCGTTAAACACTCAGTTTAGCTGTTAGTAGATGTCCATCCAGCTGAGGACACGATCTTACGTGTAAAGGGATCTCTTCTAAAAGTCATCTGACTTAAACTAACTTGTCATGGTATACGAATATGGTAATACGTAATTAATGATCTGCATTCCGTATGAACGTATATTTGATTTTGCGTCCTCCAAGAAACGCAAGCCACGCATCTTTTTTTCAAACGCGGCGGATGATTTGCTTGGTTTCTGGGTTTTTTTCACTGCGGTAATAGAAGTTTGTTAACACCCGTACATGACATACAACAACAGCGAAAAAGGTATGACTGCTCTAAATGGCGTCAGCGGCTTCTGAACACACAAGCATGTAATAAAGGTAAGTTTTATTAAAATTTAGGAAAGCTATAAACAAAAGTAGGGCAATGTACGATAGAATCAAAGAGAATGATACAAGACCAGAAGTCACCTCCTTTCGACTGACACCCACCAAAATTCATCAATGCGGCGTGTCTCCGACGTAGTTTCCACGATGGCAATCAACTCTGGTGAAAAAAAACCCGAAAATTCTTGTCTGTTACTGTCAAGGGAAGCCAGTAGAAAGACACAAGCTTCGGCTTGCGTCTTTCGCTTCAATTGACCTCAGAACATCAGTAAAGACTTCCGCTCCTTTTTTCTTTGCAAATACCACTTCACCACGTGAAGTACCAAAAAAACCAGAATCCATTGAAATTGCCATACGGCGCGTCGAAGATCACATGGCGATAGTATGCGTAGTGCCAGTTAAATTCCCATCAGCTGTCGCACAGGCCTAGCAAACGATTAAAGCTTCGTAATTGAGCGTAAAACAAAGCCGTAGAGAAGAGAAGATAATAAAAAAAATGTGGTTTCTTCTTCTAAAACAACTCGCTTATCTCAAACGACGAGCCTCACGCTCAGACTCCATCAACACCAAGATGTCGTTCTCTCTGACTGGACCCTTGACGTTTCTGACAATGGTACGGGAGGTGTCGTCCAAGAACTCAACACGGACTTGGGTAACACCACCACGAGAACCGGTACGGCCTAGAACTTTGATGACTTTAGCTAGAGTAACTGGGGTCTTGGTGTCCATATTTGATTCTTTGGTCTTTGGAAGTAATGCGAGGAGTGGAAGAGTGTTCCTGGCACTGGCAAAATTTTTCAGTTTTCATCAGGACTCTTTCTTCACGGACGTGCTGGACGTCCGCTAAACCGAAAAACTGTGCGTGTGTCTTTTTTCACGATAGAAGGCGGGTAACTCTAGCTTCGAGGAACTCGAAAGAGCGAGAATAGGTAGGGCAATCTATGGGCAATCCATGGAACGTCGGCATCGATTATAAGAATTGTTTCTGACGTATCACCTGTATGAGCTGGTCCTCGCTTAAGTGTAAAAGTTGTCTTATTTCGCCGACAAATTGAGACATTTGTGCGATATCGTTCTGGAAACTATCCTGTAGTTGGTCGAACAAAGTTTGATACTTGTCTGACAAGTCGTGACAAATTTTGCCGTTCAGTTCCTCGTTGATTATTGTGATCTTGTTGGCCATGTCTTTGGAAAAGTCAAGTATCGATTTGGAGATGTCTTCTTGCAACTTGTTGGTAATGGGATTGCCTGTGAACGATGGGTTTTTGTAGTTAATCTGCGGTTGAGGAACAGCGGTAAGCGTAGTGCAGTCCAGGTTTGTAGACGCAGTTGCGTTGGCAAACGATACATCGTTGTTCGGTAAGGCGGTCACTCCAGCTGTAGAGGGTGTCGTTTCGCGCTTACATCGTTTTTGCAGAGTAGGAATATTCGATGCAAATGGGGTTGCTTCGAGTCGTCTGCGCGACTTGATCTTGGAAATTTTGGTCGGCTTATCCTCTGACCTTCGTGGTAGTTTCGTATGCGCGCGCGCTTGGACTTGTTTGCCGAAAATAGCATTAAGGGAAGTGATATCTCCCTTGCCAATGAGCGTGGATGGGGCGTCTGCGTCGGTGCTCCTATATGGCGGAGCACCATGCTTATTTGGTGCCGACCTGGGTATTTTGAACTTTTCCACTGAGGAGACGCTCGTGGTTGTGTCGTTGGTTCCACTTGGCGCCTCCCAGCTTAGCGCGGTCAGCTCATTTGTAGGATCAAGATTCGATACTCCTCGGAGCAATTTCCTTTTCTGCGCCGTCACTAATGGAGACTCCTCGCTGGTTAAATAGCCATGTCTGTTGGCCAACGTCGGCATGTAGTCGAAGCACACAGGGTTTCCGTCATGACTTGCTGAATTCGACGTTGTCTCCGAAGTTTTCATCGAGGATTCTTCTCTGTTATTTGAAATCTTCCTTGAGTCACCCACAGCCGAGCTCGGCGGCTCCTGCTGGTCACTCGACGTCTTTGAGTCGCCCGGTGGCATATCATTAGAAGAACTGAAATTTAGCGAAATGAAAGTTCTGACTTCACTAACACGACGCAGTTGAAGGTTTTTCAAGCAGCTATCGCATTTGTCTGGGCCCTCAAATCTAAGCGTGATCTGCTTAGTGTCATAAAAATGCGCAGGTGTGTTGGGTTTAAGGTAAGCGGCTACCGCACGATCGAAACTGGTTTTGAAATTAATTTCGATATCGTTGGCTGAGCCTTTAGCCTTCGCTATGGTGGTTGCATTTAGTTTAACTTGCCATGTGTGTCCACTGTTCGAAGAGATGTACATGTAAGGACCGCAGACTTGAACGAAACACCCGTTTTTAGTTCCCAGTGTCCGAGTTTTAGACTCAAAATCAACAAATTTGACCAAACTCGGCGCAGAAAGAGCGCTGAAGGGTCCCAAATGACGTTGAACAAATCTGGCAACGAGTATTTCGCCGCGCCGCGATTCTAAGGGCAATTCAGGGTTCGAAAAAAAGGCTTCGTTTTGACTTGTTTCAGCCCATAATCGTGGCATTGCAGCATCACTCGTTGACGGCGATGGTGCTGCAAAAATGGCAATGATTTCAACTAGCAAGCAGGCCAAGTGGAAAGTGTGTGTCCGTGTTAGTAGCGCACCCAATTGTAGCCCGTATTTCGCTCGCAAGAGCGAAAGTAGAGGCAATTTCGCGTCTGATTCGTGTTTTAAAACTCGTAACAAAAACGCAGTGGGTTGCCACGTATCGGGTCCCTCTGATGCCAAAATGATACCTAGCAAAGTATCGAGCGTCTGAGAATCGAATTTTCGATTTTTTGGCAATTGTTCGTTCTGAAACCAACGTTAGTTTTCATCCTTAGAATAATTATCAGGAGAAACGGGTATCAACCTGGCAGAATTTGCCACTACAAACCATTATTTGAGGCCAGAATTCGTCCACTTTAACCCCAGCGTGCCCCAGCACCTGGTTCATTCGTATGACCCCATTCGTCACACTCCAATATTGATCCGTGCCGCTGCTCTTGGCCGCACCTATGATATCCGTAAGACACTCGCCTGTGATTCGCCTGCCCTTTCTCACATTCTGCAATTCACTTTTTAAGCTTCTTAAAACGGCACCCCCGCCGTCCGGAAATCCGGTGGAAATTACCTTCTTGAAATTTTCAGTCTCTTCAGCAATCGTAAACATCTATTAGGGCTCTCGATGAGCTTTAGTTGCACTGTTCTCTGCTCAATGGCTTATTGAAGTCGTGAAAAGAATGGAGAAATAGCCGCCTAGCATCCCCCTTTTTATAGTTAGATACAGATCGTTTTGTACGATATGGAGGGGATAACCTTAAAAAAGTTGAAAAGGGTGCTAAAACATGCAAATAAAGTCCTATTTGAGCACTGAATTATGGACATAGGTCCGCAACATATGCCAAAAACATTGCAACATTTTGACAGTTTTCAAATGCTCCTCTTCCTTCAGGAATGTCTTATCTGTATGTTTTCCCACACTACTTTCGCTTTAGGACGTACATGTCGTATATTACGGCACCCGATTTGAAAAATTTCAAGATATCAGTTATAGATAACTCATCATCGAACTCATCACCTACTCCCTAAAACCTATAATTTAAGACAATTGAGCCCTCAGGATGTCGTCAGTGGATGATCTAGCGGTGGAGTTTAGCAAAGTTGGCTTTGAAGATGCCAAGGTGAAAGAAATCGTGAAAAACAAGAAAGTTTCCGCGTCGCTTAAATCGCTTTTAGAGGAATGTCCGGCCAATTACCAATGGGACAAGTCTAGTAGGACTTTGTTGCACACTCTAGCGTCTCAAATCAAGGGTACAGAGCTAGAGAACCAGAAGGTGATTGTAGACGGTATTTTGTCCGGAGATTTGAAAACGCCTTTGCAAGTGGACGCCGCTTACAAGTATATTAAGAAAACGGGCAATAATGTGGTTCCAGAAGAATTTGCCAAAGAGTGCGGTGTAGGCATTGTTGTCACGGAATCACAAGTCCAAGAGCGTGTTGCAAAGTATATTAGCGACAATCGCGCTACCATTGTCGAAGAAAGATACAAAATGGTGCCGGGTATCATTGCAGCTGTCAAAGGCTTACCAGAATTGAGATGGGCCGAACCAAGACTTTTCAAGCCCATTATCGACGCAGAGGTTCTGAAAGTGTTGGGACCAAAGGACGAACGTGACGTGGTCAAGAAGGAGAAGAAAAAGAAGGCCGCAACGGAGAAGAAAACTGGCAAAGCCAGTGGTTCCGATTCCGAGGGTCCTAAGCGTAGTATGTTCACCGAAGGGTTTTTGGGAGATCTGCATAAAGTAGGTGAAAACCCACAAGCGTATCCTGAACTGATGGCTGAGCATCTAAAAGTAACTGGCGGCAAAGTGCGTACCAGATTCCCACCTGAACCCAACGGATACTTGCACATTGGCCACTCGAAAGCGATCATGGTGAATTTCGGGTTCGCTAGGCACTATGGCGGCGTGTGTTACTTGAGATTCGACGACACGAACCCCGAGGCAGAAGCTCCAGAGTACTTTGAATCTATCAAGAGAATGGTGGCGTGGTTGGGATTCGAGCCCTGGAAAATTACTTACTCTTCGGACTATTTTGACAAACTTTACGACCTTGCAGTAGTGCTCATTAAGGCCGGCAAGGCGTACGTGTGTCACTCTACTCCCGAGGAGATCAGACGTGGACGTGGTATCAAGGAAGATGGTACTCCCGGTGGTGAAAGATTTGCGTGCAAATATCGCGAGAGACCTATTGAGGAGAATTTGAAGGAGTTTGCCAATATGAGAGATGGCAAGTACAAGCCTGGTGAAGCCACTTTGAGAATGAAACAGGACTTGAACTCTCCCTCCCCGCAAATGTGGGATTTGATCGCCTACAGAGTCCTGGATGCGCCACACCCGCGTACTGGTACTAAGTGGAAAATTTACCCCACTTACGATTTCACACACTGTTTGGTCGATTCTTTTGAAAACATCACGCATTCGCTATGTACCACCGAGTTTTACCTCTCACGAGAAAGTTACGAATGGTTATGTGACCAAGTTCATGTGTTTAGACCCGCACAAAGGGAATACGGTCGGTTGAACATCACTGGAACAGTCTTGTCGAAGAGGAAAATCGCCAAATTGGTGAATGAGAACTATGTCCGTGGTTGGGATGACCCACGTCTTTTCACTTTGGAAGCGATCCGCAGAAGAGGTGTACCACCGGGTGCAATTTTGTCCTTTATCAACACACTGGGTGTCACCACCAGCACGACGAATATCCAGGTCGTGAGATTCGAATCTGCCATCAGAAAATATTTGGAAGACAATACGCCAAGACTAATGTTTATCTTGGACGCGGTTGAAGTTGTGATCGAGAACTTGCCAGATGATTACGAAGAGTTGGTCACAATCCCATATAGACCAGGAACACCTGAATTTGGCGAAAGAATCGTCCCCTTCACGAAACGTATTTACATCGAGAGATCCGACTTTTCGGAAAAGACCGGTGACAGCGAATTCTTCAGATTGACGCCCGAGCAGCCGGTTGGACTGATCAAAGTGCCATACACGATCTCATTCAAGTCTCTGGAGAAAGACACCGAGGGCAGAATCACACGCATTTATGTGAATTACGAGAACGAGTCCGGAAAGCCCAAGAAACCCAAGACTTACATCCAATGGGTGCCTCAGTCTGTCAAATACAATTCTCCCATTAAGGTCACGGAGACCCGCGTCTACAATCAATTGTTTAGCTCTGAGAACCCATCTGCGCATCCAAACGGTTATCTAAACGATCTAAACCCCGAAAGTGAAGTCGTCGCCAAGAATTCTGTCGTGGAACACAATTTCCGCGAGATTCTCACCAAATCTCCTTGGGTCGTTGAGAACAACAAGAAATCCGAATTTTACGTCGAAGAAGAGCATGGTGCCAAGGAAGTGTGCCGGTTTCAGGCCATGCGGGTCGGTTATTTCACTTTGGACAAGGACAGTCAGGATGATAAGATCATCTTGAACAGAATTGTTAGTTTGAAAGACGGAAGTAAATGAACAACCCTGGGCAAACTTCTGATCCTCTTTTCTATTCAATTGTTTACAAGTCATATATACAAGCCTATGGGTGCCCAATGGGGATCCATAGGGCCCTCCTAATCAAGATTGAACTGCTGATTTCTCCGTATGGGTTGGTTCAGATCTCGTATCACGATAAGATACCGCAGCGAAAGTGAAAAATTAATTGGTGGTTGAACCTCGAAACCATCTCATCGCCAAAAACTCGTAACGACATCAACATGTCTGGACGCCAAGGTGGTAAGCTGAAGCCTTTGAAGCAAAAGAAGAAGTCCCAACAAGATTTGGACCCAGAAGAAGCAGCTTTTAAGGAGAAGCAGAAGGCAGATGCGGCTGCTAAGAAGGCCTTGCTTGCCAATATGAAAAACGGAAAGAATTTGGTTAGTGGGGGAATCAAGAAGTCAGGCAAGAAGTAAATGAGGCGAGAAAACCTCCTCTAGCAGCCGTTGGGCTTACTAGGAGTCTCTGGTGTGAAACAAGTGAGAAAACCTTCGAGATTTTGGAGCTTAAAATTTGGCCTTAGCGTGTTTGCTGATAGGTCCCGTTATTAGTTAAGGTATCTGTATAGTTAATTAAATGTGATACTTCTTGATGTGGGTGTGTTGACCGCCAGCATTGAAGTGCAAAACGACAATAATTCAAAATGAAGTTTGAACGGGTCAAACTGTTTAAAAATGGCTCAAAAATTGCCCGAAAATGCCAGATGTGTGTTCTAATTCTTTATTGGATATCCACCTGTTCTCACACCTTCCTAGTCATTTTTCGTCTCGTGCAGCTCTTCTATCTTACTATTAATCTCATAATTTTTTATCAGAGAAAACGCTTTCAGTACCAGAAAACCACGTAAATGAGCCTAACCAAAGTTGATTTCACATGCTAGATTCCACCAAAACGACGTAGTTTCGGCCATCTGAAACACTCTTTCAATGGCTTATAAACTCATGATTACTTTCGTCGAGAAGCTCAATTTTTATGGCTCTAAAAGATCACACCAACTAAACCAACACCATCCAAATCAGGTTCAAGAGCCAGAACCCAACAAAACAACGTATTTACCATGTTTTCGACGACTGTTTTGATGGTGAAGTCGTCGATCTCTGATATCATTCTCAACGATCATAATCTTCAACAACACACCGATAATCAACTTTAAGCCGTATTTCAACTCATCACCATCAGCTATTGATCTCTTCCAACCTGCCCCATTATGAGCGCATCAAGGACCGGGAAAGCGCTCACCAAGTACAAAATTGTGTTCTTGGGTGAACAAGGCGTTGGAAAAACCTCGCTAATAACAAGATTCATGTATGACACCTTTGATGATCATTACCAAGCGACCATCGGTATAGATTTCTTGTCTAAAACCATGTATTTGGACGATAAGACGGTACGGCTGCAACTGTGGGATACTGCCGGTCAGGAACGGTTCCGGTCACTGATTCCATCTTATATTCGGGATTCTCACGTTGCTATTGTGGTTTACGACGTTACCAACAAGAAATCATTTGAATACATCGATAAATGGGTCGACGATGTCAAGAATGAACGTGGTGAGGAGAATGTTCTTTTGTGTATTGTGGGCAATAAGAACGATTTGGTCGAAGAAAGGCAAGTTTCCACGGAAGAAGGTGAACGTAAAGCCCAGGTGTTAAAGGCCAAGATTTTTGTAGAAACGTCCACTAAAGTCGGGTACAACGTCAAAAACTTGTTTCGTAAGATTGCAAAGTCTTTGCCCGAGTTTCAAAACGATTCGGGCAAATTGGCAGGTTTGGACGGAGAAGCTGGTAAAACTGCACCGGGTGTTATCGATATCACCACCAATACTGAAGAAGACACGACAGGTGGTTGTCAATGCTGAGACAAAAGTTTCTATGTGTAATTATTTAGTATATCTATAAAATTTGACGACTTTGCCATGCCTACATGTTTTCGAATTCGGTCTCGACGTAAGAGCCGTTGAAGGATAGTGTCTTGCACATCCGTGGGAGTAGTTCGACCTGGATAGGCTCCAATGGAAAACTTTCACCATCTACCGAGATGACGCTGTGTTTTATCCGCGGGATCAATCTGTAGGCCAGGATCTTGGAATGTAACACTTCTGGTTGTAATACGTGGGATCCTTTATCCAAAGACAGCAAAATCGGTGCCATTCTTGTAATGGGAGTTCTAGAATCGGTTATCACCATATCGAAGGTGCCATCTTGCGGTAATGCCGCCGGAAAGAACTTGGTGTCTGCTGCAATGTACGGCATCTTCCCCGTGTAGAATATGCCCAAGTTATTGGTGAGTTCAGGGTCTAATTTTTCCCAATCACTTGGAATTTCTTCGTTAAGATCATATTTCAGTTCAAAATCTTGCGTTTTGACTACATCATCGTCGTTCGAATCTGAATCTAAATCCATTGCACTGTTTCTTATCCTTTCCTTGTGCATCACATAATGATTTCTTAGTTCGTTTTTAGATTTGGCCGCGTATTTTACGTAGATGTCGCACGGATACCTCTTGCGTTGCAACACGTTAAGCGCGACACCCAGTTCGAATCGTGCAGGACCTATCCAGCGCATGAACTCGGTGTTGATATCGGACTCTGCAATGACGCCGTAAGTTTGACTCAAAAATGACACGCGAGGTTGTTGTGCATACGACGGTTGCGTACAGCACATGAGATCGATCCGAATTTCGGCGGATTTTATCAAACTCAAAGCTGCCTGCGAGGGGTTCGTAGTGCCGTGACAGGAAACACTCATTGCATTACCAGACCCGCATGGCAATTGTGTCACTGTAAGTTTGTTGAAAGCCTTGACGCGGTCTTCGCGCTTGAAAAGTCCATTTAATACTTCATGTGGAATACCATCACCGGAGGCACATGCTACTATATCGTATTTGTCCACATCGATATTCATAGCAATGTCCACGGCATGTTGTCGGTACGTGGTCTCGACTATTTCCACAGCACATCCACCTGCAAGTAAAATGGGCTTAATTTTGGAAACGTAGAGTTTGCTGGCCCTGCCTTTCCCGCCATGTGGGTTCACAATCACCAGTATTGCTTTCCCGACTTTGGTTCCTTTGTAGCTTCGCTTCATAATCTCTTGTACGATATCCGAGCACGACGGTAGACTTGCCACTGATAGTATGAGTTTTTTGGGGATCAAATCGTGTCTTCTGGGTTTGGCAAATGTGAGTTCGACCACTTTGGATCTGGCGGAATCATATGACATACCTTGTAAAGTGTCATCAGAGATGGAATCTCGCAAATTCGTGTTTATCTCGCGCGCGTACAAGATGTTACCATAAGGTAACACTGAGTTTGCCGGTACCATGAGTGAGTTTCCAACTTCCGCACGACTTGAATCAGCCTCGCTAAGACAAGTCACACAACTAATCAAAGACGCAGTCTCGAACATCCCGCTACTGCGTTCCTGACTCTCTTCGTCCTCAAACGGGTTGGCAGCTTCTTCTATCGAAGAATATGGCTGTTGGTCTTTGATTAAAATACCCGTATCCGTCAAAACGGCACGGCTATTGGTCTGTGTGCTTTCTTTAAGGCCTTTCATACTAAATTGATTACTTGTACGATGGGACACCGATGGAAACACAAAACCCTGTTGTCAAAGAGTACGTGGAGCCGTATTGCTTCGAGTGTAGGCTCTAACAAAAGAAGAGCTTTAGAAACTTCTCACTAAGCGATCCTCACAAGTTCAATATCCAAAACAAGCGCTTGTACACTGAATGAACGTGAATTTGGAATGTCGCAAACCACCCAAACGTGTAGATTTATAGCTGTTTTGGCTTATAGTTCGCCTGTTCTAAACTTCAGGGGATAACGAGTACGCTGAACTTGACTTTAACGTCTTTGATTGGCAAGGACGTCCTGTTTCAGTCACTAATCTCGAAATTCACCAACGATGCCCGAATGTCACCTTTTTCGACGGTTCAATCAATCGAAAAAAACGCCTAAAACGCGCTTAAAAAAATTTAGACTGGGTATTTCTTATCGCTAAAACCTGTTCCTTGCGTTACCAGGACACCAAATCGAGTGTATGGTTCGGTGTCAGCGGTTTATTTAGGTTCCAGGTGACCACCAATTTCTCGAAGATGGTATCTGCCCGTCTTAATTGAAAATCAGATCATTTTCGTCTATCACCGTACGAACATCGACGCGAAAACGTGGAAGACGGAGATAGCGGGAAAGAGGGCAGTTGAAGTGATCAACGATGAGATCAGATTGCTAGATAAATCGTCGTGGTTGAGATGATCATTTGCCCGGTTTCCTCGTGGGAAACGGAGCTCTGGGCGATGAGCTGTGCCCAGTTGAAATTTGTGACCGATACGAGAACCAAAATGCCCATTAAGGCGGAGCATTATGGGCTGCACATTGGCCAATGTCATAGATAGACATGACTGGCATGGTCATTTAGCCGGTTTTTGAGCGCAAAAACGAAGCTCTAAGGGATGTACTTTGCTCAATTGAAGTCGTGGCTGGCATTTAGACAAAGTGTGCATTCAGCCATCTCAGAGGTTTTGAAGTGACAGAAGAGCTGGATATGATGACATCTAGCCAACAGTTTACAAATCTGAGTCTTCCTAGACTTGGGCATTTCTCGGTAAATGCCTGGAATGGATGGCATGGAATATATGGCTGACAAGTGGTATCTACATCTTCTTCCAACGATTATTGTGGGCTCGGTACTCATCCATCAATGTCTTTAATTTCCAAGATGGTGTGTTGCTTCAATGGTAATTACGACATGTTGCGTACGTCGCGTATCACTTAAACTGGAACGCAAAAATATATCGATACCAGAGATCAATTCTTTGCATGTCAGGAACTTTACGGATTGAGCTTTGTTCCAAAACACCGGTCCCATTAGCCATCAGCCAAGACGATGCATATTGAAAGTTCATACGTCAATTTGACACCTAAGCTCCGCATCCAGAAGGCCTACTGTGCTGGGCAATCCCTGTGTGGGCCCAGGGCGCGTCGAGCGCTGAATATCCAGGGAAAACTGCCCCACCGCTTCAGGCAATCCGAGACAAACTAAAGTGCAGGGCTGCTGTGCTGCCGTTCGTTGCATAGTACGAGCGTAATATGGCCTTGTGCGAAGGCCTAACAAGACATCAGCAACTTCGTGGCCTCCGCCTACGGCACACCTCAGAACTGCATACTTTCACAATTAGCTCTCAGTGGTTCTACTCATCAGCGCCTATGACATTTGTGCCTGTATGAAGAAACGGGTACCCATTTTTTTCGTTGATCTCAACACTTGGGCAACCGTCAAAGCTGGGAACTCTGGATTCGGAGTGATCAATCTTTCAGGAGCTTAAGACTTCATCACAACATGACTTTGTCTCAAGGCTGAAAAATTAACGTGTTGACTACTACCGGGTGCGGTAGATAGGCTTTGAATTGATCTTTGGTCTGGCTCTTACCGCGATGGTATGCCGACTATACAACGAACACTTGGGTCACCTGGGCCCTCTATTGGGTCCTCATGAATTATTCTGTCATTGCAGTCGCGTGACTCACCTATACTCATTCGTTCTCTCTCCGCCGGAAGATGTTGGGCCATGAATGTGTGTTTTGGATATTATGACACCGGAAATCCTTCTAACTGGTCGCTTTGTTCATCTATTGATGTTCTTAATAAAAGATTTCCTTCATGACGGTTAATCGGTGTTCTTGGGGTACAGTTCTCGAATTATCAAGGCATTTCATTTCTTTCCCAAATGTAGAATAAATGGGCGTTAAGAACTTCTCTCAGCAGCGACCAACGCTCTCATTTGTGTGAGGTGTCTATACGGCCATGGCTGTGGTCATGGGCTAAGTGCGAGTCTCCTTTGATTTTCTCCTTTAGCTCTGTTAGCGGCACGCCCGAAGTCTCGTAGGACATTGACCTCTGGAAAACGTGGTCCGCCCGTTTGACAATGACATCGTCGCCATGACTTATGACAGGAGCTGCTGGTAACTGAGACCTGTGAAGGAGTCTAGGATGTGAGGTATCGTCAGTCATCATAGTCTGTAAACATTGCGTGATCACGATGACAGAATGATAATGAGAGAGAAGCCATGGGATTCAGTGCGGGTCAAGAATCATCACACTATCGAAGCCGGCCACCAATGTTATCATAAATAGCGTAAGATGAGAATTCACCGTTTCCGAAGTCCCGGGAGGCATACTGAATCGTAGTTCAAGACCTGTGTCAAGACGATAGTACCAGCTCTAAAACGGCTATGATACCAATCGCGCAGAGGTGTAAACCCCCAAAGCCCGATGGTCTATGGGGTTCAAATATGTACGAACTAGATTGCAAATTGGAAATGCCGACTACCACTTTGCAATCGAACCGAACAAAATAAAGAAAAATTCAGGCATTGACACGACGGCAGACATTCTCAATAAAAGCATACTTTAATAGCCTTGAAACGCTCGCGTGGAATGCTAAAGGTCATTGTACTCCTCCACTGATGTAAACCTGTAGTGGTCTATTCTGTCATCGTGGTCACGTGACACTTTCGTCACGATTTAAATCTTAGTCGAGTTTCTTCATGTCCGATTCACTTGCGAGGTACGGAAACACTCTGATTCCTTGCAGTCTTCCGGCTCCAGCTACTCAACTGGGTCGCTACTGAGCCAACGTCCATGGCATCGTCCGACTCTTGCAAGGGTCGAGTAGTTTCTTACGAACACGGCTCGAATTGCCAAATGGCTGCTGACAGCACCACCCCTGCAACTGGATTCCTCAAGGACTATCAATTTCGTATGCGCCTTTTGGGTACTCAGCGACTGTTGGTGCCACAGCTACAAACACAGACGCTCGCAGGCAAACTCCGACCTACTCATAAGTTATTGATCGTTCAGAGTGATGTTGGTAACTCAATCTGTACGCCCACCATTGCAAACACGCTCTGAAACGTGTCCCCGGTCTTAGCGCGGCTGCCGTACTATCCAGCGGCACCTCTAGCATTACTCTGCTCGTTCGGTAGTAGCGAGTTTCGATTCCTGCGGTCACGTGTCTCGATTCTCTCTATCGCCTCGTACGAACCTCTCCGAACTTTCTGGAAAAAATTTTTCACGCGGATTGTGGGGAAATGACCAAACGTATAAAAGGAAGCAGAAACGTTCAATCAGGGGAAAGGAATCCTCATCAAGGATTATCCCCATTGAGACGGAAAGACAGACCGGCGTAATCCCAAAATCAAGGATACAGAATGCTCAGAGCTACAAGAGGAGGCGCTTTTCGGAATCTACGGACCGTTTTACGTCGGAACTATTCGTCGCACAAGGAACTGAAGTTTGGTGTTGAAGGGAGAGCCGCTTTGTTGAAAGGTGTTGAAACGTTGGCAGAAGCCGTTTCCGCAACGTTAGGGCCCAAGGGCAGAAACGTGCTTATCGAACAACCGTTTGGTGCTCCTAAGATCACCAAAGATGGTGTCACGGTCGCGAAAGCGATTACTTTGGAAGACAAATTCGAAAATATGGGCGCCAAATTGCTGCAGGAAGTCGCATCCAAGACTAACGAAGCCGCCGGTGATGGTACTACGTCTGCCACGGTTCTGGGCCGCGCCATTTTCACGGAATCGGTCAAGAACGTCGCCGCCGGTTGTAACCCAATGGATCTCAGAAGAGGTACGCAGGCCGCGGTCGAAAAAGTGATCCAATATTTGAGTGAGCACAAGAAAGAGATCACGACGTCTGCCGAGATCGCTCAAGTGGCAACGATCTCTGCCAATGGAGACGCGCACGTGGGCAAGCTTTTGGCCTCGGCGATGGAGAAAGTCGGCAAAGAAGGGGTCATCACGATCAAAGAAGGCCGTACTCTCGAAGATGAGCTTGAAGTCACCGAGGGTATGAGATTCGACCGCGGTTTCATCTCGCCTTACTTCATTACGGACCCTAAATCCGGCAAAGTCGAGTTCGAAAAACCACTCATGCTTTTGAGCGAAAAGAAAATTTCGTCGATCCAGGACATTTTGCCCGCGCTAGAGATCTCCAACCAAACTAGAAGACCTTTGCTGATCATTGCAGAAGACATCGACGGTGAGGCGCTCGCGGCGTGTATCTTGAACAAATTGAGAGGCCAAGTCAAAGTATGTGCGGTCAAGGCTCCTGGTTTCGGTGACAACCGTAAAAACACGCTTGGCGATATTGCCATTTTGTCCGGAGGTACCGTTTTCACAGAGGAATTGGATTTGAAACCTGAAAACTGTACTTTGGAACATTTAGGATCTTGCGACGCGATCACCATCACCAAAGAGGACACCGTGGTGTTGAACGGTAATGGTACCAAGGAGAACATCCAAGCCAGAATCGAACAA
The DNA here is from genome assembly GCA_900074745.1 of Lachancea mirantina. Taxonomy (NCBI): domain Eukaryota; kingdom Fungi; phylum Ascomycota; class Saccharomycetes; order Saccharomycetales; family Saccharomycetaceae; genus Lachancea; species Lachancea mirantina. Next base: position 632,936 of record LT598464.1, read on the forward strand.
ATTAAAAACTCGATCGACTTGACCACGACCAACTCGTACGAAAAGGAGAAATTGCAAGAACGTCTGGCCAAACTTTCCGGCGGAGTTGCCGTAGTGAGAGTTGGTGGTGCTTCCGAAGTCGAGGTCGGCGAAAAGAAGGATCGTTACGACGATGCACTCAACGCTACTCGTGCCGCCGTCGAAGAAGGCATCTTGCCAGGTGGTGGCACTGCTTTGCTCAAGGCTTCCAGAGTACTCGACGAAGTCGTCACCGAGAACTTTGACCAGAAACTCGGAGTCGATATCATCAGAAAGGCCATCACGAGACCTGCAAGAAAGATTATCGAGAATGCTGGCGAAGAAGGTTCCGTCATTGTTGGCAAGATCATTGACGATTTTGGGGATGATTTCACCAAGGGCTACAATGCGGCCAAGAGCGAGTACACAGATATGTTGGCCGCTGGAATCATCGATCCTTTCAAAGTTGTCAGATCCGGACTTGTCGATGCCTCCGGTGTAGCATCTTTGCTGGCAACCACCGAAGTCGCCATCGTCGATGCTCCTCAGCCACCTTCTGCCGGTCCACCAGCGGGCATGCCTGGCATGCCCGGCATGATGTGAGCCGAGCGCCTTTCGCAACTACCTGGTAAATAATGAACTTACATGTAAATACAACGAATCACTGTGTGTGTCAAAAGAGGTAGAGTGTGTGCAGGCAGATGCCAAGGGTATGCTGCGGTGTTCTCTGCTCCTGAATGTGCAAAAAAACGGGGCGAGCTGGGAATTGAACCCAGGGCCTCTCGCATGCTTGTGATAGTCAAACTGAGTGTAACTCAATCTTCGCCCAAAGCGAGAATCATACCACTAGACCACACGCCCTACTAATTGAACATCTGTTAGTAAGAAATAAACAGATACCCAAGGGCCTGTCATTCATGCGATTTCGACGGGGGAAGCGGCAATTGCAAGCCTAGGGCGACATTAACACATCTCACTAAGTACTGGTGTATGTACATGCCTTTTTAGCTGTTTAATATACGGAAACGTATCTTGTTCTTAAGGCAGACGATGTCACGTTACCGGGTTTGTCTACACTTCTGTCAAAGTTCCCAAAGTTAAACCCTCAACAAAGTCCGAAGAAAAGTGGTGATGCTCGTCAGTAGTGACATCATTGTGTTTTTTGAAAAAAAGAATCGCAAGTTTCCTGAGAAGCTCATCTCAAAAACTTATCTCTATCAACAACAGATCTTGACGGCCCCGTAAAGACGGCTCAGAGTGGTGTAGAAGGTCAATAGAGAGCAGGAGTGTCAGATGCAAATTTAGAATGGTGTTGATGTTCGAGGTTCCGCTGGCGAAAACGGACAAGAACTCGAGCTGTATGCGGAAAGTGAAGTATCACTATGTGGACGTCTTGCGGCGGAAACATGCGGAAATGGGGTCTGCGGCGTGTGGTAACGGGCTACCAACACCCGAATGTTCTGCTGCGGAGGACGAAGACAATGGTTCTACGGTTTCGGGCGATTCTGCGCGTGCGCGGCGTCGGAAACGCAGGATCCGGAGTGTTTTGGGTCTTGCCTGTTCCGACAGCGATTACTCGGATTACGACGTCGATGAAGACGAAGAAGAGGATCAGAACTATGAGCGTGTGTATCACAGCATGCATGAGAAGCCACAGGAGACGTTCGAAGTTTGGGCCACAGATAAACGCAAACTGCAACCTATAAACAAAAATTTCGTCACGTTCGCCGAGTGTCACGACCTCGAAAGATATGCACAAAGACGCATCGAGCCGCATCTTGCGCGCGCCTCGAAAACGGTCAGATGCTCTTTTGACGCGATCAAATCCGGTCAGGAAGTGATACCGGTTCGCAACAACACTAGCCACCACATGGCGCATGTGCATCGCCTCAACGATTTGCTACATGTGGCGGTCCTCGAACGTCAGTGGAAATTTGCATACCGGTGTTTCTGTGTTTTGATTAGGCTCCCCGACATAGACATTCGCAGCATATGGGGGCTTGGTGTGCGGATCTTGCATGAAATGGCTGGAAGCGACCCGCAAATTGGAACCAGTCAACAATTTTTGGAATGGTTGTCCAGTGTGTACTCCAGGAAGTCCAATTACAACCAGACCATCAACCATAAATTGGATCCGGTCTTCAGATTGGGGTCAAGGACTCACACGGCGAAATTTGTCACCACATGGCTATGGGAAATTCTATTGGATACATGCCCCAACGAAACAGAGGGCGCTTTTATAGGTGCGCAAGAGATGAAAGCAAACGAAAGGAAAAGTAATTATCTCATTGAAAAGCTCTCAGAAATGGTTTTGGTACCTCCCTACATGGATGATCCGGAGATTTGGTTCATTTACGCCTTATGCCATTTGGTTCAAGCAGATTTATTGTCACGACAATTCTTGCAAGACTACGTACCAACGAACACTTCTCACAGAAACATTGCCAGTAATCAAGTTGTTCAACATATCACACATGCGAAAAACTACCTATCTGTGAGTGCGTCTAAAGACAAGAATTTTACCTTCCCGGAGAAAGCCATTCTCCATCAACTCAGCGTTTTCGAAAGCAGGCTTTATCGATCAGATCATAGTTCCACAAGCACCAATTCTCCCGCGCTCAAACCTGACGCGTTTTTAGAATCAAAAGTACTGGATACCTTAGATCCTTTAGATGCAGACGCCAGTGCTTTTGAAGAAGAACAATTACATTACAGACCCTTTGAGACAATGGAAACTATCCACTTTGGACAAACCTCAGACTCCGGTGATACCAGTGATGGGATCGAAAGTTTCTGACTATAAAAATGTCATCGTATAACTATTGCATACGCCCTCCTCCTAATATTTAATTTTTAGTTTTCACCCCAAAATAAAGTCATTATGAACCTAAAAGATTGTTTTACTCCCTTCGTGCGCGTTTCGTCAAATCACTGACCTTTTCTTCTAATTCTGAAACTCTTCGCTTCAATGTGTCCATTTCCTGTTCGCTTTCAAGATTTTGATCCGGTATGATCACTCTTTTCAACTCACTGTTTTGCTCCACAACTTCCTGACAAGTGTTGTGATCAACCAATGAAACTTCGATGTCGGTACCATCTACTGCAGTTATGGAAAAGGATCTGGTAGAACCCTCTTGAAACAACGCAGGGAACGCGCACCAGCCTGCAGGAATCGCGCGAGTATCAATTTGAGTGCTTGGTTTCGTAATTGAGTGGGTGTTGACCTCCTGCGGTTCATCTGCTGTAGGTACTATTACCTCAGGGTTTTCTTGTTGTGCCGTTGTCATGATGGTTACCTCGCTTGACCGTGACTGAGTCGCTTCATGTATGGCCAAATTCCCATTCTCATCAAATACCGGCAAACGACAAATTGGACAGGTCTGAGACCTTTCCATCCAATTTTTCAAGCATCCCAAGTGCAAACAATGGCCGCAGGGCAATCTCTTTGGCTTTAATCGTGAGCTGGTCACATCCGCCAGTGGAAGCATATCGTCCATGCAAACGATACACATTTTGTCTTCATGGGAATCGAGATCTTGGGAGGCAACGTTGGGTAATTTCTCGTCGAGTTGTTTGTTGTTTCTCCAGCCTTTCCAAAGAGACTTGCTGCTTTGGTAAAGAGCTATGCAATTCCAAACGACGTCCTTAGCCAAAATCATGGGCATTCGGAAAGGCTTCAACAGCGACAAATGTAACAAAGTCTTGAGAAACCTGCAAAGAACGTCGACGAATTTTTCGTACAGAAACTTGTTTTCGAGTCCGTTGAAATCCTCATTGTCGAACGAATTGGCGCGCTGGTAACAACGCAATTCGATGATCTTGATCGAAGCATTCAAGACCACGTTAACGATTTCTACGAGTAACATGGCAAAGTCAATACCGTAGATAAGAAACACAGGAGAACTTGAATTCTGTGAATCTTGTGGGTCCCCGGACCTGTGTAGGCAGAATCGAATCATCTGGACGTCTATTAAACCGAGAATCGCGACATTAAAAGAAAATTTAGAGAGCAGGAGACGCGCAATGGAAGCGTCTTCGGCATTGACTTGGAACACGTGTTCCAGTCGGTCGCTCAAGATCCAGTGCAAAACTTTGACGAATATGAGAAGTGACGCGAGTGAAAGCGCGGCGAGAAAATCTTGTTCTTTGAACATGGTCGAAACCAAAATGCTGTTGACGATGGTGAACGAAAGTCGTTCGAAAATGTGCTCGTACTCGATTAATCGTAGTTCACCGAAAAGGATACGTGTGAACAATTTCCACAGAAGCACGCAATTAGCAATCATGAAATTTGCCGAGACCATGAGATTGATACCATCCGATAGTTTCAAAGTGGCGTCCAAAAACGAAATGCTAGTCTCTACACTGGTATAAATTGCCCAACCGGTTGTCAGGTATGTGAACAAAAGATAACCGGAAAACTGGCCTGTTCGCCGCGTACCGACCAACATTTGGACCGCAAGCGACAATTCAGATTCGCAGTTTACGATAATGCTAAGTTTCGGGGTTCAACCGAAAGCCAAAGGATTCTGTTGGTTAAGATAGGTAGAGTATGGAAACGAAGGGAGTTGCGGCTTGCCAGTTGAACTTCGATCCAAAGGTCACGTGGTATTTTTTCGTATGGGGCGATTGCTCCTCTATGTGAGGGTAACCGAGAGTGTCTCAAACTAGCCGCTTACTTTAAGCAAAGTTACTCTTGACAGTTATATATATCAGGATTGAGTACTTATAGCTCTCTGTAATTTTACTGACAAAATGGTTGTTCCGCTACTGGTCACATCGCCTTCTTCGACCTCTTATTGCTGTTATGAGGAATAGTACACTTTTACACCTAACGCCGTTTATCTTATCATTGCTGATCTGTTTTGAGGGTAGGTGGTAATTTTATAGCTGGCCTTGAAATCGTCAGCGCTTTTAATATCTTTTGTAGAAGCGGGCTTGAAACATTTGTTAAACTAACTTAATTTATTCTGTCATTTAGATCACGTGACATTTAACACTGATAATGCAACTTGACGATATCACCTTTGGCTAACTCTTTTCGCTATTTGTTTTCGCCTACTACTTTTGGAAAATAGCATTATTACCTGAATGAGATGACTCTTGAGCTTGATGCCATGTATAGGAACGCCAACCTTTCATGTACTTGCTGATACCTATCATCCCAAACGTAATGTTGTACATCAGGCATCTGTAACTTGGAGATTACTTACCCCCAGCTTCTCTTTGCAGCGGAGACGAATAATAAATCCGGTGCCCGATTCCACCCATCAACAGTGCGAGTCGATTTGTTTCGAAAGAAAGCACCAGATATACCACAAATTTCTGGATGGATACCGGGGAAACCGGGTTACAACCCGATTACAAATGGGTTGTACACGGGTTGAATTCGGGTTGAAATCGGGTTGAAATCGGGTCGCAAAAGGGTAGTAACTGAAACTGATATTGTCGCTCTATACGTATTCGGGTACCCAATGGGTATCGTCGCTGTTTTAAGTAACAGCGACAAGACTAGGCAATACACATTCGCGGTAAATTATGACCCAATCAAATCTCAATAAAACCTTGCATACCTCCCACCTCGATCTGTCGCAATTCCTCAAATGGGAGCTTGGACAGACAATATCAAGGCTTGCAACTCGTAGAATGGATTGCGGAACGCAGCTGCTTGGGCAGATGCCTTGAGGGCTATCGATGCCTGTTGGTGTTCAAGAATTAAGCTGCTATTCATCGTACATCCGACGGCGTAGCGTAACGAAAGGTTTGAAAATGCAAAAGATGAAAAGGCAAATCTGCCTGCATATATAGTGACTTTCACCTCTGTGGGTACTGTACTCATTGTCCTCTTTCTCGTCTTGGACTCTATTTATCACTTTGTAGGTATTCTGTCGCTTACATTGTGATATAACGTCCTAAGGTAAGCTGCGACAAACAAAGCAAAAATAGAGACGCCGATTCTAATATGCTAATGGTCCTCTGGTTAGTTCTCCCCTAACCCAAATTTCTAAATTAAACCCTCTAAATTATGGGCATCAGACGTGGCAATCGTTCGTAACAAGCTGCAAAAGAAGCACTTAAATGGAAAAATAGGACATAAGCACATTTCGGAAGCCAAATAACGTACCAAGAGATTGTTACAGTCCAAA